>CAUYUJ010019983.1:158392-163392 GCA_963575745.1 Prorocentrum cordatum
TACTACTACTACTACTACTACTACTACTACTACTACTACTACTACTACTATTACGAATACTACGAATACTACTATCACTACGACTAATATTATTAGTACTACTACTACAACAACAACTACTACTACTACTACTACCACTACTACGACAAGTACTACTATCACCACCACTACGACATATGAAATACCTACGGCCCACTATGATTTGCGCAATGTCTGTGAACGTCTACTACCTTTGACATCTGATCGCAAAGCAAGAGCTGCTGTGCCGAGCTCGCCACACCATCCTGGGCCTCCCCCTGTCCTCCCCCCTCCTCCCTCCCGTTCCCTCCTTTGCTTGCTGATGGGGGAAAGGAGCAGGGACTCTCACATATTGACGACGATAAGCACGCTGCGGGAGGAGGGAGAAGGTAGGAGGGAGAGAGGATATAGAAAAGAGGAAGGAGAGATGGGAGGAAGTGAAAGCAAGGAGGAAATACACTGTATGAAGATGCAGGAGATCCACTGCCAGGAGTGGGGCCCGAGCCCTCGGACCACCGATGGCAAATCCGCAACCAGCAACGGGTGAACGGGTGTGACCATTGAATCCGCCTCGCTGTGGATCACGCGATTCAATCGGTCGACCTCGCAACCCACGAGTTCTGGGACCGGAAGCCTACACATATTCTGGAACCGGAAACCCAAACATGTCCAAACCAGAAACAACAGCATTCCAAACACAAGCCCCGAAAAGTCAAACAACAAAACTGGGAAATCCAAAGCAGGGATATCGGACATCTAAGGTTCTCGCCCTGAGCCAGAATGCCCTGGACCCGCAGCCCTACGTCCTACGGCAGAAGACCTAAGCCCTAAACTCGAGTTCCTGAAACCTAACACCCTCACCCTGAACACTAACCCTAACATTCGAACCTTAACACCCGAATCTTCACCATGGCACCTTAACTTCAATGCCCTAGCCCTAAGCACGAAGCGCAACCCGAAAACCCTTAACAAAAACACCCGAACACACACACACACACCATCAGTGTAAAACTTCAACCGTAACACTCTGACCCTAACCACCAAACCGAGCCCTCACCCCATACCCTAACCCTGACACTCTAAGCACCAACCCAACCCCTAACTCCTCACATCCTAACTCTGACCATACCCCCCTATACCTAACACGCTAACCCTACGCGTGACACCTTAGCCCTAGCACCCTCACCCTAAGCACGCACTCTGATCCTAACACCATAACCCTGACACCCTAACACTGATATCCCAACCCTGACCCCAACACCTGCACCCTAACGTCCTAGCCCTAGGCACTAACCGCAACCCTCACGACCCAAACCTAGCGTCTTGACCCCGTGACACTACCACTTCACACCTTGACCCTAACACCCGAACCCTACGCACCAACCTTGACCCTAGCACCCCAACCCTAACGCACCAACCCTAACACGAACACCGTAACCTTTACTAAGCGCGAGCCCCAAAACCCTAACACTAACCTTAACAGTAGCGGGCGGGCGGATCCCACCGATCGCGTCGGACGGGCGGACCCTCGCAGGCAAGCAGGTCGGGTCGGGCCGGGATTCAAACTAGTGCGCAATCCATCCAGGGGCCCCCACCAGGGCGGCGATGGCGATGTATATGATATGGTGAGGGCGATGATGGTGACCGTGTGGCCGTGATAATGGCAATGATAATGGCGATCGCGATGGAGATATCGACCGTGATTACTCTGGCCCAAAGATAGCGCAGTCTGGGCCCAGAGCGAAATGCATGTGTCTTGGCCAGCTGCAGAAGGTTGAAGCAAGATTCCCGCTGGGGGGTCACCGTCAGACCAGCAGAGGAAAAAAAGGCATGGAGCAGAACCTGCTGGGAGAAGGAATCAGACCCACCAGCCGAAAGAGTACATGCTCCTTCGTAGGAGGAGTAAAAACATGACCTCGAAAACGGTGTTGTGAGAACCTAATCAGCATATCGGAATCGCATCGACCAGCCCATTGAACGCACGGTGTAGTGAGAACGCAGCACAGAGATAAGACATGCTAGATTAATGCAGAGTTCGTGTTTTTATGTGATATGGGCCGCCCGAGCGAAGCACCCAAGGACTGCGCTGGACCTTGTTTTGGCCACCTTCGGCCGGGCCAGCTTCGCAATCCGCGCCAATCCCGACTCCCCCTCCTTCTCGGCAATCCGAAACCTGAAGGCAGCAATGCGTTCCAGTGGGGCAGCCAAATGCTGCCTCCTCGACGCGGTGACATGCGCACGCACCTCAAGCCCCGACACAGGGGCTTCCTGTGCTGCGCAAGTGACGCGCGTCGCGCAAGGGGTGCCGGCCTCGTTTGGGGCATGACAGCGGGTTCGCTCCACCGCTGCACACTTCTGGCTGACAAGGGGTCGCCACGGTCTGGTTCCTCAGCGTCTTTATTGAACGCAGAGAACTTGCGGCAAGAGTTCAACAGCCCTTGGCGTAATGCCACCACCTTAACGAAGTAAAAGTGTATCATAATAGCTGAGGGTAATACCATTGAGGTGCGACGCATCTCCGATCTAAATCATGATACTTTCGGCGGTTACACCGATTTCATACGCAATTTGACGGAGCATTCCCCGATTGTTAATATTTTTTCTTCCGTCTTGAACGCTTTCAATGGGTTAGAAGACGTGGCTGGCCTCGGTGCGTCTGTGCCGTGAACATACTGTTTCTGGATGCATAACGCATATGCTGTATATATATACACACACATTCCAAGATGAAGATCTGACCGACCTCTTTGAGCCAAATGTACAAGGAAATTAACCACATGTTCCTTGCGTGCGACTTCACGTTGCTGCAATCAGACCATGCTGCGCAGGCAATGTTGCCCCGCATGGCGTCAGTAAAAATCCAGATTTGAACTTGCAACGCAATGAACTTTACATTCCTGCTGAACACTTAAAGAAACGAGCGCGCCTTTGCTACCGAGGTGTGAAAGAGCACGAAGCAGCGCTTCGCGAAGAAGAGCCGCCGCTGTCTGGCCGCATGATCATCAAAACAAAAAAAAACACGTGCACCGCGCCGGGTGCGCCTTGACGAAAAACGCCGCGTGCGAAGGGACATAATGCGATATTGACACGCTCTGTTATATATATATATATATGTATATATGTATGTAGGTGTATATATACACATCATACGTTATACATGATATCGAGTTTCACGTTACATTCTAGATTGTACATGCCAACGTATGCGCTACATATATAGGTTTGCATATGTCACTCTCTCATTATATATATATACATGTATATATAAATATATACCACCATCGATACACATGTGCATGTACAGTGTAGCCTCGAACCTATCATACATATATGTGTATATGTTTATAAATGCATATAATATATAGAAAGTGTAGCGGATATATATATATATATATATATATATATATATATATATCACAAACGAAACGTATAACAGTCACATGGAACATACAATGTTCTTCTATATATGTGTTACACTACAAACCAATACAATGCTACATACATTATATTTAATACTTTACGGTGACGCATATACAAAACTACTATACAGTAGAGACTATGGTCATATTGGTTTGTTTGCAAGACAAATTAACGAAAGCGCGCCACTGGATCACCCTAAAATTAAAAAAGGAAGGGCGTGCTCGCAGAACCCCCCACCCCCGCCCCCCCTTTAAAGGGGGAGTGGGATTTCGCCTCCCCCTCCCCTCCCCCCTGTGCGCCGAACAGGGGGCCGGGAAAGGGGGGGGGCTTCTCCCGCTTCTCCTTTCTGCACCGGGGAAGGTGGGTAGGGAGTACGGAGTCGGGAATAGTGTGTAGTAAGTAGTGAGTGGTGAGTAGTGCGTACTGAATAGTGAGTAGTGAGTAGTGGGTAGTGAATAGCGAGTAGGGCATCGGAAGTAGGGAGTGGGGAGTAGTGGGTCGTGAAAAGCGAGTACTGACTATTGGGGTTTTTTGGGGGGGGGGGGATTAGAAATTAGCAAATAGAAATTGGTGGAGTGTGTGTACTGGTTAGCGGAAAGCGAGTAGCGAAGTAGTGAAAACCCTTAATTATAAAAAGAAGTTTGAAGTTAACTCAATCACAATTAATAATAAATAATAGTACATCATATTAGAATACACCCTATGTAAACCGTGAATAGTGAATAGTCACTAATGAGTAATGAGTGCTGAGTAGGGAGTAGGGAGTAGTGAGTAATGAGTAATGAGTAGTGGGTGGTGAGGAATGAATAGTGAGTAGTGAAGACTGGGTCGTGAGAAGTGAGTTGCTGGTAGTGCGTAGTGACTAAAGAGTGGGTAGTAGTGAGTAGTGAGTAGTGAGTAGTGAGTAGCGAATAGAGCGTAGTGAGTAGTGAATACTGAATAGTGGGTAGTGAATAGTGAGTAGCGGGTAGGGCGGTGTGAAAAGAGAATAGCGGGTAAGAAACCGCCAGTAGTGTGTAGGGTGTAGTGCTTAGCGAGTAGGGAGTAGCGAGTAGTGAATACTGAATAGGGAGTAGTGCGAGAGGAGGAGTGGGTAGCTGGTAGTGTGTAGTGAATTGTGAGTAGCGAAAAGAGAGTAGTGCACACTGAGTGGTGAGTCGTGAGTAGTGGGTAGTGAGTCGTGAGTGGTCAGTAGTGAGTAGTGAGAAGTGAGTAGTGCGTAGTGAGAAGTGAATAGTGGGTAGTTAATAGTGCGTATTGGGTAGCAAGTAGGGTGTAGGGAATAGCGAGATGGGAAGTAGTGACTACTGCTTAGGGAGTACGGTATAGCGAGTAGTGGATAGTGAATAATGAATTGTGGGCAGTGAGTGGTGAGTAGTGAAGTGTGAGTAGTGAGTAGTGAGTAGTGGATAGTGGTTAGTGGGTAGTGATTAGTGATAAGTGAGTAGTGGGTAGTGAATTGTGTTAGTGAGTAGGGAGTAGGGAGTAGCGGGTCGTGAGTAGAGAGTAGGGAGTAGTGGGTGGTATGTAGTGAGTAGTGGGTGGTGAGTAGCGAGTAGTGA
>CAUYUJ010019984.1:0-32500 GCA_963575745.1 Prorocentrum cordatum
GACGATCGATAGTCGACGATGAGCGACGATCGCCGAACATATGGTGCGCACGCGAAATGGAAGCCATCGCCTCAAGATGCGCCCTCAAGATGCGCCCACGGATTGCCCACGCCGCTTGGTCGCACCGGACAGCTTAGCCAAACTCAGGCCCGCCGACTGGCCACATAGGCGTAGCCAGAGAGGCAGGGGGCGGTGGCGGGTCGCCACAAGCGTCTTCGATGATGCGAAAGCCACGGGCGCTCCGAGGCGAGCAGTGGCGGGGCACTGACACCCCACGGCCGACGGAGGGAGAGAAACAGAACTGATACCTGCTCTCACACGACTGCGACGCAGAATGACGGAACGCATCACGTTGCAGCGCAAAATAAAAGTGATCCCCCTCCCTCCTCCCTCCTCCTACCTCATCCTGCCTCCCTCCTCCCACCACGCGTGCCCCCCTTTGCCTCCTTTTACCTCCTCCTACCTCCTCCTACCTATCCCTCCTCCTCCCTCTTTGCATCCCTCCCTCCCTCCATGCATCCCCCCTCCCACCATGCCTACCTCCATGCATCACTCCCTTCCTCAACGCATCCCTCCCGCACTGGAGGTTTCGAGCGTCGCGGGCAAAGAGGACTAGGAGCACGAGGGTGGAGGGACGAGAAGCACGAGAAAAGGAGGCGTGGAGAGAGGACGAGGAGCACCATATTGCCTGAGACACCATAGCTTGCACCATATGGCCTCGGACAACACATAACGATGGATGAGGGCCAATCCGATCCCATCCGCGAACATAGAATCAAGCAATGGGCCCCGCGGCGTCCTCGACGCATCCCCCACCTCACAAGGCCACCGTCAAGCCGGCGCCGCACGCACAACGGGCAACGCATATTCACGTCGAGGTTCGCGTCGAGGTCGCCGCGGCTGGACGCGGCTCGAGAAACTGGTGCACTTTGGACCCCCAGAAGGGGTCCCAGGACCGCTTTGAACGGATCTGGCGCCTGGTGGTGCCCCATGCATCCCTCCCTCCCTCCACGGGAAGGTCGGGGCATGCGCTGGGAGCTCCGCCAATGCCCAAGCAGAGAGCGGCCACATCCAGAGCACCAGTGCCCCGCGACCCATCGGGCACTGAGCATGAGAGGGACAACGCCGGAAGGCACCGCTACGAGGGCAGGGGTGCCGTGGTGGAAGACGGTCAACAAGAACATGGATCAGGAGGAGGAGGAGGAGGACTGCAACGACGACTACAGGAAGGAACGCGACGAGGGAGGAGCAGGAGGGCGGGGACGGCGCGCGAAGATATAGCGAGGAACGAGTCGGAAAGGAAGGCGGTGAGGGTGCATAATCTCGATGCGATGTCGATCGCAACGCTCTTCCCCGCGGCAGCGGTTGCGGCGCCCCCTGCAACCGTGCAGCTCGCAAGGCCGTGCTTTCAAGACCTCGCCACTGGCTGGGCGCGCGCACCCCGAATATATGCGCCCAGCACCTGCCTGATCACAGGCTGCATGGGGCGCTTGCCACCGCAAGCATAAGGATATGAAATCAGAGGAGCAGCACGCATGGCACTCGAGCACTACAGCGAGTTATTTCCAGGTGTGTCGGTGCCGCATGTGCTTTTTCATGCCGAAGGCGTGGTGGGTGCGACGCATGTGTAATATGCGCGGCATGAGATCCGCATGCGAAAACGACTTACTTACTGAAATGTGTCCTTGACTTGTGAGTATGTGTGACTGCCGCTCCCCTGTACCTAGAGCAGTGAAAGCAAGTGCCCGGCTCCCTCGAATTCAAATGGGCACTCGACCTCATTGACACGGCCCTCCTCCTTCCACGCCTTCAGCACAAGATAGAGCATCGCACCATAGTCATCCAGAGCACTGGCTGGGCCATACGACTTGCTGAGCGCGCCCACCAGATGAGGCGACTTCATCCTCCACCTGTTCTCCTTCAAATCCTTGCTGAACGTGCAACCTGGAGGCAACAGGGCTTGCCCCTCCTCCTTGGAGAGCCCCGTCGCAGGCACTGGCGTAAACTTCCTCTTCCTTCCCCCCGCTGGGCCTGCCGTGGCCGGAGCGGGAGGCGGCGGGAAGGCTGGAATCATCGCTGTTGCTGCGGCCATGTTCTTTTTCTGTTTGACCTCCGCCCTCGCTCTCGCTGCCTTCAGCTCCTCGCACTGCTGCTTAATGTCCCTATCGTCCATCAGTTCCTCCTCCACGTCCTCCTCAAACTCGGGGCCGAGAACCTCGGAGACCTGAGAGCGTAGTCGAGCTGGTAGATCATCAGTCTCGTGTCGGCGCAGCAGAGCCTCCTTCAAGACTCCTTGTGTGGCTTTTTCCTGTAGCACGTGCGCCACCAACGCGTGCAGAAGAGGTACCTCGGCGCGCGGTTTCGGTCTGGTGGCCACGTCTAGGTAGTCGAACAAACGCAACATGTGGGCCACAGTCATACCCTTGAAGCCCCGCCTGGCGGCATACGTCAACAGGTGCCCGGACTCCTTCGCAAACATCGGGCACATGGCCGCAGGCACCCCGCCATCCAAATCGGCAGGCTTCAGCTTCGCAGCGACCGAGCTCGCCTGGCGGGCAATCCGGGAAGGGTTCTTCATATCATGGTTCGCCCGACCGCTGGGATTTCACAGGACATGCGTTTCCCGCCCTTCCCACAAAGTTTGGCGCCGAGCAAACAAACTCAAATCATGCGCACGCGCCGAACTGGAAAGCGACAGACATGCCCTGACAATGTTCCCCCCCTGATGCCAAAACAAACCGATACACGCGATGTCAGCTCCAGTCGGGCTGGCAATTTGCACGTGATCCGAAGGACCTTCCACTTGCTTGGGTCCACGATTCGACCAAACATGCAGGACTCCTTCGCCACTGGGGCGAATTCCAACCACATCGCCTGAGTAATCTTAGTGCGGTAAGCGACAAAACCAAATGGAGTGGATGCAAGTGCCAGCTTTGCCTGGCCACTGCCCTCCTCTATGATCAAAGAACCGGGCTGGACGAGGAGGTTCAGGAAACCTAGGTCGCACCCGCGCCAGTCGCCATCGGTGGACAACATCAGTTGCCAGGCCACGGCGCCAAGCCTGATGGACCTTGGGCCCACATTCGGCCAATCGGGTTCCTTCGAGGTGAAAGCGTCCTCGTCCGCCTGGGACAACGAGAAATCTGCGTCGCAGTCCAACAAGAAGGATCCCGTGGGCACGTTGCCGGCACTGGCCGCGCGCGCAGCGCCAGTTATGGGTACTGGACTGCGCTCGAAGTCCTCCAACAGATGGCTTCCAAGCGATAGAGAGTGGTACAGCGTGCACGGGTCGATCCTCTTGCTGGTGTTTTTTGATGCCACCTCTCGGCCCTTCTTCGCCATGAGCTCGTTCAAGAGAGATGAGAGGAAAGAGGCAAGCATACCGTGCAACCATTCCCTGAGATCGTCGGGTACCCACTTGAAACCAGTCTCGGCCAGGCGAACAAAGGCCTCCCTAACAAACTGCATGCGAGGCGCCAGCAGGCCGTCAACGAACGTCTTGCACTTCTTATCTGCGCAAGCTGCTGTCTCCAGTCGGAGCAGTGCTTCCCATGACTTTTGGAGTGAGGCCAAGCATGCGTTCACCGCATCAGGCTCGCTGTCGACAAGTGGTAAGAAGCACATCGGTGGAGCCCAGAACATTTGCTGGGTCTTCAGAATCTCCCCGCACAGCCTGCATGCATAGACCCACAAACAACTCAAGACAGACATGTCTTCATCTTTCTCACGCTTTGTTGGCGCAACCCTGTCCTTGAACTCGCACGCCTCGTGGAAGGCGGAGCTCACGAATTTGAGCAAAATGTCCCTGGCGACCTCGACCAGCACTCCGCCAGTCAATTCGCGGTGCAGCTCTACCAGGCCCTGCTTCGTTTTGACTTTGACCACTGCCGCGCCGACGAAGTCTTCCAAGGGCTGCGGCAAGTGCGCCATGCCTTGCCAGAGTCTGCATTTCAAGCTGTTCGCCAACGTGAGCCCTGCAAACTGAAGTATTTGGGCGACGTGTTTCCTCTTCTCGGTGACTACCTGTGCAGGCTCCGAGATCGCGACACAACGGCCCTTTGGAGCAGGCCGTTCACACGTATGAGCACAACCTCACAAATGCAATGCGCAAACGCACACAAGACAAAACAATGGAATGCCGAAACTATGTCAAAAAAAATTCGACACCGGGTTTGCCGCCCAGTGCGCCATAACAAAAAAACTGAATACTTCCGTTGGCTTCCCCGATTTGGCAACGGCCGCGCCTCGTATTTCTCGGGGGGCCATGGGGGCCCGCCTGGAGCCCTACAGTCATGGATCCTTGCGGGCAGGCAGAGCCTGAAAGCGGGGGCGCCGGGCCAAGGAGTTGCCAGTCAGAGCCCGGACGTGGGAGGCGTGGACCAAAAAGGTTACCAGTCAGACCATTATGGCGGGAAGGATGGCCCGAAGTGTTACCAGCCAGAGCGTTCAGGCGACGAAACTGGGCCACGGGGTTTCCTGTCTGAGCCCTGAGGCGGGAGGCCTGGGCCACAGGGTTACCAGTCAGAGCCCAGGGGCGGGAGGTCGGGGGCAAAAGTTTAACGAGCACAACCTCGAGGTGGGAGGTCTGGACCAAAGGGTTACCAGTCGGGGCCTCCACGTGGCGGGCCAGGACCCAAGGGTTACCAGTCAGAGCCGTGTGAGGGGAGGCTGGTACCAAAGGGTTTCCTGTCAGAGTCTTCTGTGGGCCGACTTGGCGTGCCTCTGAGGGCCCCCCAGTGCCCTTCCCAGGCCGCTTGGGGGCCCTCCCATGCCGCCTGGGCGCACCGAGCCCGCGGCGGAGTCCAAGGTCCCCACCTCCCGTAGGCTTCCCCGGAACATTCCCGGACAGCTTCCTGGAGCCGAGCAGAGCCCCTCAGCTGCACAACACAACCCCGCGGCCTCTCTCCGCAACCCCCTCCGAAACCACCGCTGCCGTTACGCGGCCCCCGCGCCCCCCGCTATGGCGGCCGAGTTTCACGGAGCCAGGGCCGAACTCTCGCGCGCATGCTCTGGGCATGATTGCTATGGGGCAGGAGGGAAAAAGCGAGAGAGGGAGAAAGAGAGAGAGGGAGAGAGAAAAAAGAGAGAGAGAGAGGGGGAGAGGGGGAGAGCGAAAAGGGCACGCACGGGGAAGGAAATCTGCCCTGTTCCTGCACCCCCCCCGCGGGCGCGACGCGCGGCTCGCCCCACCCCTCCCCTCGCCCCCCCCCTCTCCTCCCCCTTCCCGTCGCTTCGACTCAACCACACCACGTTTGAGGACCGCATTTCGTGACATTTTCGCTGCGCGCTGCCGCTCCAACGGCACTCGCGCCCGACCTCATCGGTCAAGCGCGATGGACAACGCAGAAGAACCGGAACAAAACAACACATCACACCAGGCCGATGGCCTCACACTGACCGGCCACATGCCCTCCAAAACCGAAACAAATGAGACAGCCGACCGGCGGAAACCGTGCCATCGAACGGCCGGACCGAATGTCGCGGAATTAGTGCGTGGGGGGCCCGTCGACTGCGCGAGGGGCCAAAGGGGGCCGCCACGGAGTCGGCGCCTAACGAGCCGGGCCGACTCCCAGAATGGCCACTCAAGATGTCACGGAAACGGTGCGCCACATCAATGGCGCCTGGTGCATTTCCCAATGGTCCTGGGTGCGAATTCGGGTCGTGCCGAGTGCCGGGTGCACCCCTGGCGGTGCGAATTTCCTGACGGTGCGGGTGCTTGTTCTGGCGGCGCCAGGTGCTGCGTGCATTTTCTTATGGTGTTGGGTGCATTCCTGGCGGTGCTGGGTACTGGGTGCAATTCCTGGGTGGATTCTCGAATCGAATGTAATTCTGACCGCTGGCGATTGCGGGCGCACTTGACACGTGCAGGCACCTTGCGAGCAGCCTCCATGCTGAGCTTTTCGTCCGAAGGCCCATGTTCTGCAGCGTCAGGCTCGCCCCCGTGGTCTGCTGCAAGATCCCCGTCGACCTCCGCCTCGCCTTCGCCAGGCAGGGCCTCATCGCCAGCGTCCTCGAGGAGGGCGCGGTCCCCGAGCAATGGGTTGTTCGCAAAGTTCCACCATTTCCGTTTGAAACCCACGTACATGAGGCCCATCAGGTCGACCCACTTAAACTGCGCTGCCTCCCTGGACCTCTTTCTTCTCCCAACTGAACCAGCGCCCTCTCTTGGCATCGTTGTGGCACCCGATGCTCCGCAGCTCGTCGCAGACGTACCGCCAGGAAGCTTCAAGATGCTCCGCGCTGCCTACATCGACTCGGTTGCGGAGCGCGGGCCGGGACTGCACCAAGTCCTCATACAAGAACTCAAACAACGCATTGTCCGCCTTCAGAGTGGTCTTCATCTCCCGAGCTGCGCCCCTCAACACATTCCAATTCCCATCTCCATTCCAAGGGCCTTTGCGCATCTTCAGAACCTGGTAGAATTCCAGGCGGATGACCGTCAATCCAGCAAGGGCAAGCGCCTCAGCCATGTCGTTGTGAAGACGATGAAAGAGGTCCCAGGTCACCGTGCAACGCAAGCCCTTGCCAAGGGCGAGCCATAATAGCGAAGGCAATCCAGTGGACCCTTGGTCCAAGGCGATGTGCATAATACGGTGCACGCGACGGTTCGCCACCACCACTCTCGGCAGCTCGAAACACCGGACTCCGTCCTCCTTCTGTATCACAGAACGGAGCTCCATGGACCCATCCGGCATCTGAACATTGACGAACTCTCTACGCTCGCCAGGCCCGAGGGCCGCCAACCTCCTCCTCGGGACAAAATCGGAAAGCGTCTTCCCACAGCCTGCCCTGAGCATGTTGTCCAAAGCGCGCATCCACGCCAGGTTGGCCTTCCTCTGCATCTGATCGTAGCCGAGCTCGGTGTCGAGCATGTCGAGCTGCCTGCTCTCGCGCTCCGAGAGCTCTGCCTGGAACATCTTCTTGAGCTTCAAAGCCTGGCTGGCCTGCAGAGCCTCCCGCCTCTCCTCCGAAAGGAGTGCGGCATCCTTCCCGGCAGTCTCGTGGTAGTCTTTGAGCACCTGCTGGGCGCGCGCCAGCGTTTGTTTCACGGGGCCCTGGCAACGCAGTCTACTCGGCCCCGGGATGCCTGCTAACTCCTTCGGGGATCCCCCGGCCCCGGCCCCCATGCCCCCCGATGGGTCCGAAGCGTGAACCGGTGGGCCACGGGTGCCCCCGACTTCCGGTTCCGAGTGCACCGGGGGCGCGTCACTAATCGACGTGTAAAAAATGATGAATGTATCCGGCAAAGCAGACGTCGATTAGCGAAACCGACGAGGGCGTGCACTGGTGCACTCGGCAACCGGGGTCTGCGTGTACTGGTGCACTCGGAAGCCGGCGCCGAGTGCACCGGCGCGCTCCGCATCCGCTGCCGGGTGCGCCGGTGCACTGGGCAACCGCCCGCTGGGCAGCCTGCGCCGTTGAAACCTCAGGCCTGCGGCGGCAAGATGAAGTGGGCGTCCGTGTCCACGCAGCTCAGGGCCCCCAGGAGCATCTCGCGAGAGGGCTTGCCCATGCGGGCCCCGTCGACGCAAACGGCGATCTGCTGGGAGCTGGCAGCCGACAAGTGACAGGCACATTGATAGCACGCTTGCTCCGACTTCATTATCTTCACGCCTTCGGAAGCCTCGATGCCGTGCGCGCGAGCAGACGCAGCCCCCGTGGCCTGGGAGCCGTCGGCCACAGCAGTGTGGAGCGCCATGACTTTCACGTGTGGATCGAGCCTCCTCCTCTTGGCTTCCCCTCCGACCTTCGCGTCGGAGCCTTTGTGCCAATCGAAGTCGCCCCACAGATGCACGGCGTCGTCGACGATATGCTGCAGCGCTTGCAAAGTCTCCTGAAACCAACGCCGGGCTGCCGCGCACGTCCCAGACTCCTTCTGGAGCACTACTAACTTATCAGCCACGCGAGCTTGTGGCGATACCTGCTCGGGGCCACTGGCGGCGCTAGCAACCAACTGTTGCAGGCAAAGGCATCGATCGTCCACAATAGGGAGCCTCCTGCAAGCCGCCTGGCAAGAAGTGCTCGGCCGCAACTCCAATAGCGGGCCGTTGGACACCGCCTCGACGGGAACGGTTTTCTGCAAGAACGCCACCAGTATCGCGCGGCACTGCGAACGTATGTCGAGGCGGCGGCGGTCATTGACCCACGATGCCAGCAAGCAGAGCAGGGCTGCGGACGTCACCCAATGATCCGCATTGGCATCGTCCAGCTGGTCCACCTCCTGCCGATAGTGGATGCTTTTGAGGGACCTCCCGATGTTGGCCGGCGCGTCTAGCTGAGCGAGCTGCAACAATGCTTCCCAACGGGTGAAATTATCAGAAATGTGACGCCAATATCTTTTTTTCCCTGATTCGGTATACCCGACGTTCGGCAAAAAGCGAAGGATTTGCCACCTCAATTCCGTTTCTCCAGGCTCTGTAGCATACGCTTTCCATGCGGCGCTCTGGTTGTTCCCCCCGGCGGTGCACGCACTGAAGCGACATAGGACGCCATTGCAAGACTCACCAGAGCCGCCACTGCTGGCAGCCATGCGCAGGCAATCTTGCGAGATGGTACCACAATGTGCTAATGTGGATCGGGCCGCGAATGGTCTGGAGCCGCCCCCCCCCGGTCTGCGGCGGGAGTCGTTGAGCCGAGATGCCTTGTATGCCATCACTGCTTGTCTCCCCCCTCCCGTCTCTTGCTCTCCCCGTCCATTCCTCATGCTTGCCGTCGCCTCCCTTCCATCTCTTCTAGGTGCCCTTGCGCGTGACGCATCCTTATACTAGTTCGACTCTCGTCCCCCTGTCTCTTCGCGCAGTCTGTCTCTTGGCCTCATTGTTCGTCCTTCGTTCGACCGCCTCCTGTCGTACTCCTGCCCGCCCCATCTTTCCCCTCACCATCCATCCCCTTCCCTCTAACACCCCGCATTGGCGGGGGACGGTGACGGGAGGTGCGGGGGGAGTAGACCTGTCGTGCCCCACCCTGCGCCCGGCCAGGGTGTTGACAAATCGTCCCGCCCCTCCGCCCGACCAGGGCGTTAACAAATCGTGTCCCCCCCCCCCGGCCAGGGTTTTCACAAATCGTATCCCCCCTTCTTCCGCCCGACCAAGGTGTTAACGAAATTGTCCCCCCCCCGTCTTCGCCCGACCAGGATGTTAACAAATCGAGGTCCCCCCCCCCACCCCACCTCCGCCCGACCAGAGTGTAAACGAAATTGCCCCCCCCTCCGCTCGACCAAGGCGCTAACGAATCGTGCCCCCCCTTGACTTCCCCCCCCCTTTTCCCCATTGTTCCCGCTCCCCCCCCTCCTCTTTGGCCCGAAGCGGGGGGGTCGTACAGCCTACGCCAATTGCACTTCTGGGAGCGATGGTCTGGACGGCGATCCGCCGAAGTAGGACGCAACAAACAACGGAGGGGAGGGGAGGGGAGGGGGGAGGGAGGAGGGAGGGAGGAAAGGGGGGGGGAGAAGGCGGGAGAGAGGAAGGGAAGGAAGGAGGGAGAGAGGGAGGGAAGTCAATCGATTACGAAGTTACTACTCGGCCGCTCGAGCCTCAACGACGGAGGCTGTCCTGCACACGTGGCCGAAACGTCGGGGGTGAATTCCGATTCCGCACGAGCTGTGTGAACCCGTACCTAGGGCTGAAAGTCGGGCTCTTATTACTGGCCCAACACGTCCAAACCGTTACTCGGACGCCCGCACACCAAGCCCACGCAAAATGGGCCGAAAACTGGGAAGGACGATCACGGCACCCAGGGAATGACAGAACACCGGTAGGTGGACAGCTCGCCAGGACAGCGCGGCGGCTCCGAAGCCGCAGCACGAGGGACGACCATGGACGCCCTGGCAACACGAGAGAACACAGGTTAGGCGGCCAGCTCGCTCGCCGATGCACTGCGGCTGCACCGAAGCCACAGCACGAGGGACGATCAAGGCACCCTGGGAATAAGAGAACATCGGCTAGCTTGGCAGCTCACCAGTACACTGCGGCTGCTACGAAACAGCCGCACGAGCGACGACCACAGCAACCGTATGGGCCCTATGAGCCCTAAAGGCCCCAGGGGCCCTTAGAGCCCTATGCGCCATGTGGGCCCGATGAGCCCAAGGACTCCCAGGAGCCGTATGAGCCCTATGCGCCCTATGCGCCCTATGGACCCGATGAGCCCTGTGAGCCCCATGAGGCTAATGAACCCTAGGAACCTTGTAAACCCTGTGAGCCCTTTGAACCCTATGAGCCTCATGGGCCCCATGAGCGTTAGGAACCCTATGAGCCCTCTGCGCCCTCGGAGGCCTATGAGCCCTGTGGGCCCCAGGGTCCCCATGAGCCCTACAAGCCATATGAGCCCTCGGAACTCTGTGAACCCTCGGACCCCCTGAGTGCATCCAATCCAGGCCTTGGGCTGGACCGGGAAGCTTACTTGCACGCTCTGGCGTACCGTTCGAGGGTGTTCCGTCCGTCCCCTGGGAGGGCCGAGGCATGCCACGAGACTCGATGCATACTTCTAGTGAGTCTGACAATTAAAACGCTTTACGTGAATTTGCGACGCCCTCCGCCAGAACAGTGATTAGCGGGGCGGCGTCCTCCGACGGTCTGGTGCCACTTGCGAGTCCCCCCTGTGCTCACGGTACGTGCGCGCATGGGGCCATAGGGCCTCATAGGGCTCATAGGGCTCATAGGCCCCATAGGGCTCATAGGGCTCATAGGGCTCATAGGGCTCATAGGACTCTCAGGGCTCTTAGGGCGCATGGGGCTTATAGTCATCATCGTGTTCGCAAGGCAGAAAGGGCCCATAAGGATCATAGGGCTCCTGCGGCTCCTAGGGCTCATAGGGTTCAGAGGGCTCACAATGCTCAGAAGTTTCATCGGGCTTATAGGGCTCATAAGGCTCATAGGGCTCATCCGGCTCGCAGGGCTACTAGAGTTCGTGTGACTCATGGGGCTCATGGGTCTCATGGGGCTCATCGGGCGCTCAGGGCTCATATGGCTTATGGGGCTCATAGGGCTCATGCGGCTCGTGGGGTTCGTACTCATAGTGCTTGTAGGACTCATAGGGCTCATTGGGCTCATCGGGCTCAGAACGCTCATAGGGCTCATGGGGCTCATAGGGCTCATCCCAGGGTGCATCGTAGGGCCCAAGGGACCCATTGAGCTCATACGGCCCGCAGGCCTCGTAGGGCTCACAAGGCTTGTAGGGCCCCCTGGCCTGATAGGCCTCATAGGGCTCATATAGCTCCTAGGGCGCAAAGGGCTCCTAGGGCTCCTAGGGCTCATGGGGCTCATATGGCTCATAGATCTCAGGGAGGCCATAAGGCTTCTACGGCCCATAGGGCTCGTAGGGCTCATCACAAGGCTCGTCGGGCTCGTAGGGCTCATAGGGCTCATGGGGCTCGCCGGGGTCCTAGGGCTCACAGGGCTCATAGGGCTCATAGGGCTCATGAAGCTCATCGGGCTCATCGGGCCCATACGTCACATAGGGCCCGTGAGGCTCATAGGGCTCGAAGGGCTCACAGGGTTCAGAAGGCTCATAGGGCTCACAAATCCCATGGGTCTCACAGGCCTCATAGGCCTCGTATGTCCCATAGGGCTCGCATGGCCCATGGTACTCGTTGGGTTCATGGGGCTCACAGGGCTCATAGGTCTCAAAAGCTCATGTGGCTCATAAGGCCGATGGGGCTCCTAGGGCTCCTAATGCTCCTAGGGCCCCTAAAGCTCCTAGGGCTCAGAGGCCTCATAGGGGTCACAGGGCTTGTGTGTCTCATAGGGCTCACGGGGCGCATAGGCCTCATGAGCCTCATGGGGCTCATAGGGCCCATAGGGCACATGGGGTTCAGGGAGCTCATCGGGGTCCTAGGACGCCTAGGGCCCCCCTAGGGCCCATAGGGCTCATGTGGCTCATGGGGCTCGTAGGGCCCACAGATCTCATAGGGTTCATAGGGCGTGTAGGGCTGACGCTCATAGGCCCTCAAGGGCACCCGCCCTCTGCCCCCTATGGGCGGGGCTGCCCTCCCCCCCCCTTCCCACTGTGCAAACAAAACGCACGTCGCCCGTCCAACATAACGACAAGCGCGAAATCAGCTGACGCTCGGCGGGGGCAGACGGTGACGGTCATCGGAATTTCAGCGCGCTGGCCAGCGGTGCAAGCTCGTGGACCTCACTCTGCGACAGAGAAAACGGAGGTATTGTACAAACGGTTACCGCAGACGGGAAGAACAATGCAAACAACCGAAAGCGCCAACCCCGATGCTTCCTACAGCTGGTGTATAGCAGGCGCTATACGGGCGAGCAGAGGGCGAGCAACTCCCCGAAAAAAAACCCGCCTCTGCAGCTATAAACGGTTGTCCGCAAGCCCATGCGTTCGCAACTCATGCCGCCGCCGGGACGGGGCCGCTCCCTGAATCGGTGGCCCTGGGTGGCTCCAACGCGGACTCGTCGTAGTCGCCAGGACCTGGCTCAACAGGCGCAGCCATGCCACCCTCCACGCTGGCCTCCTCGCTCCCCGAACCCTCCTCGGCGGCATCATCCATGGCGACACCGCCGCCCTCGAGCTTCGGCTGAACCGCCGCAACCTTGGTTTGGGCGGACGCCGTCCCACCTGCATTGTCTGTCGATGGCTTGACCTTCTTCCCAGATTGGGGCGTCGCCCCAGGCCCCCTCTTCCTGGATGCCGCGCCGCCCGACGGCGAGGCCGCAGGCTCGGCCTTGGCTTCCACCTTGACGGCCCAACCCTTGAAATAATTGGAGAGGTTGTGTTTCTGGTCGCCTGTTGGGTTCTTGGTGGACGCGAGCGCCAGCTGGCTCTCGGACCAATTTGAATCAATGTACAAGTCTGACACATCATCGTACGGGGGGCAATTTGCTTTAGGCACTGTCACCATCTCGCTTGTGTACCGGTTTTTCACGGTGACGCCGTCCTCCGAGGCCCCTGCGACGGCTGCGAGACCCTCGTCCGAGTAAGACGGCGGCAAGCTCAGCGATAACACGCGGCGGCGCCTCTCCAGAGACCGCTTGCGTGCGTACGCCACGAAACGGTTCCGGCATGCGAAACGACCGACCAACCTGAAGTCCGTGTTCAAACCAGTCGCGAATGTGATCATCTTGAGGAGGCCAGATTTGCTTCGGGCTTCAGGGTCCTTCATGCTGCGAATGTTTGCTTTACTGAGGTGGGTGGGCTCGATGCCGGGAAGGACGCGGTCTCGCAGCTCATTGACGTGAAGCGAAGCAAGATCCTCGAAGTTCTCGCCGAATGGGTCAAACTCCATGTCCTCATCCCCGGACCCCGCCGCATCAGCAAGGGCATTCGCCTTCAGCGTCTCGAAGCTCTGGGACCTCTGCAAATCGTGGTCTGCCTTGCGTTTCTCGACGGCCTTCTGAGAAAGAGACTTCTGTTGCGTCTCCGGGGTCTTGATGACGTCGGCGTTCAAACCCATGGACGTGTACTTCTCGTACAGGCCATCGATGCAGGAGGGGCGGTTCTTCATCGCCAGCATGATCTCACGCTTCTGCGCCAAGCGTTTCGTTTCCGTTGCCCGCACATTCAGGTTCTCCACCTGCTCCAAAAGGGTGGCCTTCGTGCGGCCCATGGCGGTGGCAGCTGGCAGCGAAAGCGGCGGCTCGTTTCAGAAGGCGCTACGATGGCACTGTTGCTCGGGCCAAAAAAAGCTACGCAGGGGTAACTACATGACATGGATGTCTGGCCCCGTCGCCGTTGCAGCGCGCATAGGTCCGAAGGCAAGGACGCGGGCGCCTGCCAGGAAAGACGATGGGACCGCACAAGATGGGCCCACGCGAAGCCCAGACGGGGTCCAAGAGGGCACCGAGGACCCCCGAGAGCGCCCCCGGGAGCGCCCCTGGAGAGCTCCAGGATAAACCAATGAAGGCCTGTCCCAGCCCAAGAGCGGGGATCCATGGGCAGGAGGCTCAATGATGGCGCTCACACGGCCCAGAGAGGCCCCCAGGCAGCGCAGAGGGCGGCCAACCAACACAGCCGTCGAGAGGCCCTCAAGAGGACAGATTTGTCAAAACGTACTGTGAATCGGATGGTTTGGGGTTTTTCGCTGTTGTAGTTGTGGCGGGACTCAGGAACTCTTCCTGATGGCGCCACGAAAACCCGAAATGGGCCCATGTGGAGCCGAGGAGGGCTCCAAGAGGGCCCCGCAGACTCCAAGAGAAACCCGAGAGCGCTCCAATGGGAAACCCGCGAAGGGGGCCAGTGGGCGGCGGGTCCCAAGACGGCCCCTCGCAGCCCCCAGGCTCCAAGGTAACCCCAGTGCGGCCGAAGACGGTGCGACAACGCCCACGAGGCCCACAAACACGCCCGACGGGCCCTCGAGAAACCCCCAGGAACTTGCCTGAAAATTCCAAGGGCCGCCCACAATGACCCGAAAGCGCATGAGGGTGCCCAATATAAAATATAGCATAAACGTATATTTGTCTTCTATGGGCGCTGCCTTCTGGTGATCTCGGGCGTTAGTGGTGGCGCTAGGGTGGCCACCCGTTCCCTCCAGTGTGACCCTCCATCTTTTCGGCGACTGCTTCTCCCCAACCCGATATCGACAATGCTGCGCGTGGACACCGCCGCCGCCCGAGACTTCCCAATCGCCGAGAGCACTCGAGCAGACGGCAACTGCGGCGCAAGAAAGGCTGGCCGAGTGCGCTAATCGGCCGGACAACGGCAGGGACGCAAGTTTGGTAGGCTAAGCGACGGAATCAACCAAGCAACGCGGGATGGACGACAAATAAGCATCCAGAAATCGCAAGTGGATCCACAACCAATTGCCAGAAAAAGCTACGGATTGGCGAATGCATTCGCGAGCTGCTCACATAAAAAACTCCCCGAAATCCCCCCAAGACGCGTTGCCGACGACTCTTCTGGCAACGAGCATCAAAACCCGCTCACTCAAAATATGGAGACCCGGCACAGGGCATGAACCCTGCGAAGCTATGGCGCCCGTGCGATGTAATGCCGTAGACTGAACACACCAGTCTGACAGTGCAGTGGGGGACAGTACAAGGGCGATGGGAGAGACAGGTAATAGCAACGATTGTCTGCCCACGCCGCTCACGAAACAAAAACTAAAACTGTTGGCGCGATGTGCGCGTCGCGAGTCTCACTGTTGACATGCGTAATCTTATGTGCTAGGCAATTTGCAGTGTGCACATTCGAATGTGATTGCCTGGTGGGGCCCCCTGCTCTCGCTACCGTTCTTACACAGTTTAACGCAATGCGTTTGCATGCTCCCCCTTGCCTTTGCGCCAGGCGGGCCGCGCGCGGGCCTGTGTTCCCCTTGCAAGGGATGTCCTGGCCACTGCAAGTTCCACGTCGTGAGTTCGATGTCATGCACGTTTGCACGGCGACGAATCGAAAACCGCTGCAATCAGCACAACGCCAACACGCACTAGGCGTGAGAGTGCGCACCAATGCACGTTTTGAAAAATAAAATCAAAGCCCCGGGACGATTCCTCAATCGACGTGTCTGAGTGGGGGGTCTGTCCGGGCGCGACAACAGGGCCTCAAGACGGCCCCAGATGGCCCCACAACGGCCCAAGACGGCCCCAAGATGGCCCAAGATGGCCCCAAGAGGGCCCAGCAAGCCCTCAAGACGCCCGAACAGGACCCCAAGAGGACCCTTCAGAGCGCCTCCAGAGGCCAAAATCATTGGGTTCCCATCGAGTTTTGAAGGATTTAAACGTTCTCGCCTATTTCGACTCTCAGAGGCCCAGGACGACCGAAGCGGCCTCCAAAATTGCCCCAAGACGGCCCAAGAAGCCCTCAAAAGGGCCCCAAGACAAAGACGGCCTCCAAAGGGACCAGACAGCGCAAGAGCGCACCGAGACGGCCCAAGACGCTCACATGGGGCTCCGAGAGGAGCCCCAGGACGGCCACCAGAAGCTGCCAAAAGGTCCCCGAGAAACCTAAATTGCCCCAGGACGGTCCAAGACGCCCCCAAGAGACCCCCAGGAGGCCCCCCAAAAGGACCCCAGGAGTCCCCCAGGAGGGGCCTAGGAGGCCTCGAAACGACTGCATTGCATATGCTCCGAACTTCTCCGAACAGCCTAAAGGGGGCCCCAAGAGGCCCCAGAGGCACCAGATGACTTCCACGATGCGCGAAACACGCACTCTGGACGACGCCGAAACGGCCGAACGGCGTGCGAAACCCATGCGGCGGCAAGCGAGCAGGTCTCACACCGGCACACTGCGCCAATTGTATCTTTCATGCGGCCGCAAACGACAGGCCACTCTGGTACGGACTAAAACTTCCAGCAGGCAGGGCATACCAAGCCTGCGCTGCCGCGGTTGGACGATGGCACTGCGTTTCGGGGAAACTCGGCCTCCAAGAGGCCCCCCAGAGTCAGGCCCAAGAGGCCCCCAAGAGGCCGCAAAGACTAGACTGCACGTGCTCCGGACGTGCACCCCGCGAAGCGAGAGGAATCATTGGTGGTACTTTTGCTTGGGGGGCCAGTTTGGCCTCCTTGGGGGGGGCTGTAATTTACTTCCCCCCTTCTTTGATCGATCTCCTCCAAGATGGCCCCCAACGCTCCCAAGAGTGCCCACCAAGAGGCGCCCAAGAGGCGCCCGCAACATGTCCCCAAGAGGCTCCCAAGAGACCCTCGAGAGGCTCCAAGAGGCTTTCCCGAGGCGCCCAAGACGCTCTCAGAGGCCCCCAGGACCGCCACGAGGCCACCAAGACGTTCCAAGAGGAATCCAACAATCTGTCAAGACACATCCAAAGAGACTCCGAGCATCCAGGAGGTCTCTTGCGATTTTGCTAGCCTTCTTCCTCATCCTCCTCCTCCGCCTGCTCCTCGAATGCCTCGAATGCCTACCAAGAAACGTTCCGCTATGCAAAACGTGTTTCCTCCCTTTCCCCCTTCCTTCCTCCCCCTCCCCTCCCCCCATCCCCCTCCCCGTCGCCTCGGCCCTGGGGGCTCATCCCTCCAGGACAGACCGGCACCCTCGCAAGGGACCCCCAGGGCAGCCGGAAGGGCCTTGTCCGCCCGCCGGGCCGTTGCCCCGCGAGCCGCCTGAATTCATCGGCGCCGGAGAGGAGGCGGAGGAGGAGGAGGCATTATCCTGCTCCTCATCCTCCTCCTCTTTCCCCCTCCCCTGCCCCCTCCCACCACTTCCCCCCCGAGTTTGTGGGCCTCTTCCGCTTCTGCTCCCATCCCTCCCCCTCCCATGCCGCCCCCGTCCGCGCCCCCGCCCGAGCCAGACGTGGGCCAAGGCGCCCAGGCCTGGGCAGAGGTGGCCTCTCAGACGGCGGAGGCCGAGGCTGCCGCCGCCCTCCACGAAGAGGGCGCGCCCGAGGAGGCCGTGGGGCCTCTGCCCTCCCCCCTCCTCCTCCTCCCCCTCCTGCTCCTCCTCCTTTTTTTCCCAACCAACCTGTGTTGTTGGGTTTTCGTTTTGAAGAGACGGTCCCCGCGTCTCCTCCTCCTCCTCCTTCCTCCTCCCTCCTCTCCTCATCATCATCATCATCATCATCATCATCATCATCATCATGATCATCATCATCAGCATCATCATCATCATCAGCATCATCATCATCACCATCATCATCCGCAGCAGCATCATCAACATCACCATCACAATCAGCATCATCAGCATCAGCATCATCATCATCATCATCATCACCATCATCATCATCAACGTCATCATCGTCGTCATCATCCACTCATTTCGGCACACCCCTCACACGTTTCGTGGCCCCATAGGAGCTCCGCCGAAGGTCCCAGTGGCACAGTCCGCACGCGTCTCCCCCACCCAGTACAGCGTTTTGTGGCCCCATGATGGGGCTCCACCGAAGGCCCCCGCGGCGCAGTCCGCATGCGTCTCCCTCACCCAATACAGCGCTTCGTGGCCCCACAGGGAGCTCCACCGAAGGTCCCCGTGGCGCAGTTCGCATGCGTCTCCCCCACCCAGCACAGCGCTTCGTGGCCCTATAGGGGCTCCCCCGAAGGTCCCCGTGGCGCAGTCCGCATGTGTCTCCCTCACCCAGCACACCGTTTCGTGGCCCCATACGGAGCTCCACCGAAGGTCCCCGTGGCGCAGTCCACATGCAGCTCCCTCATCCAGCACAGCGTTTCGTGGCCCCATAAGGAGCTCCACCGAAGGTCCCCGTGGCGCAGTCCGCATGCGGTTCCCCCACCCAGTACAATGTGTCGTTGCCCCCTAGGGAGCTCCACCGAAGGTCCCCGTGGCGCAGTCCGCATGCGTCTCCCCCACCCAGTACACCTCCGTCGGAGGCCGTCGGAGTTCCGCGCCTCGCTCGCCCGTCGTCGCTCTGCCCAGCGGCAAGAGCCTTGCCCGCTATCAGCCAGCCAGCTAGTTCTCTGTGCTCCGCGCAGCGGACGACCCGCGCGCGTCACTGGGACCCCTCTGGGGCGACCTGCGCGCGTCGCGGGGACTCCGCGCCGCGCTGCGCCCGCAGCCTTGGACTTTTGAGTGCGCGGGCAAAGAGGGAGTAAAAGAAGGGGAGGAAGCGGGCGCGATCCTCGCGGGGGGGGCGCGCCGACATTGGCGTCGCGGCGCGCGGGCGATGCCGTCGGGGAGTCCCGGGGAAGCTCCTTGCGGCGGCCACGCCCAGCGTCACGAGTACCCAGAGGCAGTCATTCTCAAACTATTGACATTCATATACAATTACACCATGCTTTGTCATACTCGCATTCATGCACGTAGACTCGCTCGCACGCAGATTCATTCACAGTCAGACGCACTCGCGCTCAGATTCACCCGCGCTCAGTCTCCCGACGTACTCAGATCAATCGTGTTCGTTCGCATTGTGTACCACGCCACTCATTTCGGCACACCCCTAGCACGGTTCGTTGCCCCATAGGGATCACCACCGAAAAAGTGAATCACAATTGCGGGACTCACATCTGCATATGGTTGGGCTCTTCGTCCGGCTAATTGTCTAATATTGTTATTCGTAGTATTGTTAATACGATTATTAATAATAATATTGTCAGTCTGCTTATTCTAAGTTTTGGTAGTAGTTTCGTTCGTATTAGTACTAGTAATGTCATTCTCCTTCTTCATAGTATTAGTATTCGTCGTCTTACTCATCTTCTTAGTATCAAGACTAGTATTCTTGCCATTCAAATAATCAGGACTCGACGTATTGTTATTAATAATATTCATGTTAGTATAATATCATTACCATTGTTGTTAGAATTCTTAGTATGAGCAGTATTCCTAGCAGTATGGTTAGCATTGCTCGCTTCACTGTTAAAATTGTTAGTGGCATTCGTGTTATTATTCTGCGTATTCGTGTTAGTATTAGTGGTGTTGCTCTTCGCCTTCTTCTTAGCATTCTCATTCGTATTAGTAGTGTTAGTATTAGTATTAGCCGTAGCGTTCGTCTTAACACTTCCACCCTATTAGGAATAGCATTATTCGTATGCTTAGTATTCGTCTTACTATTACCATTCGTATTATGAGTATTACGCTTATTAGCATTAATCGAATTAGTAATAGGAGTCGTTGGTTGGTTGTTAGTCTTCTTATTGGTGCTCGTACTAGTCGTAGTCTTGTGCTTACTATTATTATCCGTATTAGCATTCGTGGTATCCTTGATACTATTAGTATAATAATATGCTTCTCCGTATTGGTATTAGTATTATTATTATTAGTATCCCGCCTCCTCCTCCTCCGCCTGCTCCTCCACTCCCTCCTCCTCCTCCGCGCGCTCTCACCGCAGAGCAGCTCGCCCAAACTCATGCTAGCATTATGGCCGCACGTGAGAAGCGCCGTAGGCGCAGCGCGCCTTGGTCGGGTTCCCTCGAGTTCAAGTTTTGAGCTGCGTGCGTTCGTGTGCCGTTTCCCGTGCGCACGCATTGACTGCAAGGTCACCGTGCACCACCGCCCCCCCCTCCCCCTCCCCCTCCTCCCTGTGTAATACGTACGCTCCACTGTCGACCTAGGCTCTGATGCTGCTGCAGGGCGTCGGAGGGTGGCACCGCGAATGAGGAAGCGTCGTGCGCAGGCGAGGAGGGGACAGCACAAAGTGATGAGGTTATGCCAGCTCCCCAAGTCCAGGCTTATCACCAAGAAACTCTTCAGCACTGGGGTGTTGTCAGCTGCAGTTTACGGGCATCAGATAATGGGAACTCCTCCATCTTCTCTGTTGGCCTTGCGACGTGATGCGGCTGCGAGTGTTGCGGGCACCAAACGTGGCAGGTGCTTGAATACTGTGTTGCAGGCTGTCTTTGGAGTTTCTGACCCTGGCATTGATTTGAGGAGGCAGATTATTAAGGAGTGGATCGCGTTGTGGCTGGCGCAGCTGTCCGTACACCCTCGTATTCGGAAGATGTGGCCGAGGACTCTTGCGAGGCGACGTAGTGGTGTGAGCGAGAGTTTGGTTGTGAAGTGGAAGGACGTGCGCGGCCCCATCGCAGCGATACAAGCCACACTTCTTCAGGTTGGATGGGATCCACAGAGTCCAGATGGATGGTCACGGCCGATGGCGGATGGCAATGCTGACGATTGGCTCTTCCCCGCGTTTGGCGACGAGCAGTTTGCCACGGCAGTGCCAGCCTACTTCGAGAATATGCTCGCCGTTTTCATGGATGATAGCGTGCAGTTGCAATGGAAGGAGGCCTCACGGCACGTCGCTGGTGAGGATTTGAAGCATGGCGCTGATATGACGACGGTTCGCATCGAGCTGAACCGCATGGCCGCCAAGGCCAAGTTCGACGAGTGGGCTGCCGACCTTGCCGTCATCTCGGGGGACCAGTGGACGCGTGAGAAGCAGATTGCCGCAGGCTATGACTGCCCGCCGCTGTGCCCCAGGTGTAGGGAGAGCCCTGAGACTTTAGCTCACAGGAGTTGGTTGTGCCCCGAGAATTGCGGGCATGATGTGTGTTTCCTAAACTGATGTTCTGGTTCCCCAGGCCCTCGTGGGCCTCGAGGCCCAGCCAGCGTTGTGGCTCAGGGGAGTGCCCTCGAAGGACCTCATGGTGCCCACGTTTGTTGAGACGGCCGAAACGGCCCAGGAGGTCCTTCTTGGGGACGGGTGCATTTCTGATTTCTGCTCGGAGCCTGGAGGCCCAGTGGTTTTCATCTTCGGAGATGGTTATGGTGGCGAGTTTAGCGCTGACCCCAGGCGTAGGCGATGCGGCTCGGCGGTGGTCTTGATTTGTCAGGATCCCTCGTCGCCACACTCCTGGGTGCCTCAATGCGGTGTAGGTCAGATTTTGTCGGGCAGACGGCAGACGGTTCCGAGAGCCGAGATTCAAGCCTTCTGCCTTGCTCTAGAACACTCGCACGGTCCGATTGGCTATGTTACTGACTGCAAGAGCTTGATTTCTGATTGGCACGGTGGCCGTGCTGTTTCTCCTCAATACTAATACCGAACGGTGACCTTTGGGTCCGTGTCGCTCGGGCGTTGCGAACCGCGGCCCTGGGGATGTTTCGCTTTTTTGGACCCCGTCCAACACTGATGACAAGTTGCAGTCGGTAACCTCTCAACTTGAGCTCTTTATGTGTCAGGGCAACGCTGGTGCCGACGTCTTTGCGGGGGTTGCTGCCCAGTGGGCGTGGGAGTGGTGTGTCGCTTCTCCCCCCACTCGGACTGCCTTGTGGGACACGACGGCGGCACTGGTGAGAAAGCGGGCCGGACGGGCACTCTTGTTGGCGCTCGAGGTTGAGCCTTGGGAAGGGGTTAGAGCTCCGCCAGTGCCCAAGGTCCGCAAGCCCGCAAAATTCGTTCAGGCGGTCCGCGATAGTGTGCACAAGTTTCGCCCGTTCGCTGGTCGCTGGAGGTGCGATTGTTGTAAGGTCATCGTCCCGAGAAGCCAAGTGATCGCTATTGCTTCGACCCAGTGCCGAATCCCGATACCGTCGCCGCCGATGGGTCCTCCAGAAGTGCTGGG
This sequence comes from Prorocentrum cordatum, assembly GCA_963575745.1. Lineage (NCBI taxonomy): Eukaryota > Dinophyceae > Prorocentrales > Prorocentraceae > Prorocentrum > Prorocentrum cordatum. The sequence goes on from CAUYUJ010019984.1 coordinate 21,849, forward strand.
TCTGATGCCAGAGTTCGGAGAAGGTTTTGAGGCTATCTCGGGAGAGGCGTGGTGTGGCGCCGTGAAGCTTCACCCCAGCCACCGCCTCGCGAGAATGAAAGCCTACGGGTTATTTTTCTGCCAGAGGTGTGGTTTCACTGCCACGACTGACGGTCGATGGCTTCAGAATGCGTGTGCCCCCCCTACGAAAAAGGGGGGAGAAAACCTCAAGCGAATTAAACGGGGCCTTTCCCGTCTTATCGAGGCCCACCGGTGGCCTTGCGTGAGGCGGCGGCGCTGGATGCTGCTGCGAGAGCCCTCCCGCCACCCCCTCGGGAAAGCACTGAGAGTTGGAGTGGTGCCCCTTTGAAAGAGGGCTCAGTGATCGATGAGTATCTGGCCTGCTCCTCCAGCCGCCCCTCTGGAGACCTCGCCGACTTGATGCAGGTGCCCGAGGACCATGCCCGCGCCCCACCCGCGGGCGAGGATGCGGCTGCTGTCTTTGCCGCTGCCGCTGCCAGAGCAGGTAATGGTTCGCTTGAGGGTGTCGCTGCTCGACTCAGGGCCCAGGGTCAGGGGCATGCAGGGCTCGCTGGTGCTCGCGTTGTGCAGGGGTCGAGTGGCGACGGCGATGATAGCGGTGACAGTGACTGAAGCCACGTCGGTGGCGTCGCAGCATGATCCAGCATTATCCTCCTCCTCCTCCTCCTCCTCCTCCTCCTCCTCCTCCTCCTCCTCCTCACCCTCAACCTCCTCCTCCTCCTCCTCCTCCTCCTCCTCCTCAACCTCCTTCTCCTCCTCCTCCTCCTCCTCATCATCATCATCACCACCACCATCATCATCATCAGCAGCAGCAGCATCAGCATCAGCATCAGCATAATCATCATCAGCATCATCAGCATCATCATCATGATCATCAGAATCATCATCATAATCATCAGCATCATCATCAGCAGCATCAACATCATCTTTAGCCTCAGCATCGCCATCATCAGCATCATCAGCATTATCAGCATCATCTTCACCATCACCATCAGCAGCATCATCATCAGCAGCATCATCATCGTCATCATCTGACTCCATCCTCCTCTTCCTCTTGTCCTCCATCCTCTTCGCTCGGGGTACGACAGCTTCCCCAGCCCACTATTCCACTGCATGCTCTCCCACATCCCTGATCGGGGCAACTCGCCTGGACATCGTTGCTGATGGGTTACGCGAAGCGTCTAGAATTACCACCCACTGGTGCCGAGGCACAGAAATGCCACCCGGAGGCCCACTCTGCAAGAGACTCCGTGCGGCATTATTCCAGCTTCGGCCGAGACGGGGGTGGCGCAGGTGGTGATGTCGGTGCGCTGACCCGTCACAGCTGCACTTCTAATTCGTCGCCAAGATCATCACTATCAACTCCGAAGTGCCAGGCTACAGCGGGGTACTTCTGCGCGACGCTCTGCCAGCGAGCGATTCGCCCCGCCTGGAGCATCTGGTCGCACGAGTCGAGCCTCGACCAAGACGGGAGCAGCTGCCCGATCAGCAATTCTCGAAGCCTGCGGTCGAATGCCTCGTGGTCTGGGATGCTGCCCAAGATCGCCTCCTTCTCCTGTGGCATGCTGGCCTGCGCGCTGCTGATCGACAGGCGGGCGAGTCCGCCCTGCCTCTTCTCCAGGTGGGGCAGGGACGGCAGCCGTAGCGACTGGGACATGCCTGTTGAGTGGGCGGCGGCAATCTCGGCCACGCACCAAGCCCGGTTGAAGATGTCGAAGCGCCTGTCGACTGCAACCACCTGGGCGAACTTGTCGTTGCCGGCTGACAGAGACATCATCAGTTGATCAAACTTGTTCATCTCACTCCTGGTAGACGAGCGCTGCCTATCGCTCGGGAGAGACGGCGTGGTGTTGAACGTTTTCGGCAGGCCGCATGGGCAGAGGGGGTAGGGTTCGCCCGTCACTGAATCCCTCCTTGAACACAGATTTGTCGCGCAGATGCTGGTGTGCTGATTCACCGAGAAGGCGCATACCCAGTACGTTCGAGATCCAACTTTTGCCTGGGCAACCCACCTCATAAGGGTGTTGACGTCGTGAATGAGCAGGGCCGCCACCTTGCAGTACTCACTCTCGGAAAGAGCGTCTGACACAATAGCCGCAACCAGATCGGCAAAGATGTTTCCCCAGTTGTGAGTCACCATCTTGTCGGGCTGCACAGGGCTGTGGCCCATCATGATTTCAGCCATAGATGTTTTGCTATCTGCCGACAGTGGAATGATGGCGCCTCGGACCACATCCTCCGTGGTGTGCTTCGAAGGGTCGAAGTACGGCATCACGTCCTTGCCCAGCCTGCAATAAAACTCCAGCAGCGCCTGCAGCGTGAAGCCCCTGCCGGCCAACTCGGCGACTTTGGCGTTCCAGTCCGTATCAGTATGTGGGTTCCACTCCGCGGAAAACTGTTTCCAAGTGCGGTGGCGCTGACGCGCCAATCGGATCGTGGACAAGCCTCCGCTGAGTGCCCCGAAGCAAGCTCCACTGAGAGCCAGGGCGGCAAAGGCGTTCAACGTGGTGTCGACCAAGCTTACACACTGCACCGCGATCAAGAACTCGGGTGTCCTCTCGTCCACAGGACGCCCCGGTATTGGCCAAGCCAGATCCGATGCCCACATTCTGACCATGAGTGCGACGAAGAAGCTCACGACCGCCATGGATGATCCCACCATCTGGAATATTAGAACCCGAGGGGCGCTATTGATCTCCTCGGTGGACACCCCTCGCCGCTGCGTCTCGCGCGCCATCGCCAGCACTCGCCAGAACGCCTGCAAGAACACGACCAACGCCATCAAGAACGTTACCTCCCCAAGCCAGACGAGAGTGCCCATTATGATGCGCGAGGGATGGCCTGAAGGTCCGCGCGCGAACCTGCTGCAGATGAACGCGGACATGGCGAAGATTAACATAGCCAGCATGACTCGGCGAAGGCGCAGGGAGCCGAGATCAAGAAACGAACTTCGTTCCAACGCCCTTACCTGACGCAGCAGCAGCAGATAGAATAGTGACATATTCACGGGAAGCAGAAATCCACTAAATATGGCGAATGGCATCCCGTTCATACCGTTGCACTGGAGGAAACTGTACATCGCGAAAGTCATCACTTCCAACCACAGACAGGCCGCATACTCTGCTACTCTGCACATGTGACTCGTGGCCGCGAAAGCGAGCAAGCTGAACGCGGATGGCGCGGTGACCGCCATGGCCACGACCTGCACGGCGAAGATGCCGCGGTGCGCTTCCGCCGCCTCCGCGGCGCCCAGATGCGTCATGCGCACGAAGGGGTCCACCTCGTCCTCGCACTTCTTGACGGTCCCCTTGCCACCGCTCGCGATTGCGGCTACGAGCACGCTCAAAGTCAGAACGACCACCAGCACAGCGAGCGCTCTGTGCACCACGCCGCTCAGGCCGTGCCAGAACCTTACGCAGAGACCAGCGTGGCTGCAGCGCGTCTTCGCGTTCTCGACGCCCGCGGCAGAGGTCCTCATGTCATCGTGTTGTTTGTGGCGAGCTACGGTGTGCCTGTGCCACGAGAGCGCTGCCGGATTCGGGCACGAGATGCTTGAGCCAAAGCGGTTAGGGCACGAGACAGAGAGGAGAAGGAGTAGGATGTCCATGGCTGTACAATTAGGGTATTACGGGCGGCCCCCTTCACCCTCACAATGAATCATGTTGGATGAAAGGGTGACCCAACCTCGTGACCGATCACCCCTCCTCACCCCCATGCCCATTTCGGATCCGCTCGACTTCAGACAGGGAGGTGGCATCCCTTGCGGGGAGGCGAACATCTTCAAGCACGGGCCCATGCTGTCAGATTGTCCACCAAACGGCAAGAATGCACACCCACCGACAGCCATAGCAACTTCCGCCGTGTTTTTCCCAACCATCCTGTGGTGTTGGGTCCTCGTTTTGACGAGACGGTCCCCGCGTTCCTCTTCTCCTCCTCTTCCCCCTCCTCCTCCTCTCCACCGCCCGCATGCGTCCCCCACACCCATGTCGGCACATCCCTCACACGTTTCGAAGCCCCATAGGGAGCTCCACCGAAGCCCCCAGTGGGACCGCCCGCTTGCGTCCCCCACACCCAATTTGGCATTTTCACCCACCCAATACAACGCGTCGTGGCCCCATAGGGAACTCCACCGAAGCCCCCAGTACAACGACCCGCATGCGTCCCCCACACCCACTTTGGCATTTTCACACACCCAGTACAACGCTTCGTGGCCCCACAGGAAGCTCAACCGAAGCCCCCAGTACAACGGCCCGCATGCGTCCCCCACACCCAATTTGGCATTTTCGCCCACCCAGTACAGCGCTTCGTGGCCCCATAGGGAGCCCCACCGAAGCCCCCAGTGGGACCGCCCGCATGCGTCCCCCACACCCAATGTGGTATTTTCACCCACCCAGTACATCGCTTCGTGACCCCATAGGGAACTCCACCGAAGCCCCCAGTGGGACCGCCCGCTTGCGTCCCCCACACCCAATTTGGCATTTTCACCCACCCAATACAACGCTTCGTGGCCCCATAGGGAACTCCACCGAAGCCCCCAGTACAACGGCCCGCATGCGTCCCCCACACCCACTTTGGCATGTCCACCCACCCAGTACAGCGCTTCGTGGCCCCATAGGGAACTCCACCGAAGCCCTCAGTGGGACCGCCCGCATGCGTCCCCCATGCCCAATTTGGCATCTTCACCGACCCAGTACAACGCTTCGTGACCTCATAGGGAGCTCCACCGAAGCCCCCAGTGGGACCGCCCGCATGCGCCTCCCACACCAAATTTGGCATTTTCACCCACCCAGTACAACGCTCCGTGACCTCATAGGGAGCCCCACCGATGCCCCCAGTGGGACCGCCCGCATGCGCCTCCCACACCAAATTTAGCATTTTCACCCACCCAGTACAACGCTTCGTGACCTCATAGGGAGCCCCACCGAAGCCCCCAGTGGGACCGCCCACATGCGTCCCCAACACCCAACTTGGCATTGTTACCCACCCAGTACAGCGCTCCGTGGCCCCACAAGGAGCTCCACCGAAGCCCCCAGTGGGACCGTCCGCATGCGTCCCCCACACCCGATTTGGCATTGTCACCCACCCAGTACAGCGCTCCGTGGCCCCACAGGGAGCTCTACCGAAGCCTCCAGTGGGACCGCCCGCATGCGTCCCCCACACCAAATTTGGCACTTTCACACGCCCTTTACAACGCTTCGCGGCCCCATAGGGAACTCCACCGAAGCCCCCAATGGGACCGCCCGCATGCGTCCCACACTCCAAATTTGGTATTTTCACACACCCAGTGCAGCGTTTCGTGGCCTCATGGGGAGGTCCACCGAAGCCCTCAATGGGACCGCCCGCATGCGTCCCACACACACACACACACACACACACACACACACACACACACACACACACACACACACATAAGTTAGTATTTTCACCCACCCAGTGCAGCGCTTCGTGGCCTCATAGGGAGCTTCACCGACGGACCCAGTGCTACCGCCCGCATGCGTTCCCCCCCGCCCAGCGCAGCGCTTCGTGGCCCCTTAGGGAGCTTCACCGAAGAAGATATTCACAATTGCGGTACCCACAACTTCATATGGTTGGGTCCTTCGCCAGGATAATTTCCTAACCATCCTGTGGTGTTGGGTCCTCGTTTCGAAGACACAGCGCCCCACGTTCCTCACCTCACCTCACCTCCCGCGCTCCTCCCCCTCCTCCCATTCCTTGCCTCTGCCCTGCGCATGTCTCTGTTTCGGCACACTCGTCACACGCCACGTGGCCCCATAAGGAGCTCCACCGAAGGGCCCAGCGGCAGGGTTCGAATGGCGCCACCGCACCCATTTCGGCACACCCCTCACACGTTTCGTGGCCCCACAGGGAGCTCCACTGAAGGCCCCAGCGGCAGGGTTCGAATGGAGCCACCGCACCCATTTCGGCACACCCATCACACGTTTCGTGACCCCACAGGGAGCGCCACCGAAGGCCCAAGTGGAAGGACTCACATGGCGCCACCGCACCCATTTCGGCACCCCCCTCACACGTTACGTGGCCCCATAAAGGGGGCTCCACCGAAGGCCCCAGCGGCAGGGTTCGCGTGGCGCCACCGCACCCATTTCGGCACACCCCTCACACGTTTCGTGGCCCCACTGGAAGCTCCGCAGAAGGCCCCAGTGGCAGGGTTCGCATGGCGCCACCGCACCAATTTCGGCACACACCCCACACGGCCCCATAGGGAGCTCCACCGAAGGCCCCAGTGGCAGGGCTCGCATGGCGCCACCGCACCCATGTGGGCACATCCCTCACGCGTTTCGTGACCCCCCAGGAGTTCCACTGAAGGCGGGGCTCATATCTGCGGTACTCGCAATTGCATATGGTCGGGTCCTTCGCCAGGAGAATTTTTTAGTTCCCCTCCCCCCCGACTCAATGGGGTCTGGGCCCCCTCGGCCCTTTTCCAACGGCTAGACACGGTAGAAGGCACACCCACCGTCAGCAAACATCTTCCCCCTGCGTTCCCATCTTTCTCCGGTGCTGGGCTCTCGCTTTGAATCCGACGCGCTGTTGTGAATTAAGGGCCAGGGACACGCATGATCGACCTCACTCCTGAGGCAAAGGAGGCCCTGAATTACCGCAACAAACTGTGGTTACTTCTCTTGGCCCTTAACGGAATTACCATTGATTAGTTGTTCCTCCACCTCTCCGCGACCAGACCTCCCGATCTTGCCCCCAGCCTGGGTAAACTCTGTCCGTCCGAGCCCAAACATGTCAGTACAAATTTTAGCCCTACTTCCAGTCGGCCTGCCGCCCACGGCGACGACCGTTTCGATGCGTGTTCTCCGCACCGAAGATGGGTGCGACAAGAACTGCTTGCATGCCCCGAAATCCGCTGTCGCTGTCAGCGTGTGTGATACGTTTTTCCATTTGAGTCGCCGTCGGAGTCCCTGGGCTCCCTCTTTCCCTGGGCCCTCCCCCTCAAGAGACCCAACCAGACGAAAATCGAACAACCTCGCAACCGAGTCAAGAGGGATCCTTTTCCCTCTGATCCCTCCGCGCGACGGGGGGGGGCCCGGGGGTCGTGACCCTCTCCTTCCCCGACGCGACGGCCCAACTGAGCCCCACACCGCAAGAGGGGAACACCACTCGAGTCGGAAAGAAGGCCCTTGACCCCCTCCACGTCGGAAGGGGGCGGTCCCGGGAGGGGACCGCTGGGGGCGTTCCCGGAAGGGGGCCCCAATGGGGGCCCGAGACCAACATGGCCCACATGGCCCCGACAAGGGCTCGCGAACGTCGTCGTCGTCGTCGTCGTCGTCGTCGTCGTCGTCGTCGTCGTCGTCGTCGTCGTCGTCGTCGTCGTCGTCGTCGTCGTCGTCGTCGTCGTCGTCGTCGTCGTCGTCGTCGTCGTCTCCTTTAAGGGTCGGCGGCGCCCGCCGTAAGGCGTTTCATGCTATATGTATAGATTCATCGTACCATGTAGGCTTTTTGGCGGCTTTGCGGTGTCAGCGTTCATTGGTAGATTTTGGTCCCCCCCGCTGGAAGCACAAACGTTGCGGACATCGCGCGTGGAAAGTCGGCCCATCGTCTACCCGCGCGTGGGCGACGCCATCACGGTCTTCAAGATTGTGGGCGACAGCTTCGTGGCCTTCATGTTTGTGGGCGGCAGCTTCGTTGAGATCATGTTCGTCCAAGCCTGCACAACTCCCGAGGCGCTCACGCTCGTGAACATCATTTTCGTCGTGGTCATCACGCCGGCGGGCGGCATTTCCAAGGTGTTCACGGTTGTGCGCAGCAGCTTCGTGGCGTTCGCACTGGTACGCGGCGAGTTCGTGGCGTTCGCGCTCGTGGGCCGCAGCTTCGCGGTGTTCAAGCTCGTGGGAAGCAGCTTCGTGATAATCACACTCGTGGGCGGCAGTTTCGCGATGCCCCGCGTGCGTGGCGACAGTCTCGTGGCGTTGACGTTCGGGGCATGCAGCGTCGCGAGGCTCGAACTCGCATGCGACAATTTCGTGGCATTCACGCTTGTTTGCGGCAGCATCGCGGTTTTCCAAAAATTCGCCCACCATCTTTGAAAGGCAGCAATATGCATGATGTGCCAACCCGTCGGACTGAGCACGCCCACTGTGGAGGACACCTCTTTCTTTGCTGCGCTCAGCCTCAGCGCGGGCGGCGCCGCGAGTTTGCCAGCAGATGTGCGACACGCCGGCGTCCACCCAGGATGGCCGGCTGCGCCTGGAAGTACCCCGACAGGTGGGAAAAAAAAACAGGAGAGGCAGAGCAGAGGGGGCCGAGGAGGGAGCGAGGGTAGCTCAGCCGCCAACATTTCGGCTGACCCACACGCCGACGGCTTTAAAGTCTGGTCCCTGCCAGAAAAAGAAAGCACTGGCCACAGAAGGAGGCGCAGAAGGAGGGAGGACAAGCCGAGAGACGTGCGCGACACCACTCAGCGCAGCCAGCGAAACAGCGCATTGCCGAAATAAGGGGAGCAAGTGGAGACAGAAAGAGAGAGAGAGAGAGAGAAAAAAAAAAAAAAAAAAAAAAAAAAAACGAGAAAGCGGAGGACGAGAGAAGAAAAGAAGGCAGGGAAAAAAAACAAACAATGCTGTGACTGGTAATCATAGAAGCCGACTCCATACGGCGGGCGCTGGAAGCTCGCTGAGTAACAGGAGCCCGCGCAGCGGGAGTGCCCGTCGCATGCACGCGTACAACTACAGATGCACAGAACAAGGCCTAAGCAAGGCCAAGGGAAGGGAGAGGGGAGCAGAAGGAAGGTGAAGCAGCGACGCATCGCGCATCACCGAGGGAAACTCCAGACTGCCGCCAGCGGCCGACCTCAGAAGGCGAGGCCGATGGACGTGAACATGATGTCCCAGTGAGTGGCCCTACCACCACCCCATAAGGCGCACCCCATCCACTCAACGACCACAAGAACATGATGTGCTGTTCTGGCCACATTGGCGTTGGCGCCGGCGACCGTGCCGGGGGCGGTGCCGTGGTGCTGCTCTCGGTCGTACCGCTCGCCGGCGTGCTGGGCGCAGTGGTGCTGCTAGTCTCGGGCGTGCTCGTCCCACTCGTGGTGCTGCTCTCGGTCGTGTTCCTCGTCGACGTTCTGGGCGTAGTGGTGCGGCTGGTATCGGTCGTGCTTGTCCTACTCGTGTTGATGCTTTCGGTCGTACTGCTTGCCGACGTGCTGGGCGCAATGGTGCAGCTGGTCTCGGTCGTGGTCGTCCCACTCGTGGTGCTGCTTGCGGTCGTACTGCTCGCCGACGTGCTGGGCGTACTGGTGCTGCTGGTACTGGTCGTGCTCGCCCCACTCGCGGTGCTGCTCTCGGTCGTGCTGCTCCCCGACGTGCTGGGCGTAAGGGTGCTGCTGGTCTCGGTCGTGCTCGTCCCACTCGTGGTGCTGCTTTCGGTCGTACTGCTCGCCGAATTGCTGGGCGCGGTGGTGCTGGTGGTCTCGGTCGTGATCGTCCCACTCGTGGTGCTGCTCTCGATCGTGCTGCTCGCCGACGTGCTGGGCGTCCTTGTGCTGCTGGTGCCGGTCATGCTCGTCACTCTCGTGGTGCTGCTCTCGGTCGTACTGCTCGCCGACGTGCTGGGCGTAGTGGTGCTGCTGGTGCCGGTCATGCTCGTCATCCTCGTGGTGCTGCTCTCGGTCGTGCTGCTCTCTGCCGTGCTGGGCGAAGTGGCGCTGCTGGTACCAGTCGTGCTTGTTACCCTCGTGGTGCGGCCCTCGGTCGTGATGCTCGCCGACGTGCTGGGCGTAGTGGTGCTGATGGTCTCGGTCGTGCTCATCACACTCGTGGTGCTGCTCTTGGTCGTACTGCTCGCCGACGTGCTGGGCTTAGTGGTGTTGCTGGTACTGGGCATACTCGTCACCCTCGTGGTGCTGCTCTCGGTCGTGCTGCTCGCCGACGCGCTGGGCGTCGTGGTGCTGCTGGTCTCGGTCGTGCTCGTCACCATCGTGGTGCTGATCTCCGTCGTACTGCTCGCCGCCGTGCTGCTGGTCCTGGTCGTGCTCGTCACCCTTGTGATGGTGATCTCGGTCGTACTGCTCACCGACGTGCTGGGCGTAGTGGCGCTGCGGGTCCCGACCGTGCCCGTCACACGCGCGGTGGTGCTTGCGGTCGTACTGCTCGCCGACGTGCTGTGCATGATGGTGTTGTTGGTACCCGTCGTGCTCGTCCCACTCGTGATGCTGCTTTCGGTCGTACTGCTCGCCGACGTGCTGGGCGTAGTGGTGCTGCTGGTCTTGGTCGTGCTTGTCGCGCTCGTAGGTCTGCTCTCGGTCGTACTGCTCGACGACGCGCTGGGCGTAGTGGTGCTGCTCGTACTCGTCGTGCTCGTCACACTCGTGGTGTTGCTTTCGGTTGTACTGCTCGCCGACGTGTCGGGTGTAGTGGTGTTGCTGGTGCCGGTCGCGCTCGTCCCACTCGTGATGCTGCTTTCGGTCGAACTGCTCACCGACGTGCTGGGTGTAGTGGTGCTGCTGGTCTCGGTCGTGAACATCAAGCTCGTGGTGCTGCTCTCGGTAGTACCGCTCGCCGGCGTGCTGGGCGTAGTGGTGCTGCTGGTAGAGTTCGCGCTCGGCACGTTCGTGGTGCTGCTTTGAACACGCTCGTCACGCTGTGGAGGACACCTCTGGTCCGGGG
>CAUYUJ010019984.1:35000-75000 GCA_963575745.1 Prorocentrum cordatum
CCCCCACCACTGCCCCCACTATTCCTCTGTCCCATTGTCCCACCGCCGTCCTCGCCACCGCCCTCACCACTGCCCCCATCACCACTGTACACTCCACAATCCCACTGTTTCCATCACATTCCCACTGTCCCCAAACCGCTGCCCCCGCCACCACCGCCCCCACCACTGTCCCACTGTCCCCACTGTTCCCACCAATTGTCCCCGCTGTCCCCACCAGTGCCCCCACCAATGTGTCAATGCCCCCACTCTCCCCACCATTGCCCTACCACGGTCCCAATCTCCCCGGTCCCCCCACGGTCCCCACCACTGTCCCACTGTCCCCACTGTACCCACTACTGCCCCACTGTCCCCGCCGGTGTTTCACTGCGCTGTACCAGCGCCCCCACTGCCCCCATCACTGTCCCACTGCCCCCACTGTCGCCACCACTTTCCCCACTGTCCTACTGTCCCACCAGTATCCTCACCACCGCCTTCACCGCTGCCCCCACCACTACCGCCCCCACCACTGCCCCACTGTCCCCACCACTGCCCCGCTGTCCCCTCACAACGGCCCCCGCCACCACCGCCCCCACCACTGTCCGCACCCCCCCTCGGTTTTCGATAGGGGGGGAGGGGGGGGGGCCGAACCGGCAGTGACGGTTTTCGAAGGGGAGGTGGGGGAGGGGGGGTCCGAGCCGGCAGCGCCCCCCCCCCCCCTTTCATGATGGACTGGGGGGGGTAGGGCGGAGGGGTTCGAACCGGCAGTGACCCGCCCCCCCCGGTTTTCCGACCGAAGGGGGGGGTCCGAACCGGCAGTGACCCCTGCCGGTTTTCCGCCAGCAGCGGTAGAACACGATCTTTCCAATCTTCTCGTGCCCCTGCTCCAGGATCAGGATGGCCCCCATATTGGACATACTCCTCAGACCCAGGATTGCAAGGGGATTTGCACCGGAACCCTCAGCCACGTTAGCTGAGTAGGCGCCCAGCCTGGACATGGCGGGCTTCCCCGCAGGATCTCCTTTCTCCTTGCATGCGGTTTTGCAACGCAAGGACTTATCACAGACAGCGGCGCCATGTCCCACGCCCGACACGTCAAGCTTCTTCGTCAAATTCAGTTTCTTCATGTCGTGCCCATGTGAGCGGGACACACGTTCGAATGCCTGCGCCGTCTCCAGACTGATGCTGATGACGTCGCTGCCGATGTCAAGCAGGATCGTCAGCATTCCGTCCACCATGGCCCCACTGTTTGCGGCCAAGGCCAGTTCATGGCTTTCCCCACATATACCTGGCATTTCGGACAGCGTAGATCCACGCAGGCCCTTGCGACGCCTCTGCTCTAACACCCAATCGTTCCTCGTCAGGGACGTAAAGACGTTCATGTACCCGCGGGCCTCCTCTGCTATGGGGTTCTTCTCGAAGATCCAGGCCCATGCATGTGAGGGCGTTGCGCAAATGAGAGCGGCATATTCCTGAACGTGTCCTCATCGGCGCGCATGGCCACCTGTCCGTCTGTGTTCACCATCAACACAGCGTGCAGCATATAACGCTCCGATATAGCACTGGCGCCGCTGCGTGCGCTCACCAGGCTTTCCGCCCCACGCCGGTTGCGCGGGCGGATGTCACGCCCGAAGGGCATGTATGCATGTGATACTTGGAGCCAGTGCGCATTTCTCTCAGTGGCTCTCTCCATATGCCTCAGCCACACATCATTAGCAGGTAACGCTGGAGGTGCCGTCGCAGCAGGTGCCCCTGCATTGTTTGCTGATTCAGCTACTAAGGGCATAGGCGAATCTGCGGCGGGCGCGATAGCTGCTGTCGCATGCACCGCACTGGATGGTGACGCAGGTTGCCCTGCAGGAGTAGTTGCGGCAGCTGCCGCGTTGTTTGTCACCTTCGCCGTGATGCGGTTGAGCTCTTCGCGGAGGTCTCTGAGCTCGTTGGCCCCACGGAGGATCTCTTCATGACGAGTTGCTGCATCCTGGTCTCCGGCTAGGGCGCAGTGATACTCAGCTGCGATAAAGCCAACACCCCTGCAAATAGCACGGGGAACCTCACTCACAGTACCTTCCAACGTGCCTGCCAGCTGCCGATCCACATGTGCATCAGCCACTCGTTCCCAGCATTGCGCGTGAAATACACGGCCACACTGAAGCTTCCAAACCTTGTCGCGGTCGACGAAGTTGCCCAGGCAAATGGCACACTTGTTAAAGTCATCGTCACTGATGATCGGCGGTGTTGCCGAGGGCCTGATGCGCGTCTGGCGCCCCAGCGTGGACTCGCCAATCTCGCGCTGAATCGGCGGGGCCGGCGGTGGCTGCACAGCTGCAAGCGATGCCAGATTGAAAGCAGGCATCCCCGCAGAAATTGGAATAGCGGGTTGCCCCGCACGGCCCATAAGACGGCGTGCCTGTCGCTCCTGGTTGCGACGCTGGCGGGCCAACTGCGCGGCGCGGCTGGCCCGCTGCGCCTCGTGGATGGCCAGAATCTCCGGGCGCAACTCCCCCACGGACGATTGCACCACCAAACCGGGGGCCTGTTGCATCACATCAGGATCCATGGGGGTGGCCAAGCAACCGCAATGAGGCATTTGGTCGAGTACTCCAGGCTCGTATCCGGAGCCGCGCGTCAGCTGAGACTGGTAGAAGTCGTCGGCTGTCGCCCGAACACACGGGTTATCCGGCTGAAACCCCACGCGTGGATTGCCCGTCTCCTGAGCGTAGTAGCCAAGAAACATCGGCGCGTCCATCGGAAGTGCTGTAGGTCGCTCAGCAGCCGTCGGGTCGCATGTCGGATGGCTGAAAAACGCTGGAACATACCCCGTACCTATTGGGATTATCCGGCGATGGATTTGGACCCGGAATATACTCTCATGGGGGATGTCCAGCTGGCGCTCGGGAGGTCAATGCCACCCAGGCGCATACTCTGCATGGCCTCGCGCACATGCCTGTGCATCCACTGTTGCTCACCTGTCGCGCTTTCAGCCCTCTGGGCAGCTTCGCGGTCAGAGCAACCAGGTTGCCCCGCAGTTGGACGTGGCGATGCGAACGGCGATGTCGCTTGCAGGGCCTGGTAGAGCTGTGGGTCCATTCGAATGCTCTGGGGCCTCGCCCGCAGGCTATCGGTGCTCCCAGCTCTTTGTGGAGCCCCAAAAGGAGGCGCAGCCCTCCACATGGGCGCGAACGAAGCAGGATGCCCTGCAGGCACTGGCAACTGTTGCGTCTGAGCACGCCACGGGTCGTTGAAGTGCAACCCGTCATTGGGCGTAATCCAATTGGACGTCATACCAGATACGTCCGCGCTCTGGGCCTGAATCCATGATCCATCTGATCCCCCTGCAGGTGTCCCCGCTTGGTATCCGTCTTGCATCGTAAATACCGCAATGAACTCGCCCTCCTGCATGGGCGTCGGCTCGGGGACCTTCAGGTTGTGCGGGGTCTGAAGTATAAACCAATTCCTTAGCGTCGATGCATCACATGGAATCGCATATGCAGGTTCTGGAAGGAAACTGTCAGCACGCAGATTTATCTGCTCGTTGTCCCTTATGTACAGCGGATTGTTCCACACCTGTCCTACTCGATCATATACACACTGAATCATATTAGGCAGAATGCCTATGATCTGGACGACGTGGCTCGGCGGGATCCCGCCTTCCCGACCTGCCGTCATAATAATACCACTCGCGGAACGCCAACTTGCAATGCTGTCGCGAAGCAGGTTTTTCAGACATACCATAATTAGTACTTCGGAATATACGCGCAGGGCGGACTGAATCCTGTTATCTCCAGGTAGGTATGGGCATCCATGAATAAAATGTCTGCCCCTTTCACTGACAGTGTCATAAGCACGGCATGACAGCCCGACATGAAGAATGTTCGGGATATTGACCCATTTGGCACCATGAATAAAACAGCAAGGTGCCCCTGGTGATGTCAAATCGACTATCCTTCTGCATCGGGACCCAAGGCACTTTATGCCAGGGCTGCTACGCCCATCATTTGGACGCAGAAAAAATCGCATGGGACTCGCTAGCGTATTGGAGCTTCTTTACCTGGAGCCTGTTCTTCTGCATGCCGGAGCTGTCGACGATACCAATCAAATCCAGCACCGCCAATGCCTGATATGCCCAATGGCGGTTACTAAGGCACCTCTGGACAGTCTCCAGGCGGCGTTTGTGCCAGTGCTCGTAGCCCTTGGGCGGCCAGTTGTTGAGCAAGTCCGAGAGCTCCACCCAGCCGTCGTACTCGTCGAAGGAAGTGACCGATGGCGCGAACCTACGCATCAGAAAGATGGTTATGATGATGCGGCATGTGACGAGTTGCTGCGGTGAACGACTCTGAACATGCACGCTGTTCCTCGGCGGCGAGTGTCGCTGCAACTACTTCCGACTCCGTGAGAATCTTCCTCAGATACTTCTTCTCAGAGCCGTAGCTGAGAGCGGATTCCTTCCGCGAGACGTTGCGGACAACCTGACGTGCGTGAGCTGCATCATCAGCAATGACGGCAGTACACTGAATGTCGCACTGCACCACAGCATATTGACCAGACCCGTCGTCGGTGAAGGGCTTGTACGCTGGGTTGGTCTTCGTTCGATGCGCAGTGCGCAGCTGCTCCCAAGATCGCCTGCATTCCTCGGGCATTTCAAGGGCAACAGCGGGTTGCCCCGCAGAAACAGCATCTGGCTCGCCATGCCTCCTTGCTGGCTCGAATGCTGCAGGTGCTGCTGGCGCTGCTGATGCCTTAGGAATTCGAGAAATACGAATGTCGAAGTCCTGGCTTTCCTTTTCACGAATGTCGCAATACTGGCTGATCGTGGGAGCCACCCCTGATGCCTTTGATGTAGTTTCCAATATCTTGTGCTTGGCACCGTCCTTCGATGAAGAAGCGCCCCTTGATGATCCTTCCAGTAATGGCGCCCAGCCTGTCCTGTGCGTCCGGCCAATTGCAGGGCCACGACAGGCCACGGGATCCTTTGGAGTAGGCGCACTGGCGCCCTGGAACGCAGCTGCTGCGGCGGCCAGCGCTGGTCCTCTGAATCGATGTCTCTCGGCAGGTTGCCCCGCAGATCGCTGATGCTTGCTGCTACCAGGATTGGGATCACCTGGGCTATTTCTCTTCTTCTGTTTCGGCGGTGGCGCAAGTTGATCGGGTCCGAGCGACTTGGGCTGACTTGAAGAATACAAGATGAAGACAGATCTATTGGTTGATCTGACTTCGATTTGGGAGGAGGACCGCCGCCACCACCAGCATCATGGTCCCCCATCCCTTCCACTTCCGCCTGCGTCTACCACGGCCTCGCGTTTGTACACCCCTCGGTATTACGAGTTGAAGTCCCCGTGTCATTCCCCTCCTCATCCACCTGCACAATCCCCGCGTCATAAAAATCATGGGCCGGCAGAGCTGTCCCTGGGTGCATCATCATCATCATCGGCAGCAGCATGGCTGTTGTTGTCGGCGTCGGCATCATCGTCATTGTCGTCATCGTCGTCATCATCATCATTATCATCCTAATCCTCGCTATCATCCTCATCCTCATTTCCACCTCCCTCATTGCTGCTCGCTCCGCGTTACCCATCCCTCCTCCATCCTTTCTCCCTCCTTCCTTCCATTCACCCTCTCACCCTCCTTCCTTCCATCCATCCATCTTACCCCTCCTTCCTCATCCCTCCTCCCTCCTCCCCCCCTTCCCCTCACCCTCCTCCTCCCCCCCCTCCTCCTCCTCTTCCTCCTCCTCGTCCTCCTCCTGTTCCTCCCCACTCTGCTGAGCGCCAAGGCAGGTCGCGCGAGATGCTGTCACTGGAGCCCTCCAGCTCGGCCTCGATGCTGGTGAGCTCCTTGTTGAGCTCCTGGGCGGCCTCGCCGTCCTGCCGGGCCGGGAGGTCCCCGCGCCCCCCTCCCAACCGAACCCCCCCTCTCCCGCCCACGAGGGGCGTGAGGGAGAAGGCGGAGGAGGCGGAGGAAGAGGACGATGATGATGAGGCGAAGAGGAGGAGGAGGAGGAGGAGGAGGAGCAGGAGGAGGAGGCACAGGAGGAGGAGGCACAGGAGGAGGTGATGATGATGATGATGATGACGATGATGATGATGATGATGATGATGATGATGATGATGATGCTGATGAGGATGAGGATGAGGATGAGGATAAGGATGAGGATGAGGATGATGATGATGATGATGGTGATGATGGTGATGATGATGATGGTGATGGTGATGATGATGATGAGGATGAGGATGAGGATGAGGATGAGGATGATTGATGATGATGATGATGATGATGATGATGATGATGATGATGATGATGATGATGATGATGATGATGGTGATGGTGATGGTGATGGTGATGGTGATGGTGATGGTGATGGTGATGGTGATGGTGATGATGATGATGAGGAGGAGGAGGAGGAGGAGGGGGAGGGAGGAGGAGGTGAACAGCCTTAAGCTGAACCTCGCCTTGGGCTGCGCCAGGGGCCTGGCTCCGCCGGGGAGGACGGCGCAGGGGCGGAAGGAGGGGCACCGCGCCCGCCCCCGCCCCCCCGTCGGCACCCCTGCAGCTTCCCCCTGCACCTGGCTTCCACTGGCGCGCCCCCCCCCCCGCCCCAATTCGCTGCTTCCCTCCCTTCATCCTGCAGAACCTCTCTAAGATATCTCACTCCTCCCCATCCTCCCCCATGATTCTCTCTTATCCTCCTCCTGCTCTGCTCCTCCTCCTCCTCCTCCTGCTCCTCCTCCTCCTCTTCCTCCTCCTGCTCCTCATGCTCCTCCTCCTCCTCCAACTCCCTCTCCTCTTCCTCCTCATGTTCCTCCTCCTCCTCCTCCTCCTCCTCCTCGTTCCTCCTAGCCCCCCGCGCTCGAGCATTTTGCCAGGATGGGGGGAGGCTCTCAACACCGTCGCGCCGCACGGCCCGTTGCCTTCGCGACGGCCTCGGCGCCTGCCAGTCGCTGCAGATGGCGCCGACTTTGGGCACTGCACTGAAAGTGATTGGATAGAATCATATGTGGGCGAGCGGGTTGAGATTGCAGGAGATTCTTCACCATACGACGAGGTACGACGCGGTGTTATGGTGTGGCACACAGACGGTGTGCAGGAAGGCTGAAGGTATCCTTCGAAGTCGTGTGGCTGGCCGCACGGTGCTCGAGGCAGTCCATCAGCCAGGGGCTCTTACGACGGCGGCGACGGGCTGTGCGGTGATCCTACGAGCAGGCTAAAGAGACCGACATGTGCGACAGACGTGGTCCCCACCAACGCAGCTGGCTGGCCGTAACTTGGCGGCACGTGTGCAGCAGGGAGCAATCGGCATTACTTATGGGGTGCTATACTATCCTCCTCAGCCACGGTCGCAAAAAGAGAAGGGAGTTTACCACGAGACGGTGAAGGCTCTCACCCGCTGGTGGCGCTCAGTCCTGCAGGTGTTACCATGCCGTACACTACCGCTGTTCTATGCGGACATCAATGACGGCATCGGGGCACAGGTGAAGGCTGAAGTCTGAACTGAGCCACACTGCACGGCACTGGGGCCAACCCGATCTCGAGAGCGTAGGCGAAACGGGGCTGGTGAGGCAGGTCGACACTTGCTGGTGGAACAGAAGATGATTTTGGCGACCTCGTACAGTCCCTTTGCGTATACCTACTAGTCGTCCAAAAACACCGTCCAAAGGGCAGCATGACAGACTACTGGTTTCTTCCGCGAGGCTGGCTGGAAAGCTTGAGCAAATGTCATATCGTCCGTGACCCTGGCGACCAGCTACGACCGGTTCGAGGAATTCCGCCGAGGGACGACATCCCCGTTGCATTAGAGCTGGACTACGAGAAGGAGGAGGGGGGTTGCTCTGTGTAAGGTCATATATTATTATTGTTGGCCGTCGCCGGTGGAGACCCTAATTGAATTAAGGTGTCCTACACGATGTAACAAAAGGGGGCGGTTCCTGGCGAAACGTTGGCCCGAATTTAGACCAGGTCCCAAAAAGGGTTTTCCTTAAGTCTTGGCCCCGTCCTTCCTGCAGACACACCCTCTATTCGTTACGCGCTGTCGGATGTTTAATTCTTGGCTTTGCGCTTCCCGCAGACAGACCCGCGCCAAATTCCCCCCGCCGTGTCCCTGGCCCGAGGATGGCGCCTCTTGATTCCTGGGTGATGCTCGCTGGAAGGACATTCCTCCTCCTTTTCCTCCTCCTCCTCCTCCTCCTCCTCCTCCTCTTCCTGATCCTCCTCCTCCCTCCCGCCCTCCTCCTCCTCCTTTTTCTCCTCCTCCTCATCCTCATCCTCTCCCTCCCTCCACCTCCTCCTCCTCCTCCTCCTCCTCCTCCTCCTCCTCCTCCTCCTCCTCCTCCTCCTCTTCCTCCTCCTCCTCCTCCTCCTCATCATCATCATCATCCCCCCCCCCTCTCCTCAGGACTGGGCCCACGGGCCAATCCTGGGGCGTGCCCTGGGCGGGAGTGCTGCGCAGTGGGGCGGGCGGTCTCGCGTTCGGCGGACCCCCGTGCCTTGGAGGGGCCCCGCGGCGCCGTGACAAAAAAGCTGGGGCTCGCCAGCGCCAAACCCCATGAATTTTGTCGCGGCACACCCCACCCTGCCTTCAAGGGGCCCCGCGGCGCCGTGACAAAAAAAAAAAACTAAGTTCGGCAGCGCCAAACCCCAATGATTTTTGTCACGCCCCCCCACCCGGGTGCTTTGGAAGGGCCCCGCGGTGCCGTGATAAAAAAACAGCTTGGGTTCGGCAGCGCCCGGGGCGACCCGCGATTCTCGGGCGGAACTCGCCGCGGCGACCGACCCACACCCGGCGCCTCAGCCCGAATATGGCGTCTCTTGATTCCTGAACGAAGCTCGCCACATGGTCCCACCAGCCCTTGATTCCTGTGTGCCGCCGCTCGCTCCAGGGACCCACCCACCCCCAGGACCTCAGCCCGAAGAGAGCGTTTCTTGATTCCTGGGCGCCTCTCGCCGCCAGGGCCCACCTCCTTGACATGCCAATTTCAAGGCAACTGATTCGTAATTCTTGGCCCGTTGGCTAAATAAGCACAGGTCACCCTAAGATGCACCACCACCCCTCCTCGAGAAGGATGCGGGGGCTCTTCCACCTGCCCCACCTCCGAGCCCCAGCGGCGATTCCATGATGGCGGCCATCTTAAGGGGCGAAAAGAAGCAGGACTTTCTCGTGGGCCGTCACCACCGAGTTAGCAGAGAACGAGGAACATATACGCGGGCTGGCTAATAAGAACGCTCGTGATGATATGTGGGAAGCCTTAGAAGAAATCATGACATTCTCGGGGGCGAAGTTATTCTCTCAGGCGCCATATGCAAGACACAAATGACGCGAAGGAGCTATTCTGATTACGCAGTGCTTGTCTTGGAGATTGCGCCAGTCCAACGTGAGCTTCGCCAACACGATGAAGGACCTCTCGAACGCGTTCGGCAACTTTCCTAGGCCGCTTTCGATTCGACAGTGGAGGACTACGCAAAACCAGAGGACTGGGCACTATGTAAGAGTCATTATCGCGACGGGGTGGTTGCGATGCAAGGGGACGAGGGCACCTTCCACATGAAGCCGAACGTTGGAGGCCTGATGGCGGACCCGTTCATTGTGAGTGCCTTCCTGGGCTCGTTCACACGCCCCGTCTCCTTCTGGGCCGCCGCGATGCAGATGAAGTCTGGGACACCCCTTCTCCGAGGCTCACTACCTGATGATGATGAGGCCGACCTATCTTATTGCACTTACGCCGACGATCTGCATCGCACGCTACTCTTTCAAGTGGGCATCACCATGCATGAAGTACGAAACCAGCTGAAAAGGCCGGCGACGTCCTGGACGCTAATCTGGCCATGGATGGCATGAAGCAGAACAGGGACAAGCAGGTTGCGAGTTTTCACTTCTGTGGCCCAAAGGCGACAGCATGCAAGCAATGGCTTGGCAAAGCAGGACGAGTGGCAGGCACCGTAGTTGACGTTGCACGATATCTTGGTTTCACCTACCCAGGCTACGAACCACGAGCTGGAGCGGCGCATATTGGCGACGAGCTCGGCTTGATATGGATTGGGAGGAGTGTGGTCGCTGCAAATACCGCGGCGTTGGAAGCGCACTCCCTTTCTGTCACTGGTCCAGGATACGATGCTGTCTGCCATGGAGTGCTTCTGCCCGAGCGACCACCAAGATTCACGCATGGATGCTCACACTGCCAAGCTGGCTCGCATCGCCATGGGCGGATCAGCCTCTTGGATGGGGCCGGAGCATCCGCAGAAGCTTTCAAACTCGCAGGTGCTTGCTTTTTGGCGCGTGGCTCCGTGTTCAGTCGAGCTGCGCCCCCGTCGCCTGGCCTGGTACCAGACGTGGGCGCTCCGCCCGCAGATAGAGAGGCAGATACGGGCAGTCCTGTTCCCTCTGCTAGACTTCGAATCGGAGAATAGGGAACCTTGCTCCGCCGACATGGGCCTCACCCCGAATGCATCCCCCCTGGCTCCTACAAATGCGTGCTGATCTCCATGCTGCTGCTGCTGCTGCTGCTGCTGCTGTTGCTGCTGCTGCTATGCATGGCCATGAGGAGTTGCTGCTTGCCCTGGCCCACTCTTCCTGGAAACTACTCGAGGAGGAGGAGATGATTCGCGAATTTACCACCCTGGACTTCGCCGAGTTCTCGTATCAGATCGCTCAGTCTGGACTCGAGGGGGAGATCGAAGAGGTGGAGGACGAGGAGGACGCGCATATTGAGAAGCCTTTCGTCTGCACGCAAGTACAGAACGGGGTGGAGTGTGGGGCAAGGATCGAGACCAGGAGAGCGCCCACTGAACATCTACTACGCAAACATCGAATGCTAGGCACAGCACATGTGCTCACACCATCGAACGCGTGTATAGTGTGCAGTAGACATACGCCACACAGGTCACTGCCAGCTATCATTTACAGAGTGCTATACTCAGGGGTTGCTGTGATCCTCGAGGGGCCGCTTCGAACACACAGTTCATCGAGCCAGATAGCAACAAGTGCCCGATTTGCGAATATGATGGGGCCAATTACGATGAGCTAAGTTTGCACCTTCAGTCCCATCTGCCATTGCGTGTCAAGCCTCCCCGACCCCGCGCCGCCCCAGCCACAGTCAGCTTGCAAGCTGGTCGGCATGTCGACGCCCGCTCGACCTGCCTGGATGACAGCGCCGTTGCGTGGTGCCCAAGGGTCGGAGGTGGCGCAGCCCTAAAGAAAGGCCAGCAAGAAGGACGGCGTGGAACAGATGACTCAGGGCATGGCGAAGCTAGTGGTGGGGTTGGAGAGGCGCACGGCGATGTTGGAATCGAATGACTACCGCAATTATGTCGTGGACGAAGGGGCGGGCTCTCTAGGCCAAGCCTGCATCGCGGGCAACAAGGGCTACGATGACGACAGCAAGGAGCTCAAAGAGAAGCAGAACCAGGGCGAGGTGGTGGATTGGAAATCGAGAGGCTCCCCCCATGTCGCCCTATTCGTGCACATCATCAGGAGGGCCATAGGCGAGGTCGCGCCCGACGGCAGCCACGCACACGACGGGGGCCGCAAGACGCTCGTGGAATTCTGGACGACGATGGTGGAGAAGCAGACCCCGCAGCAGCTCGGCCTCCTGGTGCTCAACTGCAAGTGCAAGAAGGCTCGCGCGGCCAAGGAGGGCGACGACCAGAGTATGGACCGCCAGGGAGTTCTGACGATCAAGCTGAATGTGCAGAAACCAGGTTGCGAAGGTGCTGTGGCCCATCCTACAGGACTACCTGAGGGACGCGGAGAAAGTAGAGCAGATACCAGGGCCTGCGCCCAGGGGCCCGACGGAGAGGTGGTTGGCCACACAGGCCAAGTGACTTCGACGCACGGAGAGGTGGCCTGCCACACAGATCAAGTGACTGCGACGTATGAGGAGAAAGTACGGCGTTTACTTTCGGTTGCTGGGAACAACAATACCTTGTCTTGCCTGATGGTCGGAGGTTGGGGGGTGAGATCGCAGTGGAACGGAGACCCCCATCCCGGAAATCGTGTCGTTTCGTTCGTGTCGTGCGTGCGGGCGAGGCGAAGCTGCGTGGGCGCGCGAGAGGAATGAACCCGCCGCTGCTAAGGCGAAGCCAACACAAATGATTATCCCCCTCCCGCCCGTCCGGCGGTGGCACGCGGTGTCCCGCGGTGTCCCGCGGTGTCCCGTGCTGTCCGCCGCTGCGAGGGTGAAGTCAAGACAAATGATCCTCCCCCGCCCGCCCGTCCGTCCGTCCGTCTGTTAGAAGACATGAGAGCGACAAGGATGCATGGGATGCAGAGAGATCTTTTCAGTCGGCCCCGGAGGTCCCGGGCAGTACACACGCTCCTCGTGCGTGCACACATCTAAGCCAAAATGGTTGTGGCAAACCCATCAGCAATCCTATATGTACCAAAGAGCATTGGGGGTGGGGTGGAGAAACACGACAGCGGGACCACTTTTAGTGGGACAGACAAGGATTGGGATGCCTTCCCTCTCACGGGCGAACTCTCGGTACCCCCGAAGCCAGTCACACACTCTTGAGTCCTGCTCTCGGCCTCTCGGGCCAGCTCCCTCCTGGAAGCTTGTCGCGAGCGGTTCTTCAGGGACGAGTTCAGCGCACGTTCCGAGAGGTGGTTATCTTCATCCACTAGAGAGATTGTCCCGCGGCAAAGCAAATCAGCTAAAGCGATGTTGCCTTTTGAGGGGTCGGCCTTGGTTAAACTGTCAGCCGCCATGCGGCCGTGGGGCACCCATCGTATTTGGGATCCGAGGGAACTCATCGCGTCTCTCACCACGGCAAGTTCGATACCACTTCGTGTATCTTGTCTCGAGCCAGCACTGTTTCTACTGAGAGTATCAAAGACGCACTTCGCGTCAACTACCGATATCGTGGACGCACTCTCTGCCAGAGAGCAATGAGAGCTGAGGATGACCGAGAAAGGAGACTGACCAAGATGCCAATCGGGCTTTCTCACGTCACCGAACAATAAATCACGCCACAAAATCTGCATCCACTGCGCCTCTGCGAGCGCTGATGAGAGACTTAGGGCCTCTGCGGCACTGGTGGATGAGACGACTCTCTTGAGACGGCTTGATCGCCAGGCAAGAAGCGAAGCTCGAGCTCTCTTATTTCCTCTGATCTCTGCGTCCGCCGCGACGACGAGAAAAGCCCCTTGAGCCCCCTCTCGGCGGGCAGATCCTGGCCCCCCGGCGGCAGAAATCGCGGCAAACGTAACCGTGAGAGGATCGATCGGCCAGATCACTATGTGCTGTGAAGCGCTAGACTTAAGGTGCCGAACGATCTTACAACACAGCAAGGCGTCCTCGACAGTGGGAGTCGGGAGCGCCGCAGACTGAAGAGAAGCCCCCCCCGCCACATCTGGTCGAGTTTCCCTCGCCAGCCACTGAATCTGCGCGATCATGGTTCTGCAACCCTTGATCTCGTCACTTGTTAACGGAGCCTGCAAGTCGCTTCTGCGACTCTTATCAAGTCTCATGGCCTTCAACTGCTCGAGAATGTATTTCTCCTGATCAACGAGAATTTTTCCGCCTGAGACCTGCCTCAAGTGACGGCCAGCGAAATCGGACTCCCCGACCTTCCACTTCCCAAACTTAAAACGGCCCGTCAGTCTCGAGCGGAGTCCCTCTCGCTCGGATGGATCGGACGCCAGAATCAAATCATCCACCTCTATGAAGATGATCGAGAGAGGGGACCCCGTCGCACTACGCTTCACCCAGAGACAAGGTTCCAGAAGCGATTTTTCGAAGCCGTCCGAAACGAGAACATCCGCGAGGGTTCTGCGCCACAAGAGAGGGGCGTCATTGAGACCGTAGACCGGCGCGACCAATTCCACAAGTTCCCCCGGGGCGAGATCTAACCCGTGACACGGTTCACAGAAGATAGCTCCAGACGGCCTCCTCAAACGATCAATTCGGCAAAACGCGTTCTTCGCGTCCGCCACCTCGAGTGCCCACCCGAGCGACGCTATAGCTTGAAGAGTCAGCATTAGGCTCTCGGCCTGCGGCGTCGGGGCATATATCTGCGGATCCGCGGCGTCAGGGTCATGATGCCCTTGGACGCACCATCTTGACTTGGCCTCTGGGGCCGCTCCGACGCCCTCTTGGGGCTTGAATCTCCTGACCATTCTCGATCCGAGGATGCGATCTGGGTGGCGTCTCCTAATGATCTGGGCCTCTTGGGCCGACACGACTCGGACAGCCCCGGACTGCGGGATGCTGGTCCACTCCTTAGTATCAGAAAAAGAAAACAACCTCCTCTCCTCCTCGCTAAGATTCTTCAGGTTGACTTCGGCTCCTCGGCGGGCGGGAGGAGGATCGGACGACGACGACTCGGGAGGAGGACGAGGGTAGTTAGGATAACTTTCTCCAGAGGCTTCGGGGCCCCAGTGATACCATCCGCAGAGCTCCTCCCACATAATTTCGTCTTGGGCCTCGTC
Source organism: Prorocentrum cordatum (assembly GCA_963575745.1). Classification (NCBI taxonomy): domain Eukaryota; class Dinophyceae; order Prorocentrales; family Prorocentraceae; genus Prorocentrum; species Prorocentrum cordatum. The sequence continues at coordinate 49,393 of CAUYUJ010019984.1, forward strand.
GGGCCGAAGAGAGCACCAGGTGCTGAGGTCTGGGTCATCCTCAGGCTGTCCCTCCGACTCCGGAGCCTCCCTCGGTGGAGATCTGGATCTCCCCCTCTCGAGAGCGGGGGGCTCCTGACTCGGTGGTACGGCCGAGGAGCTACTCGCAGCCCTCCTCAGAATACAATGTGGGACGTCGTCAAAGGATCGATCCCTCCCTCCCTCTATCTCTCGCGCGGCAGACAGGACGCGCCCGGTCTGACTCGGCGGCACTTCCGACGGAGTCAGCTTGGGTCTTGGCGACGCCGGTTCGCTTCCTGGCTCGCTGGGAAGAAGAGAGGCTGGCCTCGCTCGAGGTCCCTCGTCTCTGGAGGCCCCTTCAGGCTCTGAAACAGGTGGAGGAAGAGAGGACACAGACGGTATGGATCTGAGAGAAGAAGGAGGGCGGGCAGGAGATGGAGCAGTAGAAACGCCCGCGTCTCTCTGAGGCAACGCCCCCTCGGGCGCTGCCGGAGGAGAGGACTGGGCGGAAGGCTCCGCCGTCGCCAGCGGCAGTTCTGAAACGGGTCTCGCGACGTCGGCCGTGACGTCCCAGGCCTCGGGGGGGGGGGGGACCCTCTCCCTCCACGTCGACGGCCCCGACCCTGCCGCTCGGGCGCTGAAGCTCGTCTCTTGAATCGGCCAACTCTGAACAGTCGAGAAGCTCAGCTCCGTCGGACTCATCCCTGGCGGCCAACCTCACTTGTTCTACAGAACACTTCAAAAGTCGAGTCCTCATCGCAATCCAAACCGTGGTTCCTTGTTGGAAAACGGTGGCCCCTGGTCCTGTCCACAGGGCCCTGGATCCCTCTCCGGACCCGGGACTCGGCCTTCGCCAAACGTAAACCCAGGATCCTGGAACGAAAACCTTGTCGGCATGTTTTCTCGAGTTGCTGGCCGCCTTGAGACGCTCTCTAACATCTAATGACATAATTGCTTTGCGAGCCTCCTCTCGCAAAAGATGCTTGCGGGCAAAAACTGAGGCTGGTGATGACCCGTCTCTTGTTCCCCTGGCCAGGTCCTGGACCCCTATATCATCTATGGCATCGTCGGAGAGGAGAGCATGTGGGAGACGGGGGTTCTCTCCCAAACACCATTTGATATGGCGAAAAACCACCTCTGTGAGTGAACCTGTTTTTAGCCGCTTGCACTTCGCACAGCAAATCATCAACTTCTCCCTTGTCTCGCAAAACCGCAACACTAGAGGCCTTCAGGAGGCCCTGCTTCACGATGCCCCCGTGCCTCTCGCACCTTCCGTTTTGCCATGGGCTCGTAGCGTCACAAACGTGTTGATAAATCCCAAGACCCTCCAAGCCCCTCGAGAAAGCCCCTTGAAACTCGGGCCCTCCGTCACTCATCACCAGCTCTGGAATCCCCAGAGGACGAATCCACGTTCTGACGAAAGCTGACCAGACCTGGGATGCCGTTTCATTCCTCAACACTGTACAGACCTGGTAGTTGGATCCGCGGTCTATGACGTTCAGGATCGGGATGGATTCCTGGAAAGCATGTATATACAGTAGGTCCACCACCACCAGCTTGTTGCAACGGTACGTGCGAGGCAGCTGCGCCTTGCGGCGCCAGTGGGGTCTCGCACTGGAGTCACACTGTGGACACTTAAACTCATCCTGAACCATCTAAGGATTTCCTCCCTCACCTTACCTATCTTGAGAGCTCTAATAAGCTCAGACTTACGAGGATGTCCGAGATTGACGTGCACCTTGTGAATCTCATTCTGAACCTCTTTGGAAGGAGCCCTTGGATCAACTCGTTTTCCCCCTTCAGCCTCCTGAGATTGAGCTTTCGGGAACTTAATGGGTTCTTCTTCGGGGTCTATCAGGTCCTCAGGGGGCAGCCCTAGCTCCTCCTCGGAGTCACTATCAAGCGCGACGGGCTCGGCGGATGCCGGGTAGTCGGCTCCCGTCCAGGCGGAAGCTGGGCTGCTCAGATTCATCAGAAGTCGACCAGCTGCCAGCTCGACTCCACGTGCCACCGCCCTCACCAGTTCACGAGGATAGCGCTGAGCAGCCCTCGTCCTGGATCCGCCAACGAGCATCTGGTGCTGGTGATCTCCCTTGCACCGACGGGCACAGGCTGTCAGAATCTCAGGGCTATTAGAAGCGAAATTAGTGGGCTTCTTTGACAGAGTCCCTGGGACAATCGATAAACCGAAGGCACATTGATCGGCCGTGATCGTTTGAACCCCAGGGCGACTCAAAAGGTGTCTCAGCATGTGAGTGTCCCAGCTCTTCGCTGACTGGGGGTGTTCAAACCAGAACTCTCTCCCGTGGTGAATCTGATACTCGGCCACCTGAACACAGATCAGGAGATACAGGAGCGCCTCCTGCTCTCTTCGGCGATTCTCCTCCGGATCGATCCGTGGCTCCTGGGCCCTGGCAACGCTGAACAGACAGCAGGGCGGGGACATGAGAACAATGGCTGGCCGATCGGCTCTCAAAGTAGCCCAGAGTCCTCGTCTGTCCTTAGATTTCCTCAAGTCCCAGCCTGTGTCCTGGTCGATGGGAGGGGATACCGGGCACCCTAGTCTTTCCAGCTCTAGAGAGACACGAGGAGGAGAGAAAAGCTCCAAGCATATCGTTCGCTCCTCCTGCTTGAGGGCCGACATAACCTCCTTTCTATCCCTTCTCTTACCCGCGCCAATACCACTCCCCCTCAAGACTTGCAAGGCCTTCTGACGTACATGTCGCGGAACGCTAGGGGGAGAAAGTGTTTCCTGCGAGGGGTTCTTCTTGCACTCGACGAAGGCCCAGGGGGATCTGGATGTCGTGAAGGACGAGGTGACGGCTAGGCCCGAAAGCCCTTGGTGATCCTGGCTCTCTAAGGCCCCGACCTGCGCCTCCCACGCGGCAACGCCTAAGCTGCTCCGGGGATAACCCTCTAGAACCCCAAGAGTTCTCGAGAACGAAATCTGAGCCGCCAAGGTGTCTAGAATGGTGACCCCCGTTCCTCGATTGACAACTCGAAACCTTCTCATCATGGGAAGAGGGTCCTTAGCTTCCTTCCCTGAGGCCCTCAGGGCCATGCGCACCGCCCACGCACTCAATTCCTCTGGCGCAAGCCCCCTAGAGACCCAGCCCATTTGTTGCGAAACGTCTTCAAGAGAAACTCTGGAGCCCTGGACCAAGTCCCAGATCTCCTCCGACACCCGGGGCCGCTTCCCCAAACCTCGATCGACTCGGGCCCTGGAGGCTTCGAACCCCCAAGCCACCCAATTTCCCGGGCTCCTGGGACCGACCCTCCTCAGAATCTCCTGGTGTCCAGGATCGCTCTCATCCAGAATCAGGTGGGATCGTTGAGGCCCAGTCGGGTCTTGCGAGGGATGATCTTCTGGGCCCTTTCTTTTTGACTCTGCAACGCTAGCGTCTGGCGAAACCGCCCGGCGCTCGTGAGACACGAAGTTGCTGTCGTGCTCAAGGCCAACAGCTGGAGCGTCGAGCCGCTCCTCGATCATGTAGTGAGTCTCTCTCTGAGGCTCAGGCTGGACGCCGAGTCGCCCGTCTGAAATGTAGTGGCCTGACTCCTGATGAACGGGATCTCCTAGTGATCGTCCGTCTCGTCCAGCCTGCCCTCGATACCCTCGGTCAGAGCCTGGATGGCCCCGATCATGTTCTCCATCTGAAGGTTCCGAGCGCCCCTGTCCTCGATCATCATCTGCCGCATGATCTCCAGGTCGGAGGCCCTCTGAGTTGGAGCTGGTTTCGGGGGAGGTCCTCTCAGCTCGAGATCCCACTCGGCCTGGCTGCGCCCCGGAGGAGCCTTCGCGGGCGCTGCCTTCCTCGCCGCGGGAGCCCCTGAGCTCGCGCTGCCCGATCTCCTGCTCGCGGGGTTCGGCGTCCAGGCCATTCCCGTCGGTGGCATCTTGAGCCTGAGCTTCGGCGCCGATCCCAGGCCCCCCTCCTCGCAGTCGAGATCCGAAGCAGGTTCCGCCGGAACCGACCTGGCAAGATGAAAAGGTGGGCGATCTCCTGGAACCATCTCTTCCAGCTCGTCCTTCTTGATCCGCTGCTCCTGCTTGGCCTTCTTCTTGAGGTCCCTCTGCCGGCGGTTCTCCTCGATCTCCTCCTTGGCGAAGCGAACCATGGACAGTGACTTGCCGCATTTCCTGCACTTGGAGTACCTCGCGTACTGGTTGACGCCGTGCCAGATCGCGCTCTGAGGATGCTGGCAGCCCTCCTGGTCCACGATCTGCGCCTCCAGCCGTCCTGCTCGAGGCACCACCACAGCCAGCAGCCTCGTGGCAGCGCACACCCTCAGGCACATGAGCATCTTGATGACGAACCTCCTCCAGCCCCGGACCGCCGGCACGAGAATGAAACTGCCCTCGTAGAAGAGCTCGATCTCCGCCTCCGACATCTCCTCCTCCTCGTACTGGATACTGCGCAATGCTCCGTCTGTCCACGGATCCGGAGGCATGTCCCAGTTCTGCTCCATCTCGCTGTCCTCGTCGGTCAGCTCCTGGATGGACGTGAGCCTCTCGTCCTCGGAGTCCGGACTGATCGCCGCTGCTCGGCGGCCGGCCTTGTGCCTCAAGGCTCTCAAAGTACGGGTCGCCTTGATCACCTTTGCCATAGTAAGCTGGCTCCTGGATGGGATCGAGCTGGCTAGAGCTGACGAGCCTTCTTGAGCCGAGAGTCGCTCCGGTGATTGGGTTGACCCCTTTCCTGTCTGTCGTTTCTCCCGTCTGCCGAGACTCCCAAGACTCCCCGAGACAAGAAGAGGAAGGACCTACGCTGGAAAGACTAGAGCCCCAAACATCACAAACTCGAGCCCCCTCACTGTCCTGGTTCTCCTGGAGCCTGAAGTCCGCGTAGCCGATCCAGCGGCCGGTCTCGTACGAAAGGGGACCCTCCCTCCAGTTGAACTCGATGCTCTCGACCACGTCGCGATCCGGGTCCGAATCGATCCTCTGGCATGTCATCACCGCGCAGCTGATCAATTTCTCTGGAGGTACTGGCAAGTCATCCGTCTCGCTCGGAATGAAACTGTCCTTCCTGGGGTTCATGTGGATCCTCCTCAAGGTGGTGTCGCCTATCTTGATCCAGCAGTCGGACAGTGACCTCGAGGTCTCGACGAAACTGACCTGCTTCTTCACAACGGGGGGAAACTTGTCGGCAATTCTCTTGTCAAGCTTGAAGTTCTTCGGCTCGCAACCGATCAACGAGATTGCCCGGTGTCCCGACGGCAGCCTAGTCATGGGCACTGCTCGTTTCTGGTCGCTGTCACCGACCCTGAGCTCGTTGGCGTCCAGATCGACTACGGCGTTCATGTAGTCTAGGAACCTGTGGCCGGCAGCAAAGCCGGACAAGGATGAGGTAGGATGAGGAACTCCACCACTCCGCAGTTGTGGAAAGACACCGGAACCAACGCCTTGCCCACTGGCGCGACACGTCCACCCACTCCATGAGCGCGAGGTAGCTTGTCCAAGCCCGTCTTCACGATCTGCACCTCGAAACCCTTGGCGGCGAAAGCCTCGACCATCTTGTCGATGTTCGGGGCGCCGATGAGGGCTTGACCAGCTGCGGTGTCCACGAGGGCCATGTCGCCCATGTTCTGCAAGGTCAGCTCGTCCCCCTCGGACCCCGCGAAGATGTCCGGCATGAAGGTCGCATACGTCGCCCAGGTCGTCCCTGAAGTTCCCGATGGATCCGACTCCACCAGGTCGAAGAAGAACGAGCCCGTCTTGGCGTTCTTCGAGCCCTGAGCCTCCGCCTTCAGCCTGTCGCTCTTGCTGCGAAATGGCTTCCGGCAGTCCTCGCGCCAGTGACCACGCTCGCCGCAATTTGAGCAACGTGATCTCTTCTTGAAGTCATCTCTCGCCACCTTCTTGGTTCTGCCATCCGTGCGTCTGCGATCGAAGAAGTCGCGATCGAGCCTCTTTGCGTTCTTCAGCTGCTTGGACTCCTGCCACGTTCGACGGCGTTGTGGAGCCGTCGTCTCACCAAAAGCCTTCTCGTCTTCGTCCAGATCTTGTTCGTCCAGAGCCACTAGTATCAAGTTCAGCTCGTCCTCGTCAAACTCGGCCTCATACAAACCGTAGATGCCGCACTCGTCGTCGTCCTGGTCTGACCCGACGCGGTAGGTTCTCGCCGTCGAAATTGCTGGAGTCGGGAGCGCGTTCTTCTCCACCACGTCGAGCTCCAACAAGGCCCGCTTCACCGCGGCAGCACTCTTGTCGGAACCCATGATCGTTCTCAGGTTGATCTTGTTCTGGGCGCTGAGCATCGCGCCTTCTTCCAGGTATCGGGCCAGCACAGCGTCTGGGAGAGTCAAACCCGTATCGGGCGGCCGTAGCTACCTGCTGATCTCTTCGAACAACGTAGTCCGTGAGTTTTTCTCCCTTGTGCAGCCCGTAGTCGAAGAGCGCCTTGTTGTGCGCCTCTCTCTCTTTGTCTCCTGGGCGTTCTCCGTTGAGTAATTCAAGATGGCTGACGAGCCTGCTGAGACCAGATGAGTGATCTAGATCTTGTCGCACGCCATCGAACTTGCCCTGCAGGTCAATCGGCAGGGTCTCTAGTACACGTCCTGCTCGAGCCTCTTCCGCGTAGCCCGTGCGCCTCTCCCAGGAGCGCAAGTTGGCCACGTAGATCTTCAGATGGTCCATCCCGGGCCACGCTGGCGGCGCCGAGAAGTCGCGGCTGGGCTGGTCTCGCTTAACAGACCAGAGTGCTGTGCGACTGCCCCACCAGTCATCGCACTCCCAATCCCATCCTGTCTCGTCTGACCAAGACCAGCCTCTCCAGGACCACCACCCTCGTCCCCAGGTCGGATCCTGTTCTCCCGTGGGGTTGTCGGTCTGGTCTCTCGTGCCGTCTTGGAAGCCTGACACTGCCCCGGCGGCCCCTGAAGCCTCTGCAGTATCCCTGTGCTCTCCCTCTGCGGCCTCGTCCACGCTCCGGCTACCATTGTTAGAAGACATGAGAGCGACAAGGATGCATGGGATGCAGAGAGATCTTTTCAGTCGGCCCCGGAGGTCCCGGGCAGTACACACGCTCCTCGTGCGTGCACACATCTAAGCCAAAATGGCTGTGGCAAACCCATCAGCAATCCTATCTGTACCAAAGAGCATTGGGGGTGGGGTGGAGAAACACGACACGTCCGGCGGTGGCTTGCGGTGTCCCGCGGTTTTCCGTGGTGTCCCGTGGTGTCCCAAAAAGTGAGATCGATAGTGAGATCGATAGTGAGATCGATAATGAGATCGATACTGAGATCGATGTGATGTCCCGCGGTTTCCCGTGGTGTCCCGAGGTGTCCCAAAAAGTGAGATGGATAGTGAGATCGATAATGAAATCGATAGTGAGATCGACAAGTGTCCCGTGGTGTCCCGTGGTGTCCCGTGGTCCCGTTGAGTGAGTCTGATAGTGAGATCGATAGTGAGATCGACGTGGTGCCCCGAGGTGTCCCGTGGTGTCCCGCGGTGTCCCAAAAGTGAGATCGATAGTGAGATGGACGGTGGGATCGACAGGTGTCCCGTGTTGTCCCGTGGTGTCCCGTAGTGTCCCGTTGAATGAGATCGATAGTAAGATCGATACTGAGATCGATAGTGAGATCGATGTGGTGTCCCGAGGTGTCCCGTGGTGTCCCGTGGTGTCCTATGGTGTCCCGTTGAGTGAGATTGATAGTGAGATCGATAGTGAGATCGATAGTGATATCGACAAGTGTCCCATGGTGTCCCGTGGTGTCCCGTTGAGTGAGATAGGTATTGAGATCGATTGACTCAGGTGTTGGTTCCCCCCCCCTCTCCCCCCCCACAACCTCCTCATCACCCGAAGGATGGGCGTATAGGTAATATTGTTATTGTGGTGGGCGAGCAGTCGAGAGAGACTCAGAGAAAGGGGGCACCGACGGGCAGTGGATCTGAATTTGCTTTGCTGAAAAGTGTACCTTCTGCATCGTCTACAGAGACAAAGGCTGTCACCTCCCGCCGTCTTCGGTTGCCAGTAAATGAAGCGCTCGCAGGCGCGGCCCGTTTGCAGAATCAAATCAGGGGTGGTGATGTGTCGAAGGATGTGCTTCAGCAAATGATTGAGGTGCAGGTTTACAATAACCCAGCCATCCCCCTTGTCCCAGTTAGGGTGCATGCCCGTGTTGAGCCTAATACAGGGAGGGGTAGGGGTCGTGGTCGTCGTTGTCGTGGGGAAGGGGGGTAAAGGAAGGCAATCAGGAGTAAATCCGCACCCTGGACAACCTATCTCTAATCCCACCTCCGTCGACACTCCTCCTCATCCAACCTCCGTGCAGCAGGCTGAGAGGGCCTCTGCTCGACCCACCAAGTTTGTCAGAGAGGGTGCGGAAGTTTGAGGTTGGTCCCCGAAGCTGGGTACCCCCTCCCAGGCTGCGCGCCGACCCGAGGGGGGCGCCTGGTATGGGGCCGCGCGGGCGGTGCCTGGCAGGCCTCCTGCGTCTTCGAGCGAGATCCAGCTGCCGAAGCAGCGCGCAGAGCTCAGCGATTTCTTGATGTATTATCACTTCAGAGCTCCATTGCGATGTCTTGTCTTGGTTTGTCCCCTCCTCTTCCTCCTGCTCCTCCTTCTCCTCCTCCCCCTCCTCCTCATCCTCCTCCTCCTGCCCCCCCCCCCCTCCTCCTCCTCCTCCTCTTCCTCCTCCTCCTCCTCCTCCCCTCCTCCTCCTCCTCCTCCTCCTTCTCCCCCAACTCCTCCTCCTCCTCCTCCTCCCTCCACCTTCCGCTTCCTCCTCCTCCTCCTCCTTCTCCTCCTTATCCTCATCCTCCTCCTCCTCATCCTCCTCCTCCTCCTCCTCCGCCTCCTCCGCCTCCTCCGCCTCCCTCCCCCCTCCCCGTCCTCCTCCTCCTCCTTCTCCTCCTCCTCCTCCTCCTCCTCCTCCTCCACGTCCACCTCCTCCTCTTCCTCCTCGTCCGCTTCCTCCTACGCCTCTTCCTCCTCTTCCTCCTCCTTTTCCTCCTCCTCAACATCACCAGCATCAACAACAGCAACAACAACAACAATAACAACAACAACACTAGCAACAACAACAACAACAACAACAACAACAACAACAACAACAACAACAACAACAACAACAACGACAACGACAACAACAACAACAACAACCCTTATCAGCATCACCATCAGCAGCAGCAGCATCATCATCCACAGCTGCAACAGCAGCAGCATCACCAGTATCAGCACCAGCAGCAGCATCGCCATCAGCAGCATCCTCAGCAGCAGCATCAGCATCAGCATCATCATCATCCTCATCAGCTTCCTCATCAACATCATCATCAGCAGTTGCATCACCAGCTTTCCACCAGCCCCATCATTATCCTCATTATCGTCGCCATAATCATCCACAGTATCATCATCATCATCCTCATCATCATCATCATCATCATCAGCAGCATCATCATCAGCATCAGCGTCATCGGCATCACCATCGCCATCGTCAGCATCATCATCAGCAGCAGCATCAACATCAACATGAGCAAATGCATCAGCATCATCATCATCATCATCATCATCATCATCATCGTCATCCCCCTTGTCATAACCATCATCGTCAACATCATCACTATCATCATCATCATCATCATCAGCAGCAGCAGCGGCCGCATCGCCATCATCGCTATGGGATGCAGCATCACCAGTATCGACATCAGCACATGCATCATGATCAGCATCCGTATCATCATTACCAGCGACATCAGCATCATCATCACCATGCCATCATCACCATCATCATCAGCATCATCATCAGCATCATCACCATCAGCATCATCATCAGCATAATCAGCATCACCCTCATCAGCATCATCGTCGTCATCACCATCGTGGTCATCATCCGCATCATATGCGTGGTCGTCATCATCATCACCATCATCATCGGCATCGTCATCGGCAACATCATAAGCATTATCATCATCATCGTGATCATCAGCATCGTCGGCATCGTCACAAGTACCATGACTATTATCATCAGCATCAGCATCATCATCATCATCGTCAGCATCATCCGCATCATATTCATCGGCATCGTCATCGCCATCGTCATCGTCATCACCACCACCGTCAACAGCACCACCACCATCACCATCACCACCATCACCATCATGATCATCATCATCGCCAAAACACTATCATTACCATCATCATCATCATCATCATCATCATCATCATCATCATCATCATCATCATCGGAATCCCAATCAACATCCGCATCGCCACCTTTTACCCGCAACCTCGTCAGCGTCATCATCATCAGCACCAGCATCATCGTCATCAACACCCTTAAATTGTCATCATCACCATCAAAGTAATCGTCGTCACTATCACCGTCATCATCGTCACCATCAGCAGCAGCATCAGCACCAGCACCATCGCCATCGTCATTGCCATCATGATCAGCGTCCGCATCGTCATCAACAACCACAACAACATCATCACCATCAGTCCTACGCCAGGAAGGCATCATCCCAAAGAAATCACCCATGTCATCAGAATTTGCCTTATCAGCACTACCACCATCGCCACCATCACCAGAATAATCACAAATATCACCACCCCCACCAGCCTCATCAGCATCATCAGAAATGTCAACATCATCATCATCATCAGCAGCAGCAGCAGCAGCATCATCAGCATCATCAGCATCATCAGAACCATCAGTAGCATCATCATCGTTATCACCATCAGCAGCAACAGCATCATCATCAGCATCATCATCGGTATCGTCATCGTCATCATCATCGGCATTGTCATCATCATCATCATCATCATCATCATCATCATCATCATCATCAAAGCCCTCAGCATTCTACTCAAAATCCGCATCGTCAGTGTCATCATCGTCAGCGTCACCATCAGCAACAACAGCAGCACCAACAGCAGCACTAGCATCAACATCATCGTCATTATCAGCATGATCAGCATCAGCACCATCATCAGCAGCAGCATTATCATCAATATCAGCATCGTCATCATCATTATCAGCAGCATCGTCGCCGTCAGCAACCTCATCATCAGCAACAGCAGCATCAAAATCAGCATAAGCATTGGCATAATCATCACCATCGTCATCGTCATCGTCATAAGTAGCATCACACGCGTAATCTTCATCATCATCAATACCAGAAAATCGTCAGCTTCATCAGCAGCCGCCCCATCAAGATCATCATCGACAGCAACCGCATCACCACCACCACCACCACCACCACCATCATCATCATCATCATCATCATCATCATCACCACAATCAGCATCATCAGTACGACCGTTATCATCACAATCAGCAGCAGCATCGTCATGAACATCCTCAGCATCGCAATCATCAGGGTCGTCATGTCATCAGCATCGTCATCTTCATCATCAGCATAATCGTCACCATCATCATCATGATCATCATCAGCATCATCGTTGCCAACATCACCCTTGACTTGCGTCATTTCAATTATCTTCTCCCTCGTGGTACCCGTCTTCGTCTTCGCCGTCAATATTTGCTCATCCTCCTCCGCCTAATTCGCATGCCTCCTACGTCGATGCCCTCCTTCGCCCCCTCCCCCCCCTTCTGCCCCCATCCAACTCTTGATCGTACTCCTTTTCCCACCGTCCCCCCCCCGTCCCACCATCCCGCGGGTGATAATTTCACACATGGCTTCGTCCTCCTCATGCTCCACCTCCCCAATCCCCCTCTCTTCCTTCCTCCCCCTAGCCCCCACGCCCTGCCTCGCTCCCTCCACTTCCTCATCTATCTGCGGATCCTGGAGCCCATCCTCTTCTCATTCCTCTTGATCCTCCTCCTCCTCCTCCTCCTCCTCCTCCTCCTCCTCCTCCTCCTCCTCCTCCTCCTCCTCCTCCTCCTCCTCCTCCTCCTCCTCCTCCTCCTCCTCCTCCTCCTCCTCCGTCTCCTCCTCCTCCGTCTCCTCCTCCTTTTCCTCTTGCGCTTCTTCCTTCCTTCCTTCCTTCCGAGCCGCTTGACGACGCCGCTCCGCGCGGCGCCGCGGCCGGCCGGGCCGCCGGGCACGGCCCGTTTCACACCGCGGACAGCGGCCTGCCGCGCGGTTTCCCTTCCCGGGGGGCGCCCGCCCTCCGTGCCCCCGGGGAGGGGCCCCTCCGGGCGGCCCCCCCTGCGCACGGCAGGTGGCGTGCCGCGCGGGGGCAACCCCCGGCAGCCCCGCTGGGGGTTTGCTGCACGGTGGGCACTCGGCAACGGAGCGGAAAGGTGCAGAATGACGCCGCGGAGGGGGCAGGCAGGGCCAGGGGGAAACCAGGCAGGCCGGGGCCAGAGGCAGGAGCAACGGGGGGGGACAGGGGCAGCAGGGGGCAGGGGGCAGAGGGGGGGATGGGGGGCAGCAGGGCGCAAGCAGGCGGCCAAGAGGAGGGGGGGAGGGGGGCCCAGGTCACGAACCCACGGGCGGGGCGGGGCCAGGACGGCGGCGGGCCCAGGCAGGGCCCGCACTCGGGTTCGGCGTGGGTGGGGGCTGCACCTGTCCGCTCAGGCATGGCCTACTGCGCCTGGAGCGCAGCTTCCAGCCGGCGCGCCTCCTGCGGCGTGAGGCCGCCTCCCGGCTGAGACTGGCGGCGGAGCGCCTGCGCGGCGCCCCCACAAAAGGTCAGGAGGTGGGCCGCCGTCTCCTGCGACTGGCCGCAGAAGGGGCACGGCCTAGCGACGCCCGCCTCGTCGCAGGAGAAGGCGCCCTGCAGGCACAGGCGGGCCCACGCGCGTAACTGGGGGAGCGAGGCGCCGGCGATGCTGTGCTCAAGCGCGGTGCACTCCACGCCCGCCCCGCGCGTCAGCGCCTCCCGCTGCACTGGGCTCGCTAGCCACTCCTGCTCCTGCCGTTGCGCCGCAGCTTTCACGAGGTCGAAGTACTGGGCGCGGGCCCCTGGCCCCGCCTGCGGCCCTGGTGGGTCTGGGAGGCCCCACTGGTGGAGGAGCTGGCGGACACGCCGCCCTGCTCCGCCAACGCGAGGACGCGCTTGGCCTCGGCATACCTGGGGTCCACCTGAATCCTGCTGTAGAGGCGTATGGCACGCTCCTCCATCGTCGTGGCCCACCGCACGTTCCACCCCATGCGTCGTAGGAGGGGGGCTCGCGGGATGGGACCACGCACTCCAAGGGCACCACGGGCCCATCGTTCCTGGAGGCGGTTCAGCGTCGCCTCGAAGCCCTCCGCGTGGATGCAAACCTCGACCCCGTGCGCGACCTTCGGGAGCGTGCTCGCGGTGAGGGCCAGGCTCAACTCGTCTAGCGAGAACCCGAGGCTGGCCATGGTCTGGGTATGGCGCCGGCCCACCGCGAGGGCCTCTTCCTCCTCCTCGTCCTTCTCCTCCTCCTCCTCCTCCTCCTCCTCCTCCTCCTCCTCCTCCTCCTCCTCTTCCTCCTGCTCTTGGTCCTCAGTGTCCTCCTCCCCCTCTTCGTAATATGTGTGTGATATTCCTCATCCTCCTCCTCCTCCTCCGCCTCCTCCTCCTCCTCCTCCTCCTCCTCCTCCTCCTCCCCCTCTTCCTCCTCCTCCTCATTTTACCCGTTGGTCAGACCTGAATCCTAGGATTGTTGCGATCTTCTTCTTCTGTTTCTTCCTCCTCCTCCTCCTCTCCTCCTCCTCCTCTCCTTCTTGTCTTCCTCCTCCTCCTCCTCCTCCTCCTCCTCCTCCTCTCCTTCTTGTCTTCCTCATCCTCCTCTTCCTCCACCTCCTCCTCCTCCTCTCCCTACGCGACTTCTCCGCAGCAGCTGTAACAGCATCATCATAACCATCATCATCATCATCATCATCATCATCAGCAGCAGCAGCAGCATCATCATCACCCTTCTCCTCCTCACCCTCATCATCATCAGCATCAGTATCATCATAATCGTCATCATCATCAGCAGCATCATCAGCATCATCATCGACATCATCAGCATCATCATAATAATAATAACAATAATCATCATCAGCAGCATAATCATCCGCATCGTCATCGTCATCGGCATCGTCATCAGCATCACCACCATCAGCATCACCATCACCATCACCACACCCTTCCTCGCTCCCTCCTCTTTCTTATCTCTCTGCGGATCCTGGAGCTCATCCTCTTCCCATTCCTCTTGATCCTCCTCCTCCTTCTCCTCTTCCTCCTCCTCCTCTCCACGCCTCATCCCCGGCCCATCCGCCCCTCCCAAGCGGATCCAGCGCATTCGCACTGTTCAGCGTGCTGGCCAACTCCGTCATCTCCTTCGGGTCATGGGGAGAACTCGACGTACCAGGGCACACTGGAAATCTGCGTGTGCCATATCTTAACGACTTGCTAAGCATCGAAGCTGCCGAATCCTCTGCCTCCTCATCGTCATCCGCCTCCTCCTCACTAGGCGTACCCGTCCTTTCGTCATCCTCCCCCGCCTCCTCTTTCTATTCATCACGATCCTCCATGCCCGTCATCTTCCTCATCTGGCTCATAAGTCTTATACGACTTACCAATACCATAATTGCATCGGCATCAGCATCGCGTCCGGCATAATCACCATACCCACCCCTACCATCACCATCACAGCCACCACCACCACCATCACCATCACCACCATCATCAGCATCACAATCGTCATCTTCATAATCATCGTCATCATCATCATCATCATCATCATCATCATCGTCATCATCATCATCATCATCATCATCATCATCATCATCATCATCATCATCATCATCATCATCATCATCATTATCATCAGCATCATCATCATCAGAACAATCGTCGTCGACAGACGCATCACCATCGCCGCCATCATCACAATCGTCATCAGTTTCGTAATCATCATCATCCTCCTCCGACTCCTCCTCCTCCTCATCATCAGCATCATCATCATCAGCATCAGCATCATGATCATCATCATCATCATCAGCATCATCATCGTCATCATCGTCATCATCATCATCAGCATCGTCATCATCATCATCCTCATCATCGTCAACATCAGCAGCATCGTCGTAATCCTCGAGATAATCATCATCCGCATCGGCATCGTCGACGTTACCGTTATCAGAATCATCATCATCCTCATCATCATCAGCATCATTATTGTCATCATAATCACCATCATCAACATCATCACCATCGTCGTGATCAACAGCATCATCATCATCGTCGTCGTCATCGTCGTCATCATCATTTGCATTACAGTCGTCGTCATCACAAAATAAACATCATCATCACCATCATCATCACCATCATCGTCGGCGTCGTCGTTCGTCGTTGTCATCATCACCAGCAGCAGCAACGTCATCGCCAGTACCACCACCACCACCACCACCACCAGCATCGTCATCATCATTATCAGCATCGTCATCAGCATCAGCAGCATCATCACCACCATCATATCAGCAGCATCATCATCATCATCCGCAGCAGCAGCAGCAGCTGCATCATCATCGTCGCCTTCCACACATATTCCATACTGCAACGCATCAGCACTGACGCGATGAACTTTACTATCGGATTGTCTTCGATCGATATTGTGCACACTGTCGAGTGGTGGCGATGTCAAAATCTAGATGTAGCACTGTCGCGATTAGAATCACGGCTTTTTCCTCGAGCTCTACATCGTTTTCTCTTTCTATCTCTCTCTCTCTCTCTCTGTATTGTTTTTGTTTTTCTCTCTCTCTCTCTCTCTATCACTCTCTCTCTCTCTCTCGCTCTCTCTCTCTCTCTCTCTTTCTAGTCTCGGCTGGGGGGGTCTCTGACCCAGTGCGTACTCACGACACGAAGCGCCCACTAACACCGTTGATCGCGTCGCGAGACTGGACACACGCCATCCCAGCGTGTGACTGATTCGTGTCATCCCCCCCCCTCCTTCAGTATCCGCGCGCGCGCGCGCGCCATGGCTCCGAAACGTCATCGCCGCGCGTCCCCTGAACCAGAGCAGCCCAGGTCACCAGGCAAGGGCGGCCAAAAGTCGACCTTGGCAAACCGACAGGAAACCAACCTCAGCAAAAGGAAACCTGCGTCGCCGCACTCTAGAGAAGTGGCGGACTCGTTCGGGCAGTCGCCGCATACAACCAAGCCGCTCACAAGCACCAAAATAAGATCGACACCATTTACTGGCAGCACCTCTCCGAACCAGGTATTTTCAGGGGGAAACAAGATCAGCTGCACCATGCTGGTTTACTCCCTTACGCACCAGAAAACAACACGTAGACCGTGACCCACCAGCAGTAGGGACCGACGACGAAGACGACGATGACAACGCGACGACGGCGGCGGCGACGACGCACTGCGGATGCCCCATGGGGCGGGCTGGGTAGGCGCGCCGCAGTCGACGACTGGGACCACGGACGACGACGACGACGACGACGACGACGACGACGACGACGACGACGACGACGACTGTGGCGTGTCAGTAGTCAGCCTGGTAGGGGGAAAAATTTCGCCTCGGATGTATACGATCCCTATAACAACTTATACACGAAAGGCACTCGTTTTGAGGCTGCCGCGCAGGGGAGTACACGATCCTCTCGGCGGCGCGCGTGATAAAAAAATGGTTTCGCGCCCCGCGGGATCTATTCATCAGCCCCTGGGGGGGGGGGGGGGGGGGGCGCATCATCATTTGTTAAGCACAAGCTGAAATTAGATGACGGAATATCAAGTCTTAATCTTTTTGGACGTGCTTGGGCCTTTGGAGGCGTCCAGAAGCCTCCGCGGACTTCTGGCGACGTATGTAGGAGGGAACTCCCTCGTCCCAGGGCAGTATCTCGCAGAGGGGGTCAACTGCTCACTCACACCACTTCGCTCCCTGCGCTGCGTAGCGCGGCTTTCTTCGCAATGGCGCTGCCCGACCCTGTGAGTGAGCCGGGAGCCGTGTCGTTTGCTCCCTCCCACGCCTCCTCTTTCACACGCTCTCCTCCCGACAGCCAGTCCGGTGATGCAGAGCTCTGGCCCGAGGAGCGGGAGGAGCAGCGACGACAGCGTCAGCACCAGGGAGGGAGCAGCAGCACAAGGAGCAGCAACAATGAAAGAAGCATGGTGGACACCACCGTACCGCACCGAATACCGGCCAACCGGCACTGGGCCATACCGTACCGCGCCAACTGGCCGAGACCACCGTACTGGACGACATCGTACTGAAAGCGACCACCGTACCGGACGATACCGTGCCGTCCACGACCATCGTACCGGACGATGCCGTACTTGTGCACACTGTATCGATCCCGTCCGTCACTGTCGGAAGCATCGTCCATGTCAGCCTTCCTCGGAAGGAGGACGACGACGAGAAAGAAAAGGAGTGGAAAGGGAAGGACGAAAAGCAGCAGGAATTACTCATCATCCTTATCCTCGTCATCCTCCCCCTCCCCCTCCTCCTCCTCCTCCTCCCCCTCCTCCTCCTCCTCCTCCTCCTCCTCCTCCTCCTCCTCCTCCTCCCTCCGACAATCGCGACCCTCCCCGCCTGCCGCTGCCACGAGTCCGACCATCGCTGGAGCCTCTCTGTATGAAGCCGCCTCCCTTCGTCAGTCGCTGCTGGTCATCGTGCGAAGAAGGAAGAGGTGAGGAGAGGAGGAGAACGATGATGAGAATGATGAGGAGGAGGACGACGACGAGGAGACTCGGGACAAGCAGGAGAACGGCGACGACGACAACGACTGCGTGACAGCGAGGAGGACGACGTCCGCCGCCGCCACCACGACGAGGACACCGACGACGACTGCAAGCAGAACGATAAAAACGAGGAAGAGGAAGAGAGAGAGAGAGGATGGGCCCTGGGACACACAAATAAATACACACAAATAACAGGATTCCCCATATTTTCCCATCTTTTCTGGGTTTTGTCTTCCCCCCCCCCACTTCCCACCTTTTCCCATATTTTCCGGGGGGATCGGCGACTAGTTGTGTCTGTGTGTTTTTCCCCTCCTGAGAGGAGCGAGAGGAGGAGTGGCGAGAGGGGAGGACGACCGCGACGAGGGCGACGGCGGCGGCGGCGGCGGCGACGACGGCGGCGAGGGCGCTACCGTACCCCCCCCCCCGACATAAGGGCCACGACGCCTGCAGCCGCAGCGCCAGCTCCAGGAAGCGCTCCGTCGAGGGGCCGCCCTTGCCCTTCCCGCCGCCCTCTCGGGCGGTCGAGCAAGGAGGTGGGGGCGGGCTCCTCCTCCTCCTCCTCCTCCTCCTCCTCCTCCTCCTCCTCCTCCTCTTCAACTCCTCCTCTTATGATAGCTCCTCTTTCTCATGCATCCCTTTTCCTTCTGAGTAGCTCCTCTCTGTCGCACCCCGACGTGTCGGCAGGGGTGGGATCCTCCTCCTACAATCAAAAGTAAGAGGAAGAAAACGATGAATCAAGAAAGCTGGGCCAGCTGTTCAGAAGTTTCTCAAGGAAACGCTGGGCCAGCTTCTGGAGTCAGGAACGTACACCATTCATTTCTAGGATCTTAGGCTACCAATCCCCTTAAGAAACTGAGCCAGTTTTCCAGCAAGTTGGTTAAGAAACGCTGGGCCAGCTTTTCGGGGGAAGGTTTCTTAATCATAAGCGGGACGGTCACTCCTCTTTCTCCTCCGTCCATTTCCTTCTGAATAGCTCCTCCCTGTCGCACCCCCAGGCGTGACAGCAGGGCGGGCCAGGCATTTCGCCAGGGGCTTCCTCACACTTCATACTCCTCAAGCCTGAATTCTGCAACAGCTTGACGGACAGGACGGTTCGTTTTCATAATGGAGCTCTCGCCTTAGCGCCGCGCACAGTCGTCTTGAAAGTGTTCATCAAATTCCATCAGAGCGTGCAGGTCGTTTTCAGGATGTGGCTCTCACCTTAGCGCCGCGCACGTTCGCCTTGAAATTCTGCCACAACGTCACTGATGGAAGGCGGTGCCTTTCCAAAATGTGGTTCCCGCCTCAGCGCCGCGTACACATGTCTCACAAGCTTGCAGCGGATCCAGGGATGTGGCTCTAGCTTTAGCGCGGCTCGCATTCGTATGAAAGTGTGCCGCGGCTTCACGGATGGAGTGCGGATCGCTCTCGACATGGAAGACTCGCCTTAGCGCCGCGCACTTTCGTGTTAGCATTATGCAATAGCTTCACGGATGGAGGGCGGATCCTTTTCAATGCGGGGCGCTCGCCTTAGCGCTGGGAGCATCCGTTCAACAGTCTTGGAACCGCTCCAAGGATTGAGCACTGGTCATTTTCAAAATGGGCCTCTCGCCTCAGCGCCGCGCGCATCCGTTGTTAATATAACGTTTAGCAAGGTGGATGGCTCCTCTCTCATAGATGGATGGAGTCCCCGAGTGGGACGCGAAACTTCAAAGCATGTAACGCTGTATGGATTCAGGTCGGCTCTGTTTCAAACGAAGCTGCCGCTCGATAGCTCCTCGAAGTTCATGACCATTCGTGCAAACTTGCGCAACAGTTTCACTGCTGGGGTGTCCTTCCTCGAAAGGGGATATCGCGGGACACCTCGTCGAACGCCCCCGACACCTGCGACAGAGAAAACGGAGATCAATCCTTGTCAAAACGGGGCCCACGCCACACTGACAGGCACAACTGTGCCGGTCTTTCAAGGGAGCGCTTCTTGCAGTTGAGGAGGGCACTTGGAATGGGAGGGTGCATTGCAGCACTGCTGATGCATATTTGGTTTAGCCTGGTCCTCCTCCACCTTCTCCTCCTCCTCCTCTTCCTCCACCCCTTCCTGCTCATTATCATCCACCTCCTCCTCCTCCTCCTCATCATCATCATCATCATCATCCATTTGATCCTGGTCCTCCTCCAACTCCTCAACTCATCCTCCTCCTCATCCTCCTCCTCGTCGTCGTCTTCGTCATCGTCACCGTCGCCGTCATGATCGTCGTCGTCATCCTTCTCCCCTTTCCCCTCATCCTCATCACCGTTAACATCATCAACAACATCATCATCATCCCCATCGTCATCATCACCGTCATCAACATCGCCATCAGCAGCAGCATCAGCATCATCATCATCGCCGTTTACCATCAGCAGCAGAAACGCCATCATCAATCTCACCATCATCACCAACAACAACATCACCATCAGCATCAATACCATCCTCATCATCATCCTCATCACCACCATCATCGTACTCATCAACGTCTTCATCAACATCAGCATCATCCTCAACAACTGCATGATCAGTTACAGCAGCGTGATCATCGTCCGCCCCATTACCAACATCATCATCAATATCATCAAGATCATCAGAGCAACAGCATCAGCATCATCAGCACCATCATCACCATCATCATGAGTATCGACATCAGCATCCTCATTCCCCTCCGCATCCATCATCATCCTCATCATCATCAACATCGTCTTCATCATCACCGTCATCGTCATCATCGTCATCGCCATCATCAGCAGCATCATCGTCGTCATCATCGTCATCATCGTCGTCAACATCAACATCATCACCATCATCATACTCCTCATCATAAGCATCAGCAGCATCAGCAGCAGCAACAACAGCAGCAACGTCATCGTCACCTCTTCCTGCACCGCACGGGGGGCGAGTGGCACCCTGTGAATTCCAGTGCCGGCCTCCACTGAACGCATGAAAATCGACCCCCGCCCCCCAAATGAGGAACTTTAGACCGATGGGACTGTCAAACGACGCGCGAACTGCAAGCGGAAACTGCCCGACGGTCAGCCAACGACAACGCCGAAAAATTCAATGCGAACGGCGCGTTGCTGCTATGCTCATTGGCGTTTGAACTTGGCGTTTCCTTGTGCTGGCAAGCGGTCAATGCCCGAAAGCATGTGGACCATCGCACTCCTCTTGCGCTAAGCCCGTCCGATACCCACACTCGTCTGCTGACGTCCGTGCTTGCTAGCGCTGTCACCCTTGCGGAGACACTGCAACCCCGACGCGCTGCCAGAGCCTCCGCACGACTAGGGGGGCCTCTGTAGACTCTCCCTCCTCGGGTCGGCTACACCCAGGGCGCTTCTGGCCCTTCCCATGGGTCGAGGACAAAGAGGAGGAGGAAGGACGAGTGAGACAGAAAAGGGAGAGACGATGAGGGAGAGAGGGAAGACGGCGATGATGACGAGGGATAGGAGGGAGCCGGGAGCAAAACCAGCGGAGCAGGCGGACGGGCCACACTTGCCCTTCCCGCCGCCCGTCGGCGACACCGTCGCCCTCCTCCCTCCCCTCCTCCTCCACCTCCTCGTTGTCATCGTCAGCAGAATCACCATCATCATGATCCGATCATGACCACCGCCACCACCACGATCATCATCAAAATCATCACCATCATCATCAGCACCATCATCATCACCACCATCATCACCACCACCACCATCACCATCATCATCAGCAGCAGCAGCGTCATCATCGTCCGCATCATCATCATCAAAATCATCAGCAGCAGCAGCAGCGTCATCATCGTCCGCATCATCATCCACATCATCACCATCATCATCAGCAGCAGCATCATCAGCAGCATCATCATCATCAGCATCATCATACTCATCATTATCATCCTCATCCTCATCCTCATCCCCCGCCTCTTCTCCTCTTCTCCGTCCTCATCCTCATGCTGATCCTCCTTCCCCTGCTCCTGCCCCTCCTCCCTGCCCCCCCCCTCCCTCCTCCGCTTCCTCCGTCCTCCGCCGGCCCCCCTTGCCATCCGCCCTGGCCCCCACACGGCCGCGCCAGCCTTGCCCTTCTTCGGGCTGGGCTCCTTCGGGGCCAGCAACTGGCCGGCGCACCTCGGCGCGGGTGGCCCGCGGGGAGGCGGGAGGAACGGGTGACGAAGTAGAGGGAGGGAGGGAGGAGGAGGCGGAAGGAGGGAGGAGGGCGCGGGCGGCCCGCGGGGAGGAGGGAGGGTGGCCCGCGGGGAGGAGGGGAGGAGGGGAGGAGGAGGAGGAAGGGAGGAGGGAGCACGTTGAAGAGAGAAGGGGCAGACACAGCATTGCAGTAAGTCGTATTTTGCATGTCTCCGTAGTCGTTTTGGCCCAGAGCGCTCACAGCGTCCAGAGCTTCCAAGTTCCTCTGAGCTGTCGGGTAGTTCCCGGCAGGTGGGCGAAACAGCTCTGTACTTGCAACTCGTTGGAAAATAAGCGCGTTCACACAGGAGCAAGATGAGAAGGAACGGGAGGACAAACAGGAGCGGGAGGAGGAGGAGAAGGGAGAGGGGGAGGCGGAGGGAGGAGAATGGAGCAGGAGAAGGGAGAGGAGGAGGAGGTGGGGGAGGATGAGGAGGAGTCCGATTCTGTCATATCAACTGGCGTGGGGACCTGCTGCGCGGGAGGGACACGCATCCCAGCCACATTGCCGCAGACGCTAATCCTTACTGCGCTTACCTCCAGAGTCGTCAATCCCACAAGCTCCCCTACGCAGAAGGAGAAAGAAGAGGAGGAGGAAGAGGAGGATGAAGAGGAGGAGGAGGAGGAGGAGAAAGATGAGGAAGAGAAGAGAGGGTGGTCACGATGAGGAGAGGACAAAAAAGGAGGAGGATAAAGTGGAAGATGAGGAGAGGAGTGAGGAGAAAGGAGAAAGGAGAGAGGCAAATTAGGTGCTCTCGCGCCGCATCTGACACCCTTACCCGCACACCCATCCCTTCACATTCCGTTGAACATGTGTGTGTGTGTGTGTCTGTGCCTCCACGCGGGCACACACGGGCTGCTGGCCGTTCCGCCCAGCTGTGTCGGCCTCTGGCCTGGCTACACTGCTTGTTACCGCCCCGCCTTACTGGTCGTCCCGGCCAGGCCGCCTGGCCGCACTGCGCACCCACTTGCCTGCCTTGTTGGCATGCTTCATCCTGCACCCCTCCGCCCTCGCTGCCCATGCCCAGGCATGAGCGCGGCATGGTCAATCCCGTTAGGATCCCTGACCCCCTCTGCTGAGGGGGCGGCCGCGCGCGCGCGCTCCAGTTGCATGTGAACTTTCTCCGCCTCGTCGCTGCGCGCGAGGCCGCGAGCGCCAAGAAAGTGTGTGTGTGTGTGGGTGTGTGGGTGTGTTGTGTTGTGTTGTGTTGTGTTGTGCTGTGCTGTGTTGTGTTGTGTTGTGTTGTGTTGTGTTGTGTTGTGTTGTGTTGTGTTGTGTTGTGTTGTGGCGTGTTGTGCTGTGATGTGTTGCGGTGTGGTGTGGTGGTGTGGTGGTGTGGTGGTGTGGTGGTGTGGTGGTGTGGTGGTGTGGTGGTGTGGTGGTGTGGTGGTGTGGTGGTGTGGTGGTGTGTTTGTGTGCTTGTGTGTTTGTGTCTTTGTGTGTTTGTGTTTGTGTGTTTGTGTGCTTGTGTGCTTGTGTGCTAGTGTGCTAGTGTGTTTGTGTGCTTGTGTGTTTGTGTGTTTGTGTGCTTGTGTGCTTGTGTGTTTGTGTGTTTGTGTGTTTATGTGTTTGTGTGTGTTGTGTGCTTGTGTGCTTGTGTGCTTGTATGTTTGTGTGTGCTTATGTGTTTGTGTGTTTGTGTGTTTGTGTGTTTGTGTGGTTGTGTGCGTGCGTGCGTGCGTGCGTGGGTGTGTGTCTGTGTGTCTGTGTGCGTGGTGTGTGAGTGTGTGTCGGTCAACCGCTCACTCGTGCAACGCAGCATAATTTGCATACAATGCACCCCCTCATGCCAGATCGCCGGAGCAGTCACCCTCTGCCCAGCCGCCGACGCAAAAAAAGTCTGTCCACCGACTCGGGTTTCCCAGTGAACCTGAATACCCAAATGGTAGTTTCAGGATCTAACCCATCGTTTACTGCGCAGAGCAGTTTTGTGTACAGGGAAAGAGGAGGAGGAATAATAGTGAGAAGAAAAAACGGAGGAGGAGGAGGAGAAGGAGGAGGAGCAGGATGAGAAGGAGGCGGATGAGCAGGAGGAGGAGGAAGAGCAGGAGGACGGAGGAGTAGCAGGGTCAGGATCAGGAAAATCAGGATCCCGAAATGTGGCTACCTCTGCGAATGGAACAGTGTCATTGCATGACCGAAGACGCTCCAACAAAACATGTTTGCTATCGCGGACCCCAAATAGTGGGTTTCGCACTCTCGATCTACATCTTTTTTGGTACAGTCTGCGCATGGTGATGCCTGTTAACGGGCTCCAACTTATACGGTTCAATCTGAGCGATGCAATCTATTTGGTGGAGGCTGCGGTGCAGCGTCTATTTGTTTCGTGAAGCGCGACGCCCGTATATCCCCAGAGAAGCTGACACCACGCAGGCTTCAAAAAAGACGCATCGGGCACTATAATGAAGAGGTCATCCCGTGGCGGGCGGGCCTCCATATCGTAGTCACGCGACATCAGCGACATGGTTGCCACCTGAAACGACGCACTGCCGAGAAAATGACGCAATATGTGTGGTGCAGCTGGTGAGATGCAACCTACGGAGTGTAATCTAGCGAGCGAGCGCGCCCTGAACAGTCAAAGACTGGCCCCATTTAACGTTAAGTCGGGCGTGTCCCCCTACAGGCGGATTTTGGATGAAAAATTAAAAATATTCTAAAAATATCCCGAACAAATATTCAAAAATGGTCAAAGAATCGTCCCCAGAGTGTTTTTTACCATTTTCGAAAACTCCTCCTGTAGAGGGACAGGCCCGACTTAAATGCAAGGGGGGGGCAGAAGGCTGCGTGCAGGCAGGCGGGCCCGCTTAAGGCAGCTGGTGGACAGATAAAGACAGTGAATGACCGCTTGGGGGGAGGAAGGACGCACGAAA
Organism: Prorocentrum cordatum; assembly: GCA_963575745.1. Taxonomy (NCBI): domain Eukaryota; class Dinophyceae; order Prorocentrales; family Prorocentraceae; genus Prorocentrum; species Prorocentrum cordatum. The sequence continues at coordinate 73,986 of CAUYUJ010019984.1, forward strand.
GCAGAGAGGGACGCACGATGAGCGGGGACGAGAGGCCGAGGAGAAGAGGAGAGGAGAGGGAGGAACGAACGAGGGGAGGGACGACGGGGTGTCATCGACGTCGAGCAAATTACGGGTACAATCGGCAACGAGGCGGCAACGAGGCGGCCACCAGGCGACAACCCGGCACACCCACCCGGCGCATGAGGCGGTGACGAGGCGGCGACGAGGCGGCCGCAGGGCGAAAGCCCGGAACATCGAGCCAATTGCTCCGAGACCCAGGCGAGGACTCCTCAGTGCAGGACCTCCGTGGGGGAACAGAACACATCAAGGCTTGAGATCCCGCGTGGGAAGGCCCCGCGAGGAGGGGACGAACGCACCGAGAGCCTGCCCACGCCATGTCCCACTGCACAGGGGAAAAAAGGAGAGGAAGAGAGGAGAAAGGGGGTGCCCCTCCCCCGGACGCCCCAGCCCCTCCCCCGAAGAGGTGGAGGAGGAGGAGGAGGAGGAGGAGGCCTCATCGCCCTACCCCCCTCCGCCCCTCGCCGCCCCCAGGCCCGCGCCCCCCCCTCCCATTGCCCCTCGCGCACAGGCTGTGCCTTCCCCTTTCCCCCTGCCTTCCACCTCGCCCCCTAAGACGAAGCCAGGACGAGGATGAAATTTGGTAATGATAGATCCAGAACCTCTGAAATCCAGCTGATCTCAAGGATGTCTCGGGCGCCGCGGAACGCTCTGGAACGAATATTCCTCGTCTTAGCCCCGTCCGACCCTCCCACCCTCATGGCCCCGCGGGGTCCTGGCCTAGGGCGCGCTGAGCCGCGCGCACTAACAAGGCCAGGCCGCCGATAGCCCACATCCACCAGGGCCAGTCGTTGTTCCTCTTCCTCTTCCTGCCGGGGCCACGGGGGGAAAAGGGGGGAAAAGGGACGGGGAGAGGGGAAGGAGAGCAAGGGCACGGAGAGGGGGCTGGCGGATGACGGGAAGCGATTTCGAAACGCCCTGGCTCGAACGATTCTGGCGTCTTTTCTCGTGTCTG
>CAUYUJ010019984.1:80000-100000 GCA_963575745.1 Prorocentrum cordatum
GGAGGGAGAGAGAGAGAGAGAGAGTGAGAGAGAGAGAGATCTAAAGAAAAAGAGGGACAAAGAGAGAGAGAGAGGGAGCGAAAGAAAGAGAGAGAGGGAGAGCGAGAGGGAGCGAGAGAGAGAGGGAGAGAGGGAGAGAGAGAGAGAGAGAAAGAGAGAGAAAGAGATAGATAAAAGAGAGAGAGAGAGAGAGAGCGAGAGAGAGAGGGAGAGCCGCCATCATCGCCATCGTAGATGCGCCAGCGGGGGGCGCGCCGCGCCTGAACTCTTGCGGAAAATAAGCTCGACCTGACACGGGGGGGGGGGGGGGGGCGCGGACTGGAGACGGAACGCCGAGGTGTGCCAGCGGTGGGCGCGCCTCGTCTGAACCCCTTGATACAGGGGTACGCGAATGGTCAGATAGGGGGTCTGGAGACGGGCAACGCCGAGATGCGCCAGTGGGAGGCGCGCCTCGTCTGAACTCGCGCGGGAAGTAAACTCGACATGGCACAGGGGGAACTCGAGTGGGGAGATGGGGCCTGGAGACAAATAATACCAAGATGCGATAGCATTGCATCGTGATGTGGTTGCACGTTCTTGCAAAGCTCGTCCTTTTCCTGCGCTCCCCTTTCCTGTCAAGACAGGTCCCCCGAAATAGCGATCTCGCCTGGGACATCCTCAAGACAAACAAATGTTCGCGACATAACGTCTAACAAAAAACCAACGACAAGAGCGTCGCTCGAGCCATCCTCGGACAATTGAGATCCGAAATTCACTAGCCTGTAAAAACTGGCGTTTCGCCTGGGCGATCCTAGCCAAAATGAGATGCCGACGGAGGTGCATTGCTGCCTTTTCACGTTGGAAACTACGGTTTCGCGAGGGACGTCCTCAGAAAATGAGCGGCAGCACAGCGGACCAGAAAAAAACTAGCACTGCAGACAACGTGCATTTCGTTGGGGGTATCCTCGACCACATGAGATGTTCTCAACATCGTCTTAGCATCGTTCTTGAAATGCTTCAAGATGAAGAAGCGCGAACACAAAACAAAGACTTCAACTTGGCTCCAAGAGCACCCTGATGCCTGCCGAAAATGACGATGCCGCTAGGGATATACACACGCAGAACACGCAAGAGACACAGGAGCACGGCACAACACACAGGAGCCCAGCAGAACACACGCAGAAGCACGAGGAGCACGGCAGAACACACAGAATACATAGGAGCACGACATAACACACAGGAGCTCGGCAGAACACACAGGAGCACGGCAGAACACACAAAACACATAGGAGCACGGCAGAACACACAGGAGCACGGCAGAAAACACAGGAGCACAATCCGCAGCCATTTTGGCTCAAGGCCGTGGAGAACCCGACGACCGCAAGTCGTCCGCGGCGTTCCGAGCGCGAGGGTCCCACCGCTTTGGGCAAGTGCCCTTCTTTGTTGTGCCCCCTGCTTTCGCGGCGCGGAGGCGCGACCTGTCAGCCAGCGCGGCAAGGGCCATGGCGCGCTCCTCGCAGGGTGGCGGCAGCGGCAGCAGGCGCAGCAGGACGTACTGGATGTGCAGCTGCGGTGGGTGGAACTGGGACTGGCGCACCGCGTGCCTTGGCCGTGGGCGCGCTGCCCCGCCATGGGCGCTGGAAGCAGCAGCAGCCAAGGCCAAGCCCCAGGCTGAGAAGGGCGGCTGGGTGGATCAGCCGCGCGGGCGCCGTGCCCAGCGGCAGGCCCGCAGTGCTGCAACGAGCGCGGCCACCTCCAAGTCGCAGGCATCGGCGTCGGGCGCCAGTGGGACGCCCAGCGGCAGCGGCGCCACGGCGATCGAGAGGCTGCAAGTGGCGGTCGAGCAGCTGGGGGCGCTGCAGGCAGAGCCGCCCGACGGGGCCGATTGCTGCTTCACCGACGCCGTCGCCAGCCAGTTGGAGGCCAAGCGCGCCGAGCTGGCAGAGGCCCAGCGGGCTGCAGCGGAGCAGAAGGCGCCCCCCATGCCGCTGTCGACGATGCTCCACAGGGAGGCGAACGCCATCAGCAAGGCGGAGAAGCGCCTCCGAGCAGCGCGCCAGAGCCTGGAGCAGAAGCAAGCGGCACGTGGCCTCGCCGAGGCCCAGCTGCAGAAGGCCCAGGAGGAGCTGGCGCAGCTCGACGCGGAGGTGGAGGAGGCCAGCCGTGCGCTCCACGTCCTCGAGGAGGAAGCCCGAGTGGAGGCCGCTGCGCAGCTGCGTCAGCGCGCGGCCGAGTGGGCAGGAGCCAGCCAGGTCCCAGGGCTCCTCATGCAGCTGGACAAGCTGCCCGAGGCGTGGGGCTCCAGCAAATTCGAGGTGGCGCGGGCGGCCATTCGCTCCCAGGTGGAGGCGGTGCGCGCGCAGCTCGCCGAAGCCCCCGCGGTACCGAGGAGAGTACCCTGGACGGAGTCGTGCCCCATTGACGAGATCAGCAGCGAGGACGGCGACCACGCAGGAGGCTGCAGGCCTTGGCAGCCGCAGTGCGCAGCGGAGCGCGGCCAGGCCGAACGTCACGGCGACGCCCACGGCGAGTGGCCGAAGGTCGCCCAGGCGTGCAAGCGGGAGCTGGCGGCCGAGGCTGAGGACCTGGCCCCTCTTGCCGCTCGCCCTGCTGGCCGCGCCGCTGGGAGTCGCGGCGGAGGCGAGAGGCCACGGCAGTCGTGCGTGTAGCCACGCCAGAGGCGCTAAGCCTAGGCAGCAGGAGGGCGGCGGCACCGAAGCGGCCCGCATCGGCGGCAAGCGGCCCCTCGACCTCGGGAGCGTGCAGGCCCCACCAGCGCCAGGCCAAGCTGCGACGGCAGCTCAGGATGTCCGCTGCGGGCTGGAGGAGCTTGGGTTCAACGGCAACGCTTGGAGGAGGAGCCTGGAGGTGATCGAGGCCTTGGACTCTCGCAACAGGGCCCCGCCGCACCTTGTGATGCTCCAGGAGTCCTGCCTGGCTCCGCACCGCCTGGAGGAGGCCAGAGGAGCAGCGCGGCGCATGGGATATACGGCGTTCCTCCACGCGTCGGCGCCCACGGACGAGGAGGGCCCGCTGGCGAACTCAGGCGGCGTCGCAGCCTTGAGGCATTGCTTGATTGGAGTCACAGTGCCCACTGCGTCAGGCCTGCAGCTGCTGGCGCGCTCGCTGTACCTCCAGGGCGCCCTGGGACCCAAAGGCTTCAACCTCGACATCTTCGCCGCCTTCGGCGACATCGTGCTCTACCAGAGACTGCGGTTCATTTCTGTCGTGGGCCTGGCCGCCGAGTCGTTCAGCACCAGCGGGACAGTTTTGGCGGGGTGTGCGTGTGCCACCACTGTGGCCAAGCTGCCTGGGCTGGCAGTCCTCCGCGCCGCCTCAGCGGGCGCCAGGCCACCGGCTGTCGCTCGCAACGTCGTCGGCGACATCGCGCTGCAGGCCGTGGGCACGGAGCAGCTGGTGGCCGCGCGGCTCGGCAGCGCTGGGCTGGAAGTGGCTCGCCGCCTCCGCGTTCAGCACCTTCCCCTCGGCGCTGCCAAGACGACCTCCCTCGCTTCGAGCCCCAGCCTTGGACGCCAGCTCGGGGCGCGCTGGGAATCGCAAGGCTGGACCTTCCGCAAGACCTTGCAGGCCAGGGATCTCGACACGGACACCGCCAACACGAGGAGAGGAGTACATGAGGGCCGAGTCCGAGCTGCAGGGGCACTTCGCCGAGCGCGCAGGCTGGACCCGACCCGCAAGGCTGGGCCCACGGCCAGCATGGTGCGCGGTCGCACGGTCACGGGCAACGCGGACGGCGAGCTACACAGATGGAAGCTTGCAGCCTGCCGCAGCGCAGGAGCGCTCCCCATGAGCGCGGAGCGAGGGCTGCGCATGCGCTGTGCCGAGCTCAGGAGGAGGCGTAGCCTGGATCCTGCAGCCCTCACGGCAGGCCACGCAGTCCAGACGATGGCGGGCCTGCTGCAGACAGGCGAGCTGCCGCCCAGGATGATGGAGCGGGGGCTGGAGGCGGCGGCGACCAGGCGCGCAAGAGCTGACACGCCATGGAAGCACTGCGCCTCCCCCTTCGACGCGGTGGTGCTGATCCGTGCGCGGATCGACTGGCACTTCAAGTCCGAGCGGTGCATGGTCACGGACCTTGGCGATGAGCTCGACCTCATGCACCTCGGATCTCGGGAGCTGGGCTTGGAGGCTGGCCCTGGCGCTCGGCGCGCATCCGTTCGTCACGAGACGCGGAAGCTCAGCCGCGACACCCGCCTGCAGCGGCCACTGCACTGGGACGCCATCGGACGCCTGCTCGGGCCAAACGGCGGGCCCAGAGTGAGGGAGCAGAACGTGCTCGGGGCCTACATCTCCAACACGCACTGGACGCAGGCCAGGCTCCTCGATGTGCTCGAGGCCCAGCGGCGCGACGGAGTGTCGGCACGGCTGAAGCAGCGTGCAGAACGAGCGCGGGCCCTAGGCGAGCGCGCAGGCGACAACTTCGGCCGCTGCCAGCTGCCCGCACCAGAGCCACCGCAGGGTCGCCGCACCGACGCCATGTGGGTGCAATGGGCCTGCAGGCCAGCCGATGATAAGCTCAACGGCAAGCTGTACCTCGATGGCTCGGCGCTCGAGCCGCAGTTCGGCGCCGTGCGCTGTGAGGGCTGGGCCATAGCGCAGTGCGACGTCGACGGCAACCTGGTGACAGGGGTCTACGGCACCGTTTGGCGCGACCGCTGCCCGCAGCAGAAGGCCACGGACGGCGAGGACTTTGCTGCCTGGATGCTCGCCGCCTTTGCGGGGCCAGCAGTGGAGGAAGTCAACATCGACTGCAGCCCCGCAGTGTCCTGCCTGCGGAGAGGGCGCGCGGACGCCACCGCGCCCAGCAGGGCGAACGCCCACCGATGGTGCATGATTCTGGCAGCCTTCGGGCCAGGCGCTTTCGAGGTGAAGAAGGTGCCAGCCCCCCGCTCAAGGCAGGCAGTGCTCGACGGGCTCCTGACGGAGGCCCAGAGGCACGGCAACGAGCACGCCGACCGCCTCGCCGAGATGGGCGCCCAGACGCATGCAGTGGACAGGCTGATGGTTGGCGCCCACCATGCGCTGATGGAGATCGTGCAGGAGCTCGGGCGCTGGATCTGGTGGGCCGCCATCATCGGGCAAGGCATCGAGGCCAGGGACCGCGAAGAGCTCCCTCCTGCTGCTGAGCGGAGCCAGGTGCGTTTCGCTGACGCCGAGGAGTCTCAGGCAGCGGAGGACGCCACGGGCGAGGGGCCGATGGCCAAGCGGCCACGCCTGGAGAGCACCCGCTCGACAGACAGCAGCTCGGCGGCCCTCTCGGCCAGTGCAGTAGCCTTCAGCATCCTGGGACATGCCCTGTCCTATGCCTGCGCTGGAGAAGGTGAGGACACCCAGGAGCTCGTGGCATGCTCCAAGTGCGGCGCCTACATGACGCTGGGCGGCCGCTCAGGGGTTAGGCCTCGCCTCAAGGAGCGGTGCCCAGGCGACAAGACCGACAAGGACGGCAGGAACCAGCGCAGCCTGTGGCTACGAGGGCTCCATCCAGGAGGCAGGAGGCAGGAGGGGTCACGAGCTGCCAGGCACAGAGTGAAAGGAGAGAGCATCCCTGCGCTGCGCTCGCAGGGTCCAGTGCCTGAGCACGCGCAGGAGCGGTACCTGGAGTGGCTTGGCACTGCAGCGGAGCCAGCTGTAGACTCCTCGGCCACTGCGAGCAGTGCAGGCAACGCCCCAGCGGCAGCCGCGGAGCCGCAAGTGGCAGCGGGCCCAGGAGAGGCCCCAGCGGATGCGGTCGTCGCTGCGGCCGCTGCCAGCCTGCCCCTGCGGCGCCCAGCCGCAGCGAGAGCTGGGCGCCTCGGAGCCTTCGGGGTCATCGAGGAGGAGCTCGCCGCCGCGGCCGGCGCTGCAGGCGACGCCCTGGAGGACCGCAGGGTGCGCCGCCGCATGGCGCGCCGTGGCGGCCCGACCGTGAGTGAGTGAAGGATTGGCATCGCTGTGGCTCGCGCCAGCTGCTCCCTTTGGTGAGCAGGCTTCCGTCGCCCTCGGTGCTCGCGTGGGACTCGGCGTCTCTCGGGAACGCGGGTCCCGCCTGGCCCTGTCCGTGTTTTGCTTTGTCACCTTTGCCTTGAAGGCCCCGTCTTTAACTTTAACTTTAACACACAGGAGCACGGCAGAACACACAGGAGCACGGCAGAACACACAGGAGCACGGCAGAGCACGCAGGAGCACGGCAGAACACGCGGCAGAACACGCAATAGTACGGCAGGACTTTCAGGAGCACGGCAGACCACGCAGGAGCACGAGGCGCACGGCAGAACACACAGAATACATAGGAGCACGGCAGAACACACAGGAGCTCAGCAGAACACACAGGAGCACGGCAGAAAACACAAAACACACTCCGTAGCCATTTTGGCTCAAGGCCATGGAGAACCCGACGACCGCGAGTCGTTCGCGGCGCTCTGAGCGCGAGGGTCTCCGCGCTTTGGGCCAGTGCAATTCGAGTGTGTGCTCCCTGCTTTCACGGCGCGGAGGCGCAGCCCCGCGGCCTGCGCGGCAGTGGCCATGGCGAGGTCCCCGTGCAGTGGCGGCAGCGGCAGGCGCAGCAAGTCCTACTGGATGTGCAGCTGCGGCGAGTGGAACTGGGACTGGCGCACCTCTCGCCTGGGCTGCGGGCATGCGGCCCCGCCATGGGCGACGGGGACGCCCCCGCCCAAGGCGAGGCCCAAGGCAGACAAGGACGGCTGGGTGGATCAGCCACGTGGGCGCCGTGCCCAGAGGCAGGCCCGCGGAGCGGCCTCGCGGGCAGCATCCACCAAGTCGCAGACCTCGGCCTCGGCAGCAAGTGGGACGCCCAGCGGAGGAGGCGCCACGGCGATCGAGAGGCTCCAGGCGGCCGTCGAGCAGCTCGAGGCGCTGCAGGCAGAGCCCCCAGACGGAGTGGATGGCTGCTTCACCGACGTCGTGGCCAGCCAGCTGGAGGCGAAGCGCACGGAGCTGGTCAAGGCCCAAAAGGCTGCAGCGGAGCAGAAGGCCTCGTCCCTGCCACGGGCGACGCGGCTCCACAGGGAGGCGAACGCCATCAGCAAGGGCGAGAAGCGGCTCCGGGCAGCCCGCCTGGAGCTCGAGCAGAAGCAGGAGGCGCGCGACCTCGTCGAGGCCCAGCTCCACCAGGCCCAGGAGAAGCTCGCGGAGCTCGACGAGGAGGTGGAGGAGGCGAGCCTGGCGCTCCAGGCGCTCGAAGAAGCAGCCCGCGAGGAAGCCGAGGCGATGCGCCGCCAGCGCGCAGCCGAGTGGACAGGAGCCAGCCAGGTACCAGGGCTCCTCATGCAGCTGGAGAAGTTGCCAGAGGCGTGGAGCACCAGCAACTTCGAGGTGGCCTGGGCGGCCATTCGCGCCCAGATGGAGGCAGTGCGGGCGCAGCTCGAGGGGGCACCATTGGCCTCCAAGCGCACGCCGTGGGCCGAGTCCTGCCCCATGGAGGAGAGCAGCAGCAACGTTGGCGGTCTCGCAGACTGCGGCGGCGTCTGGCAGCCCCAGCCAGCAGCGGAGCGAGGCCAAGCCGAGCGGTGCGGCAAGGCGCTGGGCGAGTGGCCAACGGTGGCCCAGGCGTGCAAGCGGGAGCTGGCGGCAGAGGCAGCGGACCTGGCTCCCCTGGCTGCTCATCCTGCTGGCAAGGCCGCTGGGAACCGCCTCGGAGGGGCACAGCCAGGGCCAGCGAGTGCGTAGCGAGGCCTGTGCGGCGGTCCTGGGCCTGCATGGGAACAGCACCGAGGTCGTCGAGAGCGGCTGGGCGGGGCTCCGCGGCATGGGCGTCCTCGTCCCGCCCTGGGACCAGGAACGCGCTGCAGGGCCCAGCGGTGTCCGCATCCTCCTGAGCACTGGAGAGAACTTAGTTGGGGGCATCGAGTTCGGCGCTAGCGAGTGGATCGAGCCCGTGGGCAGAGCAGGGGTACCTGAACCTCCTGAGGCGATGGCCAGGAGTGCGGGTCCGCAGCTGCCTACCGTGCAGCCACTCAGGGCGCGAGCTCAGAGACGTGAAGAGGCGGCGGCCAGGGGCGGGGCAGCCGCCACATGTGTGAGCCATACCTCGGCCGTCCGCGATGTGGTGCAGGCCCAGTGGATCGGCAACTGGCACCTCGAGTCGGAGAGGTACACGGTCATGGACCTCGGCGGCACTTCCAACCCCATGTTCCTCGAGCCGCGGCCGTGGCCAGGAGTCGAGGAGAACGCGACGCAGCGGCGAGCACGAGGAGGAGGTGACGGCGAACTCGACAGCGAGCAGTACGTCAATGGCTGGGCCGCGAGCAGCGGAGGGCTCCTTCCTGCCGAGGGGAACAACCTTGTGGCTTCAGCGGCGGCATCGGAGGCCCTGCAGGCTGGGGAGGTCCGCGGCGGCGGCGCTCCAGCTGCGCGGGTCCGCCTGGAGGACAGCCGCTCGACGGGGAGCAGCGCGGCAGCCCTCTCGGCCACCGCCGTCGCGTTCAGCGTCCTGGGGCACGTGCTCAGCTACGCCTGCGTGGACGAAGGAGAGGATACCCAGGAGATCGTGGCGTGCACCAAGTGTGGCGCCTACAAGGTGCTGGGCGGACACGCAGGAGGCAGGACTCGCCTGAAGATGCAGTGCCCAGTGCCCAGCAACCTGACCAACAAGTCGAGGGACCAGCGCAGCCTGTGGGAGCGAGGGCTCCACCCTGGTGGCAGGCCTCGAAAGGACAGGCAGAGGGCGAGAGCAGAGGGCATCCCTGCCTTGCGCTTAGGCACGCGAGGCTCGCTTGCTTGGGACTCGGCGTCTCTCGGGAGCTTTGGTCCCGCCTGGCCCTGTCCCCGTTTTCCTTTTTTGTCGCCTTTAAGGCCCCGACTATAACTATAACTAAAACACACAAAACACATAGGAACACGGCAGAACACACCGGAGCACGGCAGAAAACACAGGAGCCCGGCAGAACACATGGAACACGGCAGAGCAAGACCATGGCAGAACACACAGGAGCACAGCAGAGCACATGGGAACACGGCAGAACACGCAGGAGTACGGCAGAACATCCAGAACATTGATTCACACAGCCGCACGCACAGGCACATGCACACAGGCACACGCACACACAGGCACACACAGGAACACGCACACGCACACGCACACCAGACACATACAAACGCGCACACACACACACACACACACACACACACACGCACACACACGCACACACAGGGAGACAACACACGTCAACGCAGACCGCAGGAGCACGGCAGAGCAGCACGGCACAACACAGCAGTGCCGAAGACCACCACGCACGGACGCACGTGCACATACTCCACGCACGCACGCGCACGCGCAAACGCACGCACGCCGCGACAGACCTGCGCAGCGCACACTGAGAACGTAGGATATCTCATGAGCCCATGGCACAAAAGGACGCGTCCCGTTCTTGTCCGGACACAGGTCTCCACTCGTGCATTCTGCGCTCGAGCTGCCGAGCGGCATCGGCATTGGACGGCGGAGCCATTAGATGCCTCGGACGGGGTCGCCGTAGGGCCAGATGCTGATCTGGCCTTTGCTGGCCCAGGACTCGCAGGGGGGAGGAGGGCCTAGAGTTTGGGCCTTGGGGAGCGCAGGAGTGGGGATAGGGATAGGCGTAAGTCGGGCCTCCTACAGGGGGATTTTGGACGAAAAATGAAATAGAATCAAAACATACCCCCAAAATGGTCTAAAAATATTAGAAAGATCGTCCCCAGACGATTTTTGGACTACTTTTGAACATTCCCTCTGTAGAGGGACAGGCCCGACGTAAGGATAGGCACGGGGAGCGGGAGGAGGTGGCAGGCAGGACGTCAGACGAAGGAGGGAAATGGAGGGGTCGAAAAGGGAGGAGCGAGCAGGGAGGACAGGACGTCAGAGGAAGGAGGGAAATCGAGAAGTCGAAAAGGGAGGAGCGAGGAGGGAGGGGGCAGGGAGGAAAAAAGGAGAGGGCAGAGAGGAGGGAGGAGAGAGGAGGGAGGAGAGCGGAGGAGGAGGAGGAGGAGGAGGAGATGGAGAATGAGGAGGAGGGGGATGGGGAGGAAGAGGAGGAGGAGGAGGAGGAGCAGGAGGAGAAGGAGGAGGAGCAGGAGGAGGAGGAGGAGCAGGAGGAGGGGGGAAAAGGAGGGAGAGAGGAGGGAGGAGGGAGGAAGAGGAGGAGGTGGAAGAGGAGGAGAAGGACCAGTGTGAACCCGAGATTCATCAACGATGTTGGAATACACACCCTCCCCTCAAGCTCCATCTTCATAGGCCCCTACAAAAATTCGCTTCCAATGAAAAGAAAGCCCAGTTGGGGGACAACCGTGTGAAAATTCTGAAGCGTGCCAAAACACCATTTTCAGGACGTCAACGCCACGAGTCTAACTGAATGCTGCGCCTTGAAGATCCTGGATCGCGCCAGTCACCGCGAATCAACGTAACTGTTGCGCCCTGACAATCCTGAACCATGAGGAAGAATCTGGAAGGTTAACCACGAGAATATGCTAAACTCCTGTAAGCTGTTAACACGAATGTGCGCGGCGCTAAGGCGAGAGCCACAGTTTGAAAACGAACCACCTTTAATCCGTGAGACGATTGACATGTTAAATGCGACTGCGTGCGGCGCTAGGACGAGAGTCACATGTTGAAAACGAACCGCCTTCAATCTGCGAAACGTTTGCAAAGGTTTGAAACGAATGTGCACGGCGCTAAGGCGAGAGCCACAGTTTGAAAAGGAACCGCCCTAAATCTGCAGAGCTCTTTCAAACTTCTAACACGAATGCGCGCGGGACTAGGGCGAGAGCCACAATTTGAAAACCACCCGCCTTCAATCCGAAAACAACATGTTGAAAAGGAGACGCCCTCCATCTGCGAAGCTCTTCCACTTGTGGAAGACGAATGTGCGCGGCACTAAGACGAGAGCCACATTTTGAAAACCACCCAACCTCAATCCATTAAGGTCTCGCCAATGTTTAAAACGAATGTGCGCGGCGCGAAGGCGAGAGCCACATTTTGGAAGCAACCCGCCCTCCATATGCGAAACTGCTGCCAGCTTCTAAGTCTCAGGTTCATACGTGGTAAGAAAGTCTCAGGCGAAACGCCCGGCCCGCCTTTCTGACTGGCCTCAGAATACAACGGGGCGGAGTTTCCAATAAGGGACAGGAATGAAAAGGAGGAGGAGGAGGAAAGGAGGAGGAGGAGGAGGAGGAAGAAGAAGAGGGGAGGAGGAGGAGGAGGAGGAGGAGGAGGAGGAGGAGGAGGAGGAGGAGGAGAGGAGGAGGAGAAAGGAGGAGGAGGAGGTGGAGGAGGAGAGGAGGAGGGGATGATGATGATGATGATGATGATGATGATGATGAGGAGGAGAGGAGGAGGAGGAGGAGGAGGAGGAGGAGGAGGAGGAGGGAGGTGGAGGATGGCTGCATCCTTCTGGACTCCAATGCCCGCAGCGTCGTCGCCAGGTGGAGGAAGAAGAGGAGGAGGAGAAGGACGAGAAGGAGGAAGAGGAGGAAGAGGAAGAGGCAGCGATCAATATCGGTCCTGGCGGCGGCGGCGCCGCCACCCGAAGCGGGAGACTGCTCCGCCGGGCCGCCACCAGCCTTCCGCCTACCGCCGGCCATCGCAACCGGCGGGCCCCCGCGGGGCGGGGGCGCCCCGCTCCTGGCCCCTCCTCGAGGAGGGAGGTGGGAGGAGGGAGGAGGGAGGAGGGAGGAGCCTCTCGGGGACTTCGTGCAAAAATAAGCAGGGGGTGAGTTTGAAGAAAAAGAACACTAAAATCCCACTGCTTCAACTCATGGGATCATGGGATCTCGATTTCTAAAATGGTTTCAGGGGCAGCCAAGAGGACACGAAGAAGATGCAAGAGAGTGCCAAGACAGCGTCAGAGAGTTCAACAGCATTTCCGAAACATGTGTGCATGTGACCTCAAAGTCTTGATGGGGCTCGAGGAAGAGGATAGGGACTTTTGGAAGCCTCCTGGGAGCCTGGAGAGCCGCCCGAAAGCTATCCTGGGTTGCTTGGGAGCTTCTTGGGCCTTTCTTTGACGTTCTGGTGGCTTCTTGGGGTCGTCTTGGGCTGTCTTTGGGCATTGTGGGGGCTCCCCGAGAGGTCGGGAAGCGCGGTACCGGGAGCGCACTCGAGATGTGAGCGAGGTGGAGGACGCCCCAGGAGGGGGCCTGGCGCATTTGTTACATATACAGATATGTGTATATCTATAGACATATAGATATAGACATACATATATAGAGATACATGCATGCATGCATGCATGCATGCATGCATGCATACAGACAGACAGACAGACAGACAGACAGACAGACAGACAGACAGACAGACAGACAGACAGACATACATACACCTTCACATACTACAAATATATACACAGACGTGCAATGCACTTACACCTACATACATATGCGAACCCGTAACATACATCTAACATGTATGAATATGTATACGTGTGTATATGTTATGGCACACAAGTACACACAGTAAAGGGGGCGCCGTCGAAGCCTCGGGAACCCCCGTGCGGCCGTTCGGGGCGAGGTCCACCGACTCCGGCGGTAGACTTGTGCGCAGACGTCGCGTTTTTCACGGAATATTGGAGCCCCCTCGGGCTCCCGAATGAAAACCGATGGGTTTTCCCGTGGGGTCGTCCAGAACCATGCAGAAATCGTAGGTTCTGGGATATTTCTACATAATCTGCGCGGCACGGGGGCGCCGAAAACGTATCCAGAATCGGCGGCGCAACAGACACATCAATAAAATCCGTGTGTTCAGCGCGATGTCAGACGGCCCCACGGGAAAGAATGATGGGTTTATGCAAATTTCTGTGCTTCAAACACGGAACGACCGCACCGCGGCGGCTGCGACAACGCCTCGCACCCGCACCCAACGCCCGACATTTCCAGCACAGCGACGACGACGGCGACGAAGACGCTCGAGGGGTTCCCAAAAGACCTCCACAACGCCCTCCCTCGATCAAAACGCGCCAGGGCACACGTTTTGTCAACAAGGTTGTCGTCACGTTGTTTCTGGAGCACCAAGGGTCCCGCCCCAACTGGGGGACACATTCTGGCGGGGACCGCGGGAGCGCCTCCTGTCACCACCTTCCTAATGTCCCCCAAGGTCGTCGTCGTTGTGAGCACGCGGCGACGACGACCACGACGGCGGCGACGACGACGATGGCGATGACGACGACGACGATGGCGATGACATCGAGGGCCATCGCAATTATCCCGTCCCTTTCCCCAAGAGGTCCCAAGAGGCCTCAGAATGCCCCCCCGGGAGGCCCCAGAAGGTCCCACGAAACCACAGGAGGCCCCAAGAGGCCCCAGACGAACCCCAGGAAGCCCCAGAACGGCCCGAGGAAGCCCCAGGATACCCGAGGACGCCCCACGAAACCACAGGAGGTCCCAGGCCAGGGGGCCCCAGAAAGGGCCCCAGGAAACCCCAAGAGACCCCAGGAGGTTTCAGAAGGCCCCAGGAGGTCTCCAGAGACCCGAAGCCCCAGAATATCCCAACAGGCCCCAAGAGGCCTGAGGCCCCAGGAGGTCTCAAGAGGTAGCAGGAGCCCGCAAGATGAGATCCCCACCTGGCCGATCGAACGAAACGGGGGGGACGCAAGGAGAGAATGATGGGGGAGAGATGGCGGGGGAGGGGGTTTGGGGGAGGAAGAGGAGGACCAGTGCAAACCAAAGATGGACAAACGACGATGCAACAAACATTCCCTCAAACTTCCCGCTTCATAATTCCCATTCTTGAAACGTACCCGACAGACAACCTTGGGACGCCCACCACCCGAAACTTGTTGAAATTGTTGCAAACGTTCACGACGAATGCGCGCGGCTCCAACGCGAGAGCCACATCCCCCCCAAACAAGACACCCCACCTCCATCTATGAAACTGTTGCATTTGTTTGAGACAAGTGTACGCGGCGCCAATGCGAAAGCCACACACTTAAAACGAACCGCTCTCCATCCTCCAAGCTGCTGCAAAAGTTTACAACGAATGCGCGCGGCGCAAAAAGCGAAAACCACAGTTCGAAAACGGCCCACCCCCCATCCGTGAAACGATCGACACGCTTTAAACGATGACGCACGGCTCTAAAGCAAGAACCACATTTTGAAAACGGCATGCCCTCCATCCGTCAGACTGCTGCACATGTTTGAAACGAATGTGCGCTGCGCTAAAGAGGGGAGACACGTTTTGAAAACGATCCGCCCTCCGCCCGTGAAACTGCTGCAAATTTCAAAACTCTGAACAGGTGAAGGGGTCTCAGGCGAAACGCTCCGCCCGCCCTACCGACACGTCTGGAGGTCCGACAAGGAGGAGGCACTCGCGAGGAACAAGGATGGGGGAGGAAGAGGAGGAGGAGGAGGAGGAGGAGGAGGAGGAGAAAAAACAGAAGAAGGGAGAAGAACGGGGCGAACCAACTGGATGTATAAGCCTGCACCGAGCCCGTGGGTCTCGGCCCAGTGTGATGCACAGGCACCCCCACCAGGCCAGAACCAAAGAGGCGGGGGCTCGTTGGGGCCCCTGTTGCTGCCGCACCCTTATCCGCGACGTATGCGACCGCACCGTCGCCCGGAAGAGTGGCATCGTAACCCGAGAAGACTTATGACACCATCGAAACCGCCAGGGGTGGCAGGCACCGCTCCCGCTTCACACGTGGACAGGGGAGCTCTGCCGAGCATGAGGATGAAGAGGGAGCAGGAAAACGGGGGAGGGGAAGGGGGAGGGGGAAAGATACGGAACAGAAGGAGGAAGAAGAAAGGGAGAAAAGAGATGGAATGGAATGGAATGGAACGGAACGGAACGGAATGAAATGGAATGGACCGGACTGGAATGAAAAGGAATGTGGAGCCTCAGGCGGACGGGTGCCCGCCTTGCCGCCGCGGCGGCTGCTGCTCAGCCACGGCCTCACAGCTCAAAA
Organism: Prorocentrum cordatum; assembly: GCA_963575745.1. NCBI lineage: Eukaryota > Dinophyceae > Prorocentrales > Prorocentraceae > Prorocentrum > Prorocentrum cordatum. The sequence goes on from CAUYUJ010019984.1 coordinate 94,865, forward strand.
CTCCGAGTACTCGCACTCGGTGCCAGTGCCCTCGAACACCGCGAGGGGGAGGGCGGCGGCCCGACCAGCAGTGAGGAAGGAGATGGAGGGTGCGGAGGAGGAGAAGGATGAGGAGGATGAGGAGGAGGAGGGAGGAGGAGGAGGAAGGGGAGGAGGGAGGAGGAGGAGGAGGAGGAGGAAGAAGAAGAAGAAGAAGCGAACGAAAGCGTGCCGCCTCTCCACAGAGAGCGCGGGCGTGAGGAGAAGGCGGAGGGCGACGTGCAAGCAGCATGCTTCGCCCATTCTTCGCGGGCGCGGGCGCTGTGCCAGCCTTGCCCCGGAGGCGGCGCGGGGCGACCATCGCACTAGGTAGAATCGGGCAGCACTCGCTTCAGCGACACGTCCAGCACGATCGTTCCCAGTGTGTCACCCTCCCCGTTCGCGATGCGGACCTTGTTGAAGACGGTGCTGTAGAGCGACCGCCTGGCATCCTGGGGAGGGGGGGGGGGCGCCGCCAGCGCATCCAGCACGCCTGCACCGGCCGGGCACACCGCTGCCGACAGCGTGTTGGGATGAAGAGCAGAAGCCGGAGCAAGAGCAGGAAGAGGCAGGGCAGGACCCGCAAGCCTTCTACCCCTGCGGGTGCAGGGCTTGTGGTGCCTCCGCCCGCGCGCTGTCGCGAACGCCGAACCGTTCTCTGGCCGCAAATGACTTTTCATGAGACCTCTTTGGCTTTCCTCTACCGCGGTGGTCCCTGAAGGTGGTGCTACCAGCAAACTGCGGGCGTGTACGATGCCAGCCCCTTCAATGCTCATAGGGACACAGGATACTCGACAAAATTGTCCTTGCTTGCTCCGCCGCCTCCGGCTACTCATGTTCCTGCTCCTGATCCTCAACAGCTCCTCCTCATTCCCCCCCCCTCCCCTCGCGATCGCTCCTCATCATACCCCCCTCCTCCTCCTCCCTCCCCTCATCTCTTCCTCCTCCTCCCCCTCCTCCTCCTCCTTCCTCCTCCTCCCCTCCTCCTCCTCCTACTCCCCCACTCCTCCTCATCTTTCCTCCCCCTCCTCCTCCTCACTCCTCCCATCCTCCCTCCTCCTCCTTCCTCCTCTTCCTCCTCCTCACTTCCCCATTCCTTCCCCTCCTCCTCTCCCCACCTCTCTCCTCCTCCTCCTCCTCCTCCTCCTCCTCCTCCTCGCCTCCGCATCCTCCCTCCGCCTCCTCCTCCCTCCTCCCTCCTCTGCCTCCTCCTCCTCCGCCCTCCTCCTCCCCGCCCCCCCATCCTCTCCCTCCTCCCCTCCTCCTCCTCCTGCTCCTCCCTCCTACATCCTCCTCCTTTCCTCCCTCCTGCCTCATCCCCTCTTCCTCCTCCTCCTCCTCCTCCTTCCTCCCATCCTCCTCCCCCTCCTAGCCTCCTCCTCCTCCTCCCCCCCTCCTACTCCTCCTCCTCCTCCTCCTCCTCTCTCCTCTCCTCCTCCTCCTCCTCCTCCTCTCCCTCATCCTCCTCCTCCTCTCCTCCTCCTCCTCCTCCCCTCCTCTCCTCCTCCTCCTCCTCCTCCTCTCCTCCCCCTCCTCCCAATTCCTCCCCCTCCTCCTCCTCCACCTCCTCCTCCTCCTCTCCTCCTCCACTTCCTGCTCCACTTCCCTCTTCCACTCTCCCTCCTCCTCCACCTCCTCCTCCTGCTCCTCCTCAGTCCTCCTCTGAATCATCATCCATCATCATCATAATCCTCATCATTCATCATCATCATCATCATCATCCTCATCCATCATCATCATCATCATCATCATCATCATCATCATCATCATCATCATCATCATCATCATCATCATCATCATCATCATCATCATCATCATCATCATCTTCATCATCATTATCATCATCATCATCATCAGCAGCAGCAGCATCATCCTCATCATCATCATCAGCAGCAGCATCATAATCAGCATCATCATCATCCTCAGCAGCATCATCAGCATAATCGTCATCATCACCATCATCATCATCATCATCAGCATCATCATCATCATCATCATCATCATAATCATCATCAGCAGCATCACCATCAGCATCATCATCGTCGTCATCATCATCAGCAGCATCATCATCGACCTCATTATCATAATCCGCCGACCCCTTGCGGGTCTCGAAGATTGCTCCCCCCCCGTACCCCCCCCCTGGGGACTCCAAACCGGAGATTTGAGCCCCCCCCCCCGGACCGCCCCCATGGCCCGGCGCGAGCGACTCACGGGGCTTTTCCGGGCCCAAGAGGGCCCAAAGACGGGCCAAGAAGGCCCCAAGAGGCCTCCAAGACGGCCCACGAGGGCCCCAAGACGCCAAACGAGCGCTCAAAGACGCCCAAGATGGCTCCAAGACGGGCCAAGAGGCCTCGAAGATGCCCCAAGAAGCCTTCCCAAGAGGGCCCCGAGAAGCCAAAATCATTGATTTTTCAATTGTTTCTCAATGAATTTGGGGTTTTCGCGTTTTCCGCTTCCCGACGCCCCAAGACGGCCCCAGAGGCCCCGAAGACAGCCCCAAGACGGCCCAAGGCCCCCAAGATGGCCCCAAGACGGCCCAAGAGGGCCTCAAGAGGGCTCAAGAGGCGCCCAAGACGGCCCAAGAGGGCCCCAAGACGGGCCCAAGAGGGCGCCAAGAGGGAGGAAAAAAAACTCATTTCGAGCCTTCGGCCCCCAGACGCCCCCGGGAAGCCCAAAGAGGCCCCCCAAGAGGGCCCCAAGAGGGCCCCAAGAGGCCCCCAAGAGGCCCCACAACACGTGTGCGGCCAGGCTGGAGATGAGGGGCTGCCCTGGGAAGCGTACGAATTTTCAGTTTTTGAAGGACCGTGAGAGGATGGGCCATTCTCTGGTGTTCACTCGTCTTTCGAGCGGCCCCTCCCTGGTTTTCTGTCGTCGGTGTGGGGTTTATAGTACTGAGCGCCTCAGTCGACGACTCGAGAACGAATGCCCAGGCCGTCTGTTCTCCTCTGCCACGCGTTGTCGTCTTGGCAGAATGTTGAAAGGACTCCACCCCCAGTCTGATCGTGCGCCAGGGGTGGTCCTCCATATCCTTTCAGATGTGGACCGCCTGCGGCTGCTGCAGACGCAGCAACCTCGGCGACGTGCAGTGCTCCTCCCCGCTCAGCAGAGCGAGCTCATCCCAGCGCTGGGGGCCATGCGGCGCCGCGTCGCGGCCAGGGAGCTGGGCGAGGATGGAGGAGGTTTTCGGAGCTCGATTTTGTTGGGGCCTCCTGGTGGGCCGCGGGGCCCTCCTTCTGGACCCGCGGCCCAAGTGGTCCCCTCCTTGGGGCCTCGTGGTCAGGCCCAGGAGGCGCCGCCCCCGGGACCCGCCCTCGATGCTGAGGAAGAGGCTGCCTCCTTCCTCTTCCGTTAAACAAACGTTTGTTCTACCCCTCGGGGGGGAAAAAAAAAAAAAAAAAAAAAAAAAAAAAAAAAAAAAAAAAAACTTCTCCTCCTCCTCCTTCTCCTCCCCCGTCGTCTCCCCCTCCTGCTTCGTTCCTCCCTACTGTCCACAGCATTCGCGCGCTGCCAGACGCGCTACAGCGCCTTCGTGGAAGCCCCCCAGAACCTCCGAATCGGCCCCCAAGTATCTTCAAAACTGCATTCCAGGGGCCCCCGAGAGGCGTGCCGCGAGATCCCTATACACATACTTGAAGCCTCGAACCCATAATCCATGACCCAGAACCTTGTCTCCGTATCCCCTTCCTCCTCCTCCCCGGCCTCCTCCATCACCATACACATACCACAAGCCTCTACCCCACAACCCATAACCGAGAGCCTCATCTCAGTGCCCCCTCCCCACCTCTTCCTCCTCCCCCACCTCCTCGTCGCCCCCCTCCTCCTCTTCCTGCCCCGCTTCACCTCACCCTCTTCGATGCTTCTCCCCCCCCATTTCCCGCCTCACCCCCCATCCTTCTCTCCCCGTCCTCCTTTTTCTCCCAAGCACGCGCGCCCGATTGGGCATCATTTGCACGTCTTGCACTTCAGGGTGCCCTTCTTTGCGTCGCGCGGGACATTGTGCGGATCGGGGAACGCCGACTTCGGTAGTCTTCTCTTGCATGCGCCGCTGCACTGATACGCCTGGCAACTGCGCGCGGTGAACCCGAGTTTTGTGCAGTCTCCGCACACGACTTTGAGTTGTGTCGCCTTTCGATGATGTTCCTTTTGCGTCTGCTTCAAATGTTTCGTGTCTGAGAACGCTCCTCCGCACGCCGCGCACGTCAGCGGTTTCGCGTCCGCCTCGGCTTTCCGTTTCCTATTCTTCGGCCTCTTCTGGATCTCCCCTTTCCCAAACGCACCGGCGTGCGTGCGTCGCCCCCGTCTTCCCGAGGCTCTGCCGGCGCCCAGACAGGTCCCTCGCGCGCCCCACGGCATCGACAGTGCCCAAAACGGTTTCCAAGACGGATCTGGGAAGCCAGCCAAGCTGCCATGGTGGACGAGGATACCTCCAAAACTGCCCAAAAGGGCCGACAGTATCTCCGGAAGCGCTCCAAATAAACCCCCAGGAGAACCCAAAATGCAAAAGTCGCGGATCTCCGTTATGTATTGCCCATTGTCGAACCTCCGAAGCTCCAAAACGGCTCCACTGACTTCTCAAACCACCCCCACCCGGCCGAAAACGCCCCCAAGAGAATCCCCAGACGGCCCCAAAAGGCCCCGAAACGGCGCAGGAGGCGCCCCATATATATATATATATATATATATATATATATATATATATATATATATAATAATATATATCTATATATATAATATATATATATATATATATATATTCTCATACGCACCTTTCCGAGGGAGTAGAGCTCAGAGGGGATTAATGCGTCCGTGCGTGCGTCCGTCTTTGATTTTTCTGGGCGTTTCGCTCGGGACATCCTCGAAATTCTGAAAATCGGTGGCACCCCTCACGCAGATCGTGAAGGAGAGGTCCAAAACACACATAGGAATTCAACCATTTCTACATAAAACCTTCAAAAACACAGTGTATTTCCAATGATTTTGACCCCGATTCTCAGGGAATGGCGGTTTCGCTTGAAAAATCCTTCCAAAATCGAGCCCCAGACCCCGCCTCGGAGCCTCCTGGGGGCCTCCTGGAACCTCCTGGGGCCTATATTCTCATACGCACCTCTCCGAGGGAGT
>CAUYUJ010019984.1:102500-133043 GCA_963575745.1 Prorocentrum cordatum
TCGCCGTCGCCGTCGTCTTAGTCGTCGTCGTCGTCGTCGTCGTCGTCGCCGTCGCCGCCGTCGCCGTCGTCGTCGTCGTCGTCGTCGGTCCTCGTCTCCTCCTCCTCCTCCTCCTCCTCCTCTCCTCCTCCTCCTCCTCCTCCTCCTCCTCCTCCTCCTCAATCCCCATCCTCCTCCTCCTCCTCCTCCTCCTCCTCCTCCTCCTCCTCCTTCTCCATCTCCTCTTCGTCCTCCTCCTCCTCCTCCTTCTCCTCCTCCTCCTGTTTTCGTCGAACCCTCGACGAAAATGTTCAACGGAACCCACGACGCCCCCATGCCAAGCTCAACGAATCCGCCGACCCCTTCTGGCTCTCCACGCGTGTGAGGCTCTTCCCCTCCAATGACCCCCCCCCCACGCACCCCGGTCCTGGATGTTCCCCTCGCCCCCAGCTCTCTCTGGAACTCCACGACAGCCGCTGGACGCTCCCAAAGGGCCCCCACAACAACTCACCAGAACCCCGAGCCGCCAAATGATCGTTCGAAGACGCCAAAGATGGCATCCACGCGGCCCAAGATGCCTCCAAGAGTGCTCCGGGACGGCCCTACCGCAGAATCCAAACGGCAATGTGAACCCGCGGGCCCCCACAGAAACAGCATGAGGCCCCCAGAAGCTCTCCAACAATGGTGCCAGGACGCCCCCGCGAAAAGAACCAGGAGCCCCCCAAGAAAAAAAAACAAAAAACAAAAAACAAAAAACAAAAAAAAACGCTGAGCACCAAATATATTCTTGGCCACCGGCGACGCGACGCTCCACCTCGAACGTCCGCTGCTGGGTCGCCGCCGCAGCGCCTCGACCACCTAACTATACCGTGACCCGCGGGACCACACATGTGCTCAAAACGGACCCCCACACACCCAACCCCCCCTTAAAGGGGTCGGCGGATGTGGCGTAAGCGTAGAGAATCATCATCCTCATCATCATAGTCGTCATCCTCATCATCATCAGAAACATCAGCATCAGCATCGTCATCATCATCAGCATCATGATCATCAGCATCATCATCAGTATAATCATCATCACCATCAGCATATTCATCACCACCATCAGCAGCACCAGCAGCAGTAGCATCGTAATCAGCATCATCATCACCACCACCGTCATCATCATCACCGCCATCTGCAGCATCAGCATCAGCATCATTAGCACCATCATCAGCATCATCATCATGATCACCATCATCAACATTATAATCAGCAGCATCGTCATCAGCATCATCCTCTGTGTTGCTCAGTTCCCTCAAGATATTAATCCTCACCATCATCAGCAGCATCGTCATTGGCATCATCATAATCAGCATCGCCATGACCATCATCATCATGAGCAGCATCGGCATGATCACCATACTCATCATCAGCATCATCATGAGCATTGCCATCCGCCCCGTCGTCATCATCATCATCAGCATTATCATCGTCAGCAACAGCATCACCGTCATAATCAGCATGTTCAGTATCATCACTTTCGTCATATATACATATATATATATATCAGCATCAGCTTCATCACCACCATCACATTCATCAGCATCATCATCAGCAGCATCATCGTCAGCATCAGCATCAGCAGCATCAGCATCAGCAGCAGCAGCAGCAGCAGTAGCGTCGTCATCCTCGTTACGCATCCTCATCATCCTCGTCAACCTCCTGCTCGACCTCCTCCCTCCTCCCTCCTCCTCCTCCTCCTCCTCCTCCTCCTCCCTCCTCCTCCTCCTCCTCATCTTCTTCCTCATCCTCCTCCTCCTCCACCCTCGCATCATCAGCATCAGCATCAGCATCAGCAGCATTATCATCATCACCACAACCATCAGCATCATAATCATCATCAGCAGCAGCAGCATCATCCGCATCATCAGCATCAGCATCAGCATCAGCATCAGCATCAGCATCAGCATCATCATCATCATCATCATCATCATCATCATCATAATCATCATCATCATCATCATCAGCAGCATCATCGTCATCATCATCCGCAGCAGCATCAGCATCATCATCCTCATCATCAACAGCAGCATCATAGGCCTCCTCCCTCTCTCCTCCTCTCTCCTCCTCTCTCCTCCTGACTCCTCCTCTCTCCTCCTCCTCCTACTCCTCCTCCTCCTCCTCCTCCTCCTCCTCCTCCTCCTCTTCCTCCTCTTCCGCCTCCTCCTCCTCGTCCTCCCTCTTCCTCCTCCTCATCCTCCTCCTCCTCTTCCTCCTCCTCCTCCTCCTCCTCTTCCTCCTGCTGCTTCTCTTCCTCCTCCTCCCCCTCAACATCATCCTCATCCTCCTCCATCTCCTCCTTCTCCTCCTCCTCCTCATTATCATCCTCATCATCCTCCTCCTTCTCCTCCTCCTTGTCCTCCTCCTCCTCCTCATCCTCATCCTCATCCTCTCATCGTCCTCATCCTCATCCTCATCCTTATCCTCATCCTCCTCCCTCTCTTCCTCAGCCTTCCCCTCCTCATCCTCCCTCCTCCTCTTCCTCCCCCTCTTCCTCCGCCGTCGCGTCCTCCTCCGCCTCCTCCTCCTCCTCCTCCTCCTCCTCCTCTTCCTCCTCCTCCTCCTCCTCCTCCTCCTCCTCCTCCTCCTCCTCCTCCTCCTCCTCCTCCTCCCCTTGGCCAGCGAGAGCCCTTGGATCCTCCGCCTCGGGCAGGGGCTGCAGGGCCCTGTCCTCCCTGTAAGCCATCGCGGGGGGGATGAGGAGCCTGCGGATGCCCCCCTCCTTCATGCCCCGGATGCCCTCGTCCAACCGAGGAGGAGGAGGAGGAGGAGGAGGAGGAGGAGGAGGAGGAGGAGGAGGGAAGATGAGTAGGAGGAGAGAAGGAGGAGGAGGAGGAGGGGGGAGAAGAGGGAGAGGAGGAGAGGAGGGGGAGGGGAGGAGGAGAGAGGAGGAGGAGGAGGCGGAGGAGGAGGAGGAGGATAAGCTCGAGGAGAATAAGAGGGAGGAGGTTTCGTCGTTTCTTGTTCAGCCCGCCGTGCGGCTTTGCACAGGCTGCACACCGTGGGCCCACGCAGGCCCCCCTCCCCGCGAAGGGGCCACGCCTCTCCAGCTGACCAGCGCGGGCGACCGCGCCTTCCAGGCCCACTTGGACACAAGATTCGGACGGCAAGGGGCCAGCAAGACAAGGGCAAGGCAGGGAAGACGGAGGAGGAGGCAGCAGTCCAGGGACGCACGCCAGTGTGAAAACATATCCATCTCCCAGGTAAAGCCTAGCACAGTAAACTCTAAACACAGAAACCGACGATCTTGGTCAGGAAGTGATCGGTGTTCTGGCGGCCAGGATGATGACGGAGGAGGGGGAGGAAGGGGGGGAGGAGGAGGACGAGGAGGAGGAAGAAGAGAATGAGGACGACGACGACGACGACGACGACGACGACGACGACGACGACGACGACGACGGGGACGGGGACGGGGACAAGGAGGAGGAAGAGGTGTAGGACCAGGAGGAGGAATAAGCAGCAGGACGACGACGAGGACGACGACGACGACGACGACGACGACGACGACGACGACGACGACGACGACGACGACGAGGACGAGGACAAGGACAAGGAGAGGGAGGAGAAGACGGAGGAGGCAGAGGAGGAGTAGGAGGGGAAGGGAGCGCAGCGGAGTGGAGGGGAGAGGAGAAGGAGGAGGGAGCAGGAGGACGAGGAGGAGGGAGCGGGAGGAGGGAGGAGTAAGCAGGAGGGAGGGGGGAGGAGGGAGTAATAGGGAGGAAGAAGGGAGGGCGGGGGAACAGGGAGGAGGAGGAAGATGAGAAAGAGGAAAGAGGGGAGGAGGACTGAAAAGGATACCCCTCGATAGTGGTCCCGTCGCCGACCCTGAAGCGCACTCACCCTCTGGGTCCGCGCCCACTTGTTGGCCGTAGTTTATGCCCTGCCTGCGTGGAGTGGAGGAGCGAGAGGGAGTGAGGGGGTAAAGAAGGGGAGGAATGGAGGCAGAGGGGGGAAAGGGGGAGGGGGGGTGCGTGGAGTGAGAGGAGGAGGAGGAGGAGGAGGAGGAGGAAGAGGAGGAGGAGGACGACGACGACGACGACGAAGGGGCAGGAGGCAGGAGAGGAGGAGGAGGAAGAAAAGGGAAAAGGAAAAAGGGGGGGGAGGAGGGAGGAGGAGGAGAAGGAGGAGCTGAGGAGGAGGCCCTGCCCCCCAGGAACAGGCGGCCAAAAAAAAGAAAAAAAAACCACTGCACGCGCACCACCACCCCCTCCGCGGCCTCCCGGCCCCTGCCCTCCCGGATCGTGCCGATGCCCGGGTCCGACGGAGGAGGGGAGGGGCATGGCAGAGGGCAGGCCCGCGGAGCGGCTCACGCAGCTGCCTCCCCCGCCGCCGTCCCGCCTCCTGCTCCTCCCCCTCCACCTGCTCCGCCTCCTCTGCTCCTCCTCCTCCTCCTCCTCCTCCCCTCCTACTCCTCCTCCTCATTCCTCCTCCTTCCTCTTCCTCCCCTCCTCTCTCCTCCTCTTCTCCTCCTGCTACTCTGCTCCTCCTGCATCGAGGAAGGGCGCCCCGGCGGCGGGGCCCCGACTGGCGGCACGGCGGCAGCCGGCGGGAAGACGCCACCCCGTCCCGCCCTCTGGCCGAGCCAGCTCCCCCCCCCCCCCCCCCCCCCCCCTGTCGGACCCGAGATGCGCAGGCCGCGCGAGCCAGAGGGGCGGAGGATGACCGAGGACGGCGACGTCGGGGCTCCCGGGGAGGGAGGGCCCCCGGGGTGGCCCGTGGTGCTGCCGGCCCCGCTGGCGCCCGGCCGCGGCGGTTCCCAAGGATGGCAGGCCCACGGGGGCGCTCGTCAATCCGAGCGGGCGCTGCCCGCAGGGAGGGCAAACGCTCTGGGACGGGAGGGTGCGCTGCAGCACTGCGGACGCGTCCTGGGTTTCCTCCTCCTCCTCCTCCTCCTCCTCCTCCTCCTCCCTCCTCCTCCTCCTCCTCCTCCCCTCCTCCATCCTCCGCCTACTCCTCCTCCTCCTCCTCTTCCTCCTCCTCCTGCCTCCTCCTCCTCTCCTCACTCCTCCTCCTCCTCCTCCTCAGTGTCCTCAGTGTCCTACCAAAACATAGTCCAGCAAAACCAGCCGAACTAGCTTAACCTACTGCCGAGCAGGACCGACCTCGAAGTAGGAAGCCTATGCCTCCTCGACCTCGGGTCCCGACGAATTCCCCCCCTCGTCGGGCCCTTCGTTGGGCCCTTCGCCGAACGGGGCACCGAAGAGGGGGAAAGGGAGCCCCCAGAACCTGTTGGACGGGGGCTCCCGTCCAGACCTCAGTCGTCCCAACGCCGTTCTAGCCAGACGGGCCGCCGACCGAGGACGGGAGGTGAAGGGACGGCAGGGACGACTGAGGTCGTGGACCTGTCTTCTGGCATAGGCCCCGCAGACTCTACAGAAGACGATCAACCCCCACCCATTAGCCTCATCGCCAGACCACCGACCCCGATCCCCACGCACGACCCAGAGCTTATGGGAGGGGTGGGCGATCGCCGCGGGCCGAGGCATTCCTGGGCAGGGAGACGAAACAATCCTAGATCGGAGCCCCTTCCGAACCCCGCAGATTTTACACCCCCAGGCCCGTCCAAACCTCAAAAGCGAGTGCCCGTTCTCGCCCGAAACGAGGACGACCGAATTTCGGGACGGCCTGGGGCGGGGGAGGGGGCTCCGATCGGGCCAGCCTAGGCCCGCTAACATTTTCAAGACAGCTCCGTGATGGACGGCGACCGACTCCGCGGCTCGTGTGGCCGCTCTCACCATGCTCGCCCTCTCCATCACGGCGTCGAACGATGGGTGCAGCTTGGCGCCCTCCTTGGCCTTGCTGTCCGCGCACTTGTTGCCGCGGTGCCAGGCCCAGGGCGTCTCTGCCAGCGCTGCCGCAGCCCAGCTGGTGTGGGCTCGGACCCAACGGAGGCTGAATGCCTCGGGCCCCATGTCTCTGATGTGCCTCCAGGCCTCCTTCCACAGGTCGGCGTTGAGCGACCCTGGGCCCAGGCACCAGTCCTCTCCTCTCTCGTAGTCCTCCACCAGCCGCAGGTAGTCCGTGACCACGTCCAGCTGGGGGCCCTTCTCCCTGAGCGCCCGCACCAGCGCGTAGAGCTCGGCGTAGCCGCTCTCCTGGACGGGCCCTGGGACACACCCGAACATCCCGCCCATGATGGTTCCGTTGGCCTCCACCATGATGCAGGACCACCCGCCCCTGGTGAGCTCCTTGACCTCTGGGGCCATCGCCGAGCCGTCGATGCAGACTGTGCCGCAGGCCAGCCCCCCGATTAGGGCTCCTCCTCGGCGGCAGACCTCCTGCTCCGCAGGCCTCGGGCCCCGCTCCAGACCGAGGCTGACCAGGCACCTGACGAGCCCGATGTCGCCGTCTGGGGCTGCCGCGCCTGCTCTCCTGACCTGCTCCAGGTCCATGGCCGCCGCGACGCCACCGGTGCCGTCGCAGCAGAACAGGCGGCGCTTCTGCATCTCTGGCTCCGCGCCGCACAGCCTGCACTCAGGGCTAAGCACAGCCCGTTCGCGATACAGGTCAGCTTCCGTCACCAGGCCGCCGCAGACCAGCGCCTCGAACAGCGCCACCTGCTCGCTGTCGCCCTGCCTGCGCAGCGCCGCGACCGCCTGCTGGGTGACCTGGATGGTCGGCGGCCCGCCGAGCGCTCCTCCCAGGTGCTCGCTGTGCAGTCTCATCATCAACGAGCGCTGGATCCCCGCCTCGATGAACTGCCTCATCCTCCTGGGGCTGTAGACCTTCAGGTCGAGCTGCTCCCCAGCGCCCGTGACCCAGCATCGCCAGCCAGACGCAGCGGCTGGCTCCCACCCTATCCTACGGAGGGTGAGTTTGACTGCGTCGGCTGGCCCTCGCACCTGGCCCCAGGACTCTGGCTGCGCCGCACTGAAGGCCTTCTCGAGGCTCCCGTCGCTGCGCAGGCCAAGGTAGACCGCCTTGGCCCACGCCTCCAGCGGTAGGCTGTTGGCCGCGAAGACGGGGTCCGCCTTCCAGCCCTGGTCTGGCTGCAGTGCGAACTGCAGCGTTCTGCTCTTGCTGCCCACGGCCCCCGCCAGCACCTGGCCGTTGACCGCCCTGGCCTTCTCGAGCATCGCCGTCGGAACGCCGACGACCCGAGCTCCGTGGAGGACCGAGGCCAGGCCGCCACTCCTGAAGATCCTGCCCAGCTTGACGCCTGCCCGCTTGAGCGCCATGTATCGTGACGAGCGGACGGCCAGCCTGGCCATGCGGCTCCACAGCACCGACCACGACGCCCTGGGCTTCATGCCGAAGTCGACGCCCAGGTTCTTGACCGCCCGCCGCAGCCTGAAGTCCCAGCGCCGCAGGCGGTGGGCCGTGCGCCGCCCTGCACTCTCGTCACTGCTCACGATGTTGCCCTTCGTCAGGGACACCTTGAGCCCCAGCGCCTCTAGCCTCTGGCAGAGGTCTCTGGTCGCGCCGAAGGCCGTGAACTCCACATCCCTGAGCTTCCCGCAGACGGCCAGCGTGATGTCGTCGACGACCACGTAAGCCCGCAGCGACATCCACTGGGCCACGACCGCGCCCATCGCGGCGAGGAGCACGACCCTCAGGAGCGTCGTGGCGCACCCGCAGCCCGCCACGATCGAGCTCCCGACCCTGATCGCGTCCGTCTTCCAGCGGCTGAGGCTGAGCCTCCTCGGGCCGCCGTAGCTGCGGAGGACCAGCTTCAGCCTGCGCAGCCTGAAGCCGTGGCGGCGAGCAGCAGCGACCAGCCCCTCGTGAGTGACCCGCTCGTAGGCCTTCGAGAGGTCCGTCATGGTCGACATGGAGTGCTGCTCCATCGCCGCCGCCACGCTGGCATCGTGGGCCTGGAGCCAGACCGCGTCCTCGCAGGACTTCCCCGCCCCTCCGAAGAAGTAGTCCCGCCTGTGCGCCGACTCCCACTCGACCGCGTCGATCCTGCGCAGCCTCCCCAGCAGCCGCATGAGGCTGCAGAGGAGCCCAATCGGCCTCCAGCCTCCGTCGGGCTTCGCCAGGAAGAACACCAGCAGGGTGTTCACCTGCTCGGGCATTCGGCAAGATGCCTCCAGCACGAGCAGCAGCAGCCCGAGCGCTTCCAATCCTCCATCGCTGAGGTGGCCGAAAGCTTGGGGCTTGATGGCGTCCACCCCTAGGGCCGTGGACGGCTTGAAGGACCGCGCCGCCTTGCGGATCTCCTCCGCCGTAGGCGCCTGCCCTAGCCCCTCCAGGTGAGCCTCTGGCAGCGCCTCGTCAAGGTCCATCGGCTGGATCTCGCCGTGCTGCCAGATGTCCTGGTACTCCTCCAGCAGGCTGTCGAGGGTGGCCGCTATTCCTGCAGGCCCGTTGTCGCCGTCCTGGTCGGCTGTCCAGCCCTGCGGCGCTCGGCAGAAGGCGCGGGCGGCCCCTCCGCCGTCTCGCACAGCCTCCCTGGCCCAGGCGCGCCAGCGCTGGTCTCGGCCTTTCGCACAGCCAGCCTCGAGCCGACCTGCGATTTCCCTGGCCTCGGCCTCGAGCGCCTCGACCTCCGCGAAAGTGAGCCCCCACATCCTCCGAAGCCGCCTCCTCCACCTGGCAGCCTCAGGCGGACTGAGGGCATCGCCTCTCGCGTGCTCCGACGAGGCCAGCTTGCTGCCCATCTTGGCGTGGATGGCCTTGAGCTGTTGGCAAGCCGCGACCCTGGCGCTCGGCAGGTGCAGCCGCTTCCTCGTGACCAGCTCCTCCCAGAGCACCGCGCCGACCCTGCGCCAGTGGGCCGCCTCGGGGGACCCGCGCGCGTGGGGGCCACTGCGGGGCAGGAGCACCTCCTGCTTGACAAACCGTGGCTTGGCCTCTCGGCCCGTGCATCTGTCCGCCTCCTGGGTCCCGATGTGGTAGCACCCCAGTTGGTCGGATTCCATCAACTTGGCGAACTCCCCGTAGAGGTCGTTCACCGACTCTTGCGGCAAGCTGCCCCCCACAACATCCTCGGGGAACGTCGGGTACCCAGCCTCCTCCTCGTGGCTGGTTCCTCCCCTCGGCGAACCTTCCAGCCCATGGACTGCAGGACTGGGGCCGCGAGGCCCTCGCGTCAGAGAGACCGCGTCACCCCTCTCTTCCACCGTGGGAGAGCTCGCCGCAGGCTGCTCTCTGCCCCCTCTAGGGTCGCTTGGAGTCTCCCCCTCACCCGCCCCTTCGGTCTCACGGGGGGCGAGAGGGGCTGGGCCGAGAAGCAGGCTGAAGGTGTCGGCCCACTCCGCGCCCGCATCCTGGCGGCAGCGGCCCAGCACGCCGTCGTCGACCGCCGTCGCGAAGACCTCGGCGCCAAGGACAGGTCCCTCTTCCTGCTGGGCGGCTGGTGGCCGATCCTCTCGGCCCGCCGCTGCGCTTTCCTCAGGGTCTGAGCCCGCCGCGGCCAGCGCCGGCGTCGCCTCGGGCTGAGGCCAGCCCAGCTGCTCGAGCACCCTGCGCAGGCGTGCGACCAGCGGGCCCCAGTCGGGGGGCCTGGGCCGCGGCCCCACTGGCCGCTCGGCTGGGAACGCGCGCGGCCCTTTGAGGACAGGCCGCCGCTCGGGTGCACCTCGCCGCCCCAGCTCCAGGCGGACGGGCCAGTGGGGCGCGAGAGTCTCGTCGAGCCGCCTGCATCCCCTGACCAGCTCCCCCAGCTCGCTGGAGACGACGAACCAGTCCAGCTCGTTGCCGCCCCCGCTGCGGCAGGTGGCGACCCCAGGCGTGACCGTCATCCCGCCGACCGCCTGCGGCCAGTCCCACTCCTGGAGCTCGCGCGGCTTGCAGTTCCAGTCGCCGCCATCACGAACGGCACGGCCGTGCTGGCCAGGTAGCGCCCCAGCTGGCCGAGGACGAGCTTCGACTCGCCGTCGAGGCCCCTGCCCGTCACCAGGTAGACCGAGACCGCCAGGAATCCTCCTCTGACGGCGCAGTTGACCCAGCGGGCGATTACCCGATCCTTCGGGAGGGCGGGCCCAACGGGCGGGTCGCCCATCCCGATGTGGGCGCGGACGCCGATCCCGACGCCGCTGGACAGGCCGCCCTTGTCGGTGACCACCGACGCGTTGAAGGCCACCTTCCAGCCCTCCTTGCGGCAAGCCTGCTCGGCCTCCGCCTTGGCGCCTGGCGCCACTGCAACCTCTTGCAGGAGGACTACATCGGCGGTAGCCTCATGATGCAGCCATCTCATCATGCTGCTCCTGGAGGTGGTGTTGACCGTGTCCAACCTCCAGGTGCCTCCTTCACGCCTCGCTCGCTGGAGCCTCCGCTGGGCCTCGCCCGACGGCGGCTGCGGCGGCTGGCCGCTCGACGGCCGCTCCTCCGCCTCCCTTGAGCTTCTTGGTGGTCGGGAGGGCGAGGCCCGCTGCGTGGCAGACCGCTTCGAGCTCGCGGCGGCCTTCGCCCTCCAGCTTGGCCAGCTGCTCGATGAAGGCCTCGCTCTCGGCGTCGACCCTGCTGCCCCCACCGCCATCGCCTGAAGCAGCAGGACCAGCATCGCCAGCAGGGACCCCAGCGGGTGCGTTCGCCATCTCGACGTCGTCCTCGGGAGGCGGGGCCTGCTCGGCGTCGACCTCTTGCCGCAGGAGAGCGGCCTTGGCTTCGAGCGCGGCCTTGGCCTGCTGGATGGCCTCGCCGACTGCCCCGCCCTGCTCCCGCAGCACGCTCGCGAGGGCGCGGACCCCCTCCAGGACGCTGGCGAGGTCGCCTGCCTTGGACGACTTGGTCCCAGGCGGAAGGCCGACCTCCTGGACCTTCTTGGCCTGCTCCAGCTCGTCCTGGGCGGCTGCCAGCTTCCTGTCAGATTCCGCCACCTTCCGCTTGGCCTGCTCCAGCTCCTCCTGGGCTGCGCCGACGGCCTCCTCAGCGGCCTCCTGCTCGCCCCTCCTGGACTTGGCCTGCTTGCCGAGCCGCTCCACCTTCCAGAGGAGCCCCTGCAGCACTTGGGAGTGCGTGCGCGGCTTCTCCTCCTTTGGGGCCTCCTCAGGCGGCTTGGGCAGCAGCTTGGCCCTGTCCGCGTCCGAGAGGACCACCCCGCGCGCCTCGAGCTGGGCCAGCAGGTCCTCCGCGCTCGGCTGCTGAGGCTTCGCCCCCTGGGCGCCGCCGCCTGCGCTGCCAGCGAGTGGCCCTGCGCCGCCCTCCTCCTTCTTGGCCTTGGCCTTGGGCGCGGCCTTCGGCGCAGCAGCCCGCGCGCCCGCAGCTGGAGGCGCTCCAGCCGCGGCCTCCACGGCGCGCTGGCGCACCGACAGCGGGGCCGCCACCCCGCACCCGCGGCAGGCCAGGCGGCAGGCCCAGTTGCCGTCGGCGCCGCAGCGGCCGCAGCCCCAGGTGGGCTTCCGCGGGCCAGGCAGGACCTTGCCGCCCCCTGCGCCCGCGCCGCCCGCGCCGCCGCGCCAGGGCGCGCCGTTGTCCCCGCCGCCGTCGGCCCACGTGACGCGCCGCGGCGCGCGTGGGGGCCGCGGCCCAGCGGAGCCAGCCATGGGAGCCAAGAAGGTTGCGGAAAGCGAGGAATGGTGCCCCTCTCTTCTGTATGGAAAGCAATCGTAGCCCGCGCTCGTGCGTGCACGGCGCTCTGAAGTATGCACGCACAAGACCCCCCCCCCTCTCGGAGAGCCCAGAACGCCTCGTCCTTCCCCCCTCCTTCTCCTCCTCCTCCTCCTCCTCCTCCTCCTTCTTCTCCTCCCTGCCTCTGCTCTCCACATGCCCAGCCCATTTTGGTACACCCCTCACACGCGTCGTGGCCCCATGGGGAGTTCCACCGAAGGCACCAGTGGGAAAGTTCGCATGGCACCGCCGCCACATTTCGGCACACCCCTCACACGCTGAAAGAACTCAAGAGCCGTGGCCCCATAGGGAGCCCCACCGAAAGCCCCAGAGGGATAAATCGCCATGCACCGCCGCCCCAGTTCGGCACATGTGATCAAAAAACACCCTGACCGGTGTATCGCGCCCCATACTGGAACAGATGTGACTAATAAAATAAAATCCGATCCATACGTCAATATTTAGAAGCAACGTGCATGAAAATAAATTAAATATTAAAATACAAAAATAAGCGTCAATCAAATAAATAAATAAATCAAAAGAATGAATGAAAGAGGACTCCGCCGAATTCCACAGAAAGAGAAAGTGCACATAGCACTTGCCGCCCAATCTCGGCACAAAATAAAAATACTAAACCCCTCACACGTGGCGTGTCCCCACAGGGGCACCGCCGAAGCCCCAAGTGAAAGTCGCATGGCACCTCTGCCCCATTTCGGGGCAACACCCCTCACACGTGTCGTGGCCCCATGGGGAGCTCCACCGAAGGCCCGAGTGGGAAAGTTCGCATGGCACAGACGCCCCAGTTCGGCACACCCTTCACACGCTTCGTGGCCCCATAGGGAGCTCCACCGATGGCACCCGTGGGAAAGTTCGCATGGCACCGCCGCCCCATTTCAGCCCACTCCTCACACGCTTTGTGGTCCTGTGGCACCGCCACCCCATTTCGGCACACCCCTCACCCGTGTCGCGGCCCCATCAGGAGCTCCACCTAAGGCCCGAGTGGGAAAGTTTGCATGGCACCGCCGCCCCAGTTCGACACACCGCTCACACGTTTCGTGGCCCCATAGTGAGCTCCACCTACGGCCCCAATGGGAAGTTCGCAAGCGTCCCCCGACTCATGTCGGCACACCCGTCACACGTTTCGTGGCAAAGGCTATACCGCGTGCGCTACTCGGAGTTTGCGCGCCCCCCTCCTACGTCTCATCTCCCTCACGGCACTCGCAGCTGCATATGGTTGGGTCAGTCGTCAAGTGATTCGTTGATCTCTATATCTATATATATATATATATACACTAGAACCATCGCGCGCGCCTCGCGCGCGCTCAGGTTCTAGCCCAGGCCTGGGGGGCGCTGGACGATCTTGGACAACGATATCAAGCACAGGCGCGCGACGGCATCTGAGGAGCTTCTGGGGTGTTCCGCATGCTTCGTCAACTGGCTGTTGGAGGCACCTCTTGGGTGCTTCTTGGGGGGGCGTCTGAGGGTCCCTTGGGGGCATCGGTTCTGCAATCTGAAGCCGTCATTGGCCGTCTTTGCTGCGTGGAAGCCCGACTTGAGGCCACCTGCGGCCAGATTGAGGCAATCCGGAAGCCTCCCGGGGGCCTCCTGGAAGCAGTTTTGACGCATCGAGGGCACTCTTGGGCTATCTTAAAGCCTCTTGGACGTCTCCTAGGGGCCTCTTAGGCCCTCGGGAAGCTATTGGGGTCCTCGTCGGACCACTTGGGGGCCTCTTGCGGCCTCCTGTGTGCCTTGTGGGGGGACCGACCTGCTGTTGGGTCGCGTTCCCCTTCTTGGGTCTCTCTTGGGGCTCTTGGGGCCCTCTCGGGCCGTCTTGGGCGCCTCAAGCACCGTCTTGGGGCCCTCGCGGGCCGTCTTGGGGCCCTCTTGGAGGCCTCTTCCTCTATATTGGAGCGGTATTGGAAGCCTCTTGGGCCGTCTTGGAGCATCGGGATGCCAAAAGGCCGGAAAAATTTAAACCCGTCAAAGCCCAATCGTAAAACAATGAGTTGTGCCTCTTGGGGCCACCTTGGGAGATCTCTTGGAACCTCGTCGGCCCTCTTGGGAGCTTCTTGGGGGCCTCTTGGATCCGATTGGGGGCCTCTTGGGACTTCCCGAGAACCTCTCGGGGTAGAAAGCTCGGAATCTCGGTTCGTGTTTCCCTTCTTGGGCCTCTCTTGGGGCCGTCTTGGGGCCCTCTCCGGGCCGTCTTGGGCGCCTCAAGGCAACCGACTTGGGGCCCTCGCGGGCCGTCTTGGGGCCCTCTTGGAGTCCTCTTCCTCTATATGGGAGCGGTATTGGAAGCCTCTTGGGCCGTCTTGGAGGCCTCAGGCATCTTGGGAGGCCGTCTTGGAAGCCTCTTGGGGCGTCTTGGAGCGGATATGGACGTCTTGGGCGCCTCAGGCACCGCCTTGGGACCCTCGTGGGCCGCCCAGGGCCCTCTTGGAAGCCTCTTCGGCTATCTTGGAGCTGTCTTGGAGGCCTCTTCCTCCTCCTCGTCCCCCTCCTCCTCCTCCTCCCACTCCAGCTCTCTCTCCTCCTGATCTTCCTCCTCCTCCTGCAGCGTGTTCTGGAAGGCTCCCGCCGGAACATGCTGTGCACAAGTGCTGTCACTGCTCCCGCCACCGTGCCCTGGTTGGTGGGTCAGAGGCCTCATGGGTGTTGGTTTGGATCTCGTGGTTGGCCTGTCGGGGACGTCGTGAAAGCAATTTCGCAGCTTCTCGGTAGCCGTTTTGGGACCGTTGTGGGGCCTCCTCGGGGCTGTCTTGTGGCCTCTTTAGTGGCCTCTTTAGGCCTCGTTTGGGCATCCTGGGTGCCTCTTGGGGGCCTCCTGGGGCCTCTTTGGGGCTCCTAGGGCACTCTTCAAGCGGGAGGGTCGAATTTTGGAGTCGTGGTCCCCCTCTTGGGCGCATCTTGGGGCCGTCTTGGGGCTCTGTTGGGCTGTCTTAGGCGACTCTGGGGCCGTCTTGGAGCCCTCTTGGGCCGTCTTGGGGCGCCCTTGGGGGCCTATTGAGCCGTCTTGGAACGTCGGACAGCCGAAAAGGCTGGAAGGCCAAAATGGTTCGAAAACCTTCGTACAATTGACGATTTCGGCCTCTGGAAGCGCTCTGGAGATGCGTCTTGACGCGTCGTGGAGTGCCTTGGGGGGCCTCTCGGGCCGTCTTGGGCCTATCTTGGGCGTCCTGGAGCGGTCTTTCGGCGACTCGGGGCCCGCTTGGGCCGTCTTGGGGGCCTCTGGAGGCCCTCCTGGACTATTTTGGACCTCCCTGGCCGCCCCGTCCTCCCATGGGAGGTCGGAGGCGGCGGCCTCCGAGGCCCAGGACGCGGAAACCCTTTAAAAACACAGGGAAAATGAGCCCCGGTCCCCCCATGGGGGGTCGGGGCACCTGTCCTGGGGCCCCCGGCCTCGCCCCCAGGGATATATATATATATATATATATATATATATATATATATATGTATAAATATCTATAGATATCTTATATATTATATTAAATATATGATATATCTTGCTCGTTCTCTCTCTCTCTCTCTCTCGCTGCCTCTCCCTGCCACAGAAGTCCCCCTGATAGACTCCACATCGGCTGGGTGAGCGCGTGGCCCAAGAGATTGCCAAGACGTCGGCCCGACGTTTGACCACGGCCAGGGGCGGCGGTGATTCGCCGTAGACTTCTTCGAGACTAGGTTGACAGCATCATGTGCAGCAAGGAGAAGGTGCGTTGTCAAGAAAAATGCCCACGATAATGCACATAAAATGCCTGTAGAACTCGCCGAGGATACTGGGCTCTTGTCGGTACGCTCAGCGAGAAGCACGTGAATTGCGAAGTTGAGGTGGCCCGCTATGCTGCACATGTGGCGTAATCGATCGCAAAACGACGGTGGGTCGCCATCACTACGTTTGACAGACAGCGGAATCCACGTGCCACTGGCTCTGGTGCACCTTCGCGGACCAACCAGGAGTTTCCACTCGGGCAACGTACCCAGCACGTAATGAGGCAGCATTTGTTTCGGTCACTGGGCAAACAGTTGTGTTTTCCGACCACGCGTTCACTCAGCAACAGAGCGAGACAGGCTGACCAGGATGAACCTCCAGGCGCTCGATTGACCCCCACTCGTCGCCAGGCCTAGCGGCGAATTAACAATTCGAGAGGTAATTCGCCCGTGCTGCCTGGCGTGCAGCATTCCGAAACTCACTCGCAAAAACTCTGGAACGAAACGGGCGGACCAATATTTCCAGGCTCCCGGTTTGCGCCTACCAGTCCCAGGGTCCGCAAGCAGCATCAGCGTGAAAATGGCGGATCAAGATTGCCCTCCAGGCGCTCGAATAGCGCCCGCTGGGCAAATACCTGTGCGCACGCCCATTCCCGAAACGGTGCTTGCAGGCAGGGGCCCTTTCTTGTCGCCCTGAGGAATCGGATGGGTCCGCCGAAGTTTCGCCACGTTGCCGCCCTTGGGGGGCGCCCCGTGCGCTGGGGGGGTCCGCCGAAGTCTCGCCGCCTTGCCACCACTGGGCGCCCCGTGGGCGTCCCGTGGGGTGGGTGCGTCCGCCGAGGTTTCGCCACGCTGCCGGCCGTGGGCGCCTGGTGGGCGCCCCGGTGCGTGCACGACGCGGCTCACACCGCACAGACCGGTCGCAAACGAGAGCAGGCTCGACCAACCTCTCCGCCCTGGACTCCTCGACCCCACCCCCGGGGACACTGCAAATGACACTCGACCAGGATAGCGAGGATGCGCGGCAAGGCTGCAAAAGGGGCCTTGGCACGCCCTGCCGGCGTTTTCTGTGCGGAGCGCAGCAGAATGCCGAAGGATGCCGAATACCGCAGGGGCAAGGATGCAAGGGTAGCCTTGGAAAGTTGCCCCATCCTTAATATCATGGTTGACGGTACACACGACCATGCCTCATCCTTCGTTTTCCATGTGAACACCAAGCTACCCAGGCAGGCTGGGCACCGTCCCCCCTTTCAGCCCTGTCAGACAATACGATGCGCACATCGCATTCTCGTCTATCGCAAAAGATCATTGCTCAATAATCGCTTTGAGCAAAGCAAGCCCCGCAAAGTTCACACGCGCGCAACACCCAACGCACGAACACCTATAAGATTACACAATACGGGCCACACGCGCCCGCCGCCATGTGCGCGCGTAGACATGGTTGAAAAGCCACGTGCTTGAAATGCATTTCACTATGTAATGCTTCGCGGACAGAAAAAAACATAACGATCTATGAAAACAAAATGATTTGGATTTCCGAGCGCGCGCACGTGCTCGCCCCAGCATCACGTTCATCATCAATGCCCATCACCAATCACCGAAATTGCCACCATCATCCCTGAAACAGTTTCGCCACATCAATTTTCAAAATTAGCCTGGCGAAGGACCCAAACATACACCCTACGAAATGCTTAAGAAATCATGGGTTAAGAAATTCATAGTCTCAGAACTTTAATAAAAACCCAAAATTTCCATTCAAATCTTAGGATTTACATTGAAACATTAAGAATAATCGAGACTCTGGCCGAAAATTTAAGTATTCTTAAGCATCGCCTAAGGTGTATGGAGCTGTGAGCACCGCTGTCGTGAGTATCATCTTCGGTGGAGCTCCCTATGGGGCAACGAAACGTGTGAGGGGTGTGCCCAAAGGGGCGTGGCGGACGCATGTGGACAGCGCCTCTGGGGCCTTGGGTGGAGCTCACCATGGGGCCACGAAACGTGTGAGGGGCGTGCCGACATGGGCGTGGCGGACGCAAGTGGACGGTACCACCGGGCCCTTGGGTGGAGCTCCCTATGGGCAACGAAGCGTATGAGGGGTGTGCCGACATGGGCGTGCCGGACGCATGTGGACGGTGCCTCTGGGGCCTTCGGTGGAGCTCCCTGTGGGGTCACGAAGCGTGTGAGGAGTGTGCCGACATAGGTGTGGCGGACGCAAGTGGACGGTACCACCGGGCCCTTGGGTGGAGCTCCCTATGGGCAACGAAGCGTATGAGGGGTGTGCCGACATAGGTGTGACGGACGCATCTGGACGGTGCCATTGGGGCCTTCGGTGGAACTCCCTATGGGGCCACGAAACGTGCGAGGGGTGTGCCGACATGGGTGTGGAGGACGCATGTGGACGGTGCCACTGGGGCCTTCGGTGGAGCTCCCTGTGGGGCAAGGAAGCGTGCGAGGCATAGGTGTGGCGGACGCACGTGGACGGTGCCACTGGGGCCTTCGGTGGAGCTCCCTCTGGAGCCACGAAATGTGTAAAAGGTATGCCGGAATGTGCGTGGCGGACGCATGAGGACGGTGCCACTGGGGACTTGGGTGGAACTCCCTATGAGCCCACGAACCGTGTGAGGGGCGTGCCGAAATGGGTGTGGCGGACGCACGTGGACGGGACGGTGCCATTGGGGTCTTCGGTGGAAATCTTGATGGGGCCACGAACCGTGTGAGGGACGTGCCGACATGGGTGTGGCGGGCGCATGTGGACGGTGCCTCTGGTGCCTTGGGGGGAGCCCCCTTATGGGGACACGACACGTGTGAGGGATGTGCCGACATGGGCGTGGCGGACGCATGTGGACGGTTGCATTGGGGCCTTCGGTGGAGATCCCTATGGTGCCACGAAACATCTGAGGGGTGTGCCAACATGGGTGTGGCGGACGCAAGTGGACGGTGCCATTGGGGCCTTCGGTGGAGCTCCATATGGGGCCACGAAGCGTGTGGGGGGTGTGCCGCAATGGGTGTGGTGGACGCACGTGGACGGTTGCATCGGGGCCTTCGGTGGAGCTCCCCATGGGGCCACGAAGCGTGTGAGGGGTGTACCGAAATTGGTGTGGCGGACGCATGTGGACGGTGGCACTGGGGCTTTCGGTGGAGCGGCGGGCCACTGTCGCCCGCCGGCCGCGCGCGCATGTCGAACTCCTTCCAAAACCTGAACCACCGATGCGACGACGCCGTCATCGTCGTCGGCGTGCTCAACATCCGCGCCGTCACTGGCCATGCCGTCGTCGTTGTCATCATCGTCAACAGTTTCGCTACTATCATCATCGTATCTACCATTTGGCGGCGTCGCCATGATACTGCGCCCGCCGAAGTCGCCGACTCGCACTGAAATGCCCAGTGGGACGTGCCCAACAGTCAGCGCCACCGCGGCCGCGTCGGTCGCGCCAAACTAGCTGGCCGCTGCGCGCGCAAGAATGCGCGGACTAGCGCGACCGCGGAGATGCACCAGCCAAAACCAAGCAGTCATCGCAATCGCCGCCGCATGGTTTTCGCAAACCACGGTGCAGGTGGGACGTTTTCAAAAAAAATGTCAGCTCGTTTGTAAAACTCAGTTGCACCACGAGTGCACCACATATAACTTGACCCACATTGATCGCAAAGGTTAGATTGTACTACATAGACTGTGCAACATACATTGCTTTAGATCTACTAAACCGCACAGACTGCTCCACATATTTTACACAACACATATGGCTAGAGCCTCACTTTTGGGGTCCACGCTGGCAGACATCGCAATGGATAAAATATCCTGAAATCTCCAAATGGGGTCTCGGCCGATCCCACCGACCCACGAAAAGACCAGGAAATTGTACAGCCCACTGGTTATGTCGCTCCAGACGGCAACAAGATAGCCTCCAAATCATCTCAGATAGCCTAAGAGACGGTCCCAGGACGCCTCAAAGCCGGCCAAGATGGCCACAAGAGAGCCAAAGGCCCCCAATAAGCCTCCAACGCGACCAAAGGGGCCCCCAAGACACCCCAGGAGGGATCCAAAAAGGACCTGCAGGGGGCCAAAATCACTGACTCACCGTAGGTTTATAATGACTCCTTTCCGGGCTTCCGACGCTCCAGGACGGCAGCTCGGGCCCAGAAAATCGCCCCAAGACAGTCCACGAGGCTCCCCGGAGGTCCGCGAAACAGCCCAAACGGCCCCCAACACGGCCCCAAGCCGACCCCGTGCACCTCCAAGACGGCCCACGACTGCCCAGAGGGCCAAGAGATCCCTTAGCGGTACCCTAGAGGCCCCAGGAGCCCCCCAAGAGGCCCCTCGGAGGCCCCGAAGAGGCCAACTAGGGGCTCCCAGGAAGCCCCCAGGAAGACCGAAGAGAGCCTCAAGAGGCATCCTCTTCTTGATGCTGTTCCTGCTGCTGCTGCTGCTGCTGCTGTTGCTGCTGCTGCTGCTGCTGCTGCTGCTGCTGCTGCTTCTGCTGCTCCTGCTGCTGTTACTGCTGTTTCTCCTCCTCCTCCTCCTCCTCCTCCTCCTCCTCCTCCTCCTCCTCCTCGTCCTCCTCCTCCTCCTCCTCCTCCTCCTCCTCCTCCTCCTCCTCCTCCTCCTGCGGTCCTGAGCTAAGACGATCGAGTCAATCTTCAAGCCCCTGTAGAACCTCACGAAATGAGATCCCCACATAGTCTGCCACGAAAATGTCCGAAATCCATGCGTGTCCCTTTTGTTCACGAATGGCGTGCGCATCCGAATTCCAACGAAATACATGTGTCAGGCTACTTTCAGGATAATGCGTAGCTTCCCGCGCAATACATATCCCGCATATCGGTGCAATCTCCTCCAAACCATGGCATCCAGATCATGAATGTTGGTGCTGTTCTTATTCGTTTGATTTCCCTCCAAACAGCCTTAGCGCAGTGTTCATCGCTCTCATGTGGTAGACGAGGCCAGCGAAGCTGAGGCGCGAATGGAAAGGTCTGGGCGGCTCTCAGTGCCAGAGCCTGTCTCTGACTCAAAAGCCACAGAGCACAACCCCAAAATGAAGACGTTTGGACAACTTCGGGAACAAGTCCAAACCGCACATTCCGCGAGGTCGATCTGGACGCCAGCAAATTCCGAACTTTCAACTGCAGGCGTAGCCGCGGAAGACTTCACCTTGATGTCCTGGCCCAGCTGGCCCCCTCGCATTCATCCAGACTCCCGCTATCTTAAGAAATTGGTCGCTCCCCAACGCTGCGACCCCCCTCCATACTGCCTGCAGCGGCAGCGATTCACCCGCCTGGTTGGCGAGCAGCGTGATCCGATCAGCAGGTAGCTGCCAGCCATATGTAGCAACAGCCTTTCTCAACTTCGCCAACATCGACTTGGACCCCTCAATCACTTCCCAGAGCTAAATAGATCATCGCTCCACAAAACGAGGGGGGCGAAAGTTCGCATTGCAAGCACGGCGCCACTTCTCGCGATGATGAAGACAACGAGCCACATCCAAGAGAGCAACTCCCAGTCCGTCGCCCACGCTGTCTCGCCAAATGCGGCGCAGGCAATCCGTCAACGCGGTTTTGAAAAGGGCCGGGACTCATGCAGACCCTCGAGGAACACCCCGAGCAACGTGCTCCGTCGCGGCCGTATCTCCGCACAAGCGCATATGACGTCGACTCGGGCGCATGCGTCTCGCAGACCAGGCGCGCATATAAGGCGGCACCCTTTCCGCCCAAGACTCTGCAGCAGTCGCAAGCGAGAGAAGAGCACCACAAGCTTCAGGAATGTCCGCGGACGCGCAAACGAAGCCTAGCCCAGCCTGCATGCTCTTCTGCGCCATTTGCATAATAATGAACACCATGTCCATAACTGAATGCCCTTCTCGATGAGCATGTTGCCACGGTGCATGATCAATGGATTATCCCTCGATGGGTTCGCGAATGGCCCCATCCAACCACCTTCGGGGGGCACAGGGAAAATAGCACGCGGACGTTGATCATGGAACCGAGAGACTGTAAGTTCCGTGGGCACAAGAGCGAGGCCAGCAATAGTGCGTTGAGTATCCGTAGGCAAGTGAGGTTGGTACCCTGGTACATCTGATAAGCATCTCTTTTTCCCCATGTCAGCATGGGCAAAACCCCGAGCAAGTCGAGCCCGCATGGCGGTGCAAAGCTCTCCACGCAAATCACGATCCCCTGCCTGCTTGATGGTCCAGATCGGGCTGGCGACCTCAATGTTATCGGTCGGTAGCGCTGCGCGCATCAGATGTGTTGGCCAGCCCTCGCCACTTGCAGCAACATCAGGGCAACGCAGAGCACGTGCATGTGTCAAGCCAGGAGTGGTGGGTGAACACAGTACCCTCGCATGCCCATCAGCCCCTCGATGAAAAAAGCGTCGGACACGGCGAAAGCGAACACGATCTAGCTGTTAATGCATATGATAGAGCCACCGGTCTGAGGCACCACGCCCAAGAGTCAGTCACCGCCCAGTGCCCCGTAACTAGCGCGATTACTGGCCAACAGTCACCTTCAACAACAAAATCATATATCACATGCCCATTCTTATACACTAGCACAAGTTCCAATAGCTGTGGCAAACCGTGCCACTCAGAATCAATAGAAGACGCCCCACGAAGCACGCGGCGCGACAGAGCAGCCACTCCCGTGCCACATGGCACAGTGCACATCCACACCCAACACGTTGAGCGCCCCGTCCAGCCCCGTCAAACTGCCCTACCCAAGCACATCCATAACCTCCTGGCCCCATATCACCCACGTCTATCGCACTAGGCATACCCGTCGGCGCCTCGTTTTCTTGCACTGCCAAAGCTCGCAGCACGCCCCCAACCACCTTCTCTTCCGAACAACGCGACTTACGAGGCCTAAGATTCACGATGCTCTGGGCGCTGTCGAGCGGGGCGGAGGAACGGACCCAGCGAGAGAGATCAAGACCGGATTGTCTCGCCTCCGAGAACGGTTTCGAAAACAACTCCTGGCCCCTCTGAACGCCGATGGACGGCGAGGCGACGGGCTCGTCGTTTGTTTGAAGGATCACAGAGCTCAACGCGGCCCGCGGTAGCATTGCGGCGTTTGCCCCAGCCGCCGCCACGAGGGTTGTCAAGCACCTCCTGCGAGATGCCCTGCGCCCTCGCGCTGCGTGGCCGACGCCGCCCATCCTAAACTAGCTGCGCAGCCGCAACCTTGAGGGCCTGCGCGGGCGCCCTCCGCCACTCGCTCTCCGGCAGGCGAAGATGGCGCCGATCAGCTCTAATAGCAGCCCGCCGTCGCAGGAGTTGCACCAGCGCCCTTGGCAGCCTGACCAATGGCTGGAGACAGATCATCCAAGCGAACGCCACTGTGATTTTCTCTTGATACCACCTCCACAAACTTCTCGGGACGCCTGACATTCCATCCCATTGGCTTCTTTATCGCCCAAACAGCGTCGCATCTGCATTACAAGGTAAAACGAGCAAGGCGCCGGCAGGATCCACGCCCCTCGCCCTGCGGACGCGCGAAGCCAAGGAGCGTGTCAGCATGGACCCATCAATAAAAACGCCAACTACCAACGGCGCAACAGCTCCAACGGCAAACCCGGTCGGCAAATTTGCCCCCCCGCTGATAGCGCGGGAAAAACAGAGTCGCATACGCCGCGCCTGAAGAATGATGCACCCACTCCAATTAGCACGCACTCCCCGAAAATATTCGCCATTCGCAAGGTCCTCAACCCCCGGCCGGAATCCATCGCCAAGATATCTCCAGGACGCAGGCGCATGCGCACGCGTCTGAGAATATCAGACGTGACCGCGTAGAAGTCCTCCTCAGACTGCGCCCGCGGAAGAAGCGCTGATGCAAAAAAGAAAAAGTGACACCACTCACCCTCAACCTCGCACGTGAACCTGGAGGGGCACTCTGGATCAGGGAATTGATGAATGGCGCGTACATGTCGTCTGCGAACGACAAGGGCGCATCCACGAAAATGAGCGCTAACAGGTGACTCCGCTGCGAAGTGACCCACATGAAAACTCTGCGCTGGAAACTTCTGCCCAAACTCTTCTCGCAGTAAGTGGATGCCCCACTCAATATCGACACTAATTGATTCACGAAAACGGTCGAACTCTCCAGGGCTGACGCCACAGCAGCTGAGAGTTGCCACACTCACTGTGGGAATGTGTTTATGGCCTCATACTTGAGACGGGTAAGGTCCGAAACGAACTGGATTGCTTGACCTCCTCTTGCGACTGCGTGATCATGTCCATGAACTGCTCATATGTCATGCCCTCGATCGTCGGCGAATTCTTGAGCTGCTCATTGAAGTTATCGCTAGCTAGCGTCGGCATCCCATCTCCATTGGTACGCGCAACCACTGGCCTGTGACCCAGTGGTCCAGGTAGGCGAATCCCCTTTCTGGGGAAGCACAACCTTGAGATTCCTGTTATGGCCTTCCGCTTTGCGGAGTACCGACGCCATGTTGACCTGGAGAGAGGTAACCACCCTCTGTTCCATAGACTGATGTTTCTTGATCCACAGGTTGTATGTCGGAAGCTGCGGCATGCCAGGGGTGGCTGTTGGCGTGTAAGCTCCACGTCCCGGGTTGGGACCAGTCCGTTCGTCACGTTCAGCTGTCTCACGATGTGTGTCACCAACGCCTGCACAGCGTCCAGGTGGGAAGCCATACCGTCCTTCTCCGACGCATCCGGGAAGCCTCCGATCGCTATCTTGCGGGCGCCATCCCCCTGCGGTGGTCCAGTACCAGGCAAACGCGTCACAGCCGAAGAAGAAGCATTCGACACGGGTCTCGAGCCTGCCATGGCGTCCTTGGCAAGGCGCATAGCCTCAGCAGCTGCCGCCCCTTCACTTGTGGGCGCTGCCAATGCCTGATCCGCCTTGTCATCCACCTTCTCGATGTCTCTCCTGAGCCCGAGCATATGATCCTTGATGCCCTTGTCCATGCCCTGCATGAAGTTCAGCAGCGCCAGGTTGGTGGGCTCTCCGCCTTCAGGTATACCTGGGCAGCTCCATGGTCATCATCATCTGACAGGAATCCGTCACGTCCACGTTCTCTGGGGGCAATCACATCGCCCGCGGGCTTGGCCATTGCAGAACAACTGTCTAGATGGACCCTCAGAGGCAGGAAGCCCACCTCAGCAAGCAGGCCAACAGACGAAAAATCGTCTCGATTGGAACCACGCTTGAGCCAAAATGAGCGGAAGAGGAAGAGGAGGAGGAGGAGGAGGATGAGGAGAAGAAGGAAGAACGCCACAGTCGCTGACTCAGGCATGGTCAACTCAACAGGAGGAGGAGGAGGAGGAAGAGAAGGAGGAGGAGGAGAAGGAGGAGGAGGGGAGGCGCGAGGGGCAGGGGGCGCGAGGGAGAGGAGAGGGGAGGCACGAGGAAATGGTGGTGCGGCGGGGGTGGGGACGGAGGAGAGAGGCGCGATGGGGAGGAGGACCCGAGGACTGTCGCGCGCAGCCGCCTCGGGCTTGCCGCCAGCGCCGCGGTGGGAGCAGCGGCCAAGCTGGCCGCGGCATGCGGCCAGTCCTGGCGGAGGGTGACGCGACACGTACTCAGCTGGGTGACGAAAAAAGGAGGTGGAGGTGGAGGAGAGGGAGGAGGAGGACCTCTCCTCACGCTGTTGTCCTCCTCCCTCTCCTCCACCTCCTCCTCCCACTCAGCGGAGGTCCTGGCTGCTGCTAATCACGCTCAGCTGGGTGACTGAAAAAAGACGGTCTTACGCGAGATGACGCAGCGACCTTACGCCGCGGCTTACGCGGGCCGCCAGCGCGGCACGCCATACTGGACACGGGCGCTCACGCGCGAACTTGCGCGGGCAGCTTACGCGCCAGTATCGGCGCAGACGACCAAGTTTTTGTTGCGTCGCCCAGCTGGCCCATCATAACCCAAACTGTGATTCGATGCGTTCCGTGGACGGAGGCGAGCAGTAGTTGGTAGTAGTGGAAACCATGTGATATAAGGAGTGGTAATGAAGACGTTGATTGCGGTTGTATTGGTAATCCGCCGATCCGCCGTCAGAGTTTGGGAGAGCGTGGACTTGAGCTTCGCTCAAGCTTCGCTCTGCCGACGACGTCCCCTGCGACGCCTCCCCGCTTTCAAGGGAGGGCATGCCGCGACGCCGTCCCCTGAGATCCGATGCTGCAAAAAATGCGACATCGCAAAGAATCACGACCAAAGCCCTGGACACAATCTTTCCGTGCAATTTTCCGAGCCGGATCGATCTGTTCGGGCGAAGAGAACTATGCACATGCACCGATCCTGACAACGCCCATCCTTGACCCAGGATCGGTGCATATACCTTCCTGGCCAAGGTAGGAGGCGTATGCACCGATCCTGGGCTCAGGGTTGGGCCTGGCCAGAATCGGTGTATGTGCATAGTTTTCTTTCCTCTATCTGTGAGGCTCCCCAGGCCCGAGGTTGAGCGAAACCGCCCGCTGTGGAAGTGCAGCGCCGAGGCCTCGGGGTCCTCCGCTTGGCGAGGGCGGGCCCCTGCTGCCGACGCCATGCTCCGCTCTCTGGGGGGAGGGGGGGTCGGCGGTGGACAAACCTCCCTTTAGTAAACCTCCCCTTAACCCGGAGAAGCAATTAAGGAACCCCCCGGCGTTATCATTAGCACCGCGCCGTAATTAAATAATTATTTGGGGGGGTTTTCGCCGAGCGATATTATTAGCACCGCGCAAATGGAAGGAAAATAAATAATTCCAGCGCCCCGCCTCGGGTGGCATCCCAATTAGAATTGTAATGGGACTCGTGCGATCTGGTGTACCCCCTCCTGGTGCCAGGATAACGCTTCCGGGTGCCGGGTGCGTTATCCTTTCACCGGAGAGGGGGGGGGGGTTCCTTAATCGCTTACTCGGGTTAGTGAAAACGGCCTGGGGCCGAAACCGATGGACCTGGACCCGCAAAAGTGACGGCCGCGACGCCCTCTCGCGAACCGAAAACGGCCAATTCGCCAATCGACGCGTCAGGGTAGGAGGTCTGTCCACCCCTTACTGGGCCCTGGAAACGACAGGGCCGTTTTTTTACCGGTTCCGTTTTGCCTTTTGTTTGCCAGTTCCGACGCTGTTTTTGTTACCGGTTCCGTCGCCGTCTTCTGACCGGTTCCAGCTCCGGGTCCAGTCCTGGAGCCGTTTTTCTGCTGTTTCCGGTCGCCTGTTTTTGCCGTTTCCATTTTCAAGAGACATTTTTTCGGAAGCGGTGAAAAAACAGCCCTGCCGTTGCCGGGGCCCACACAAAGGTCCACCCCCGATGGGGGGACCTGCCGATCGACGCCGCGCCCCGCTCTCCCGAGGGGGGGGGGGGCCCTGCCGACGGCGGCTGGCGCCGTGCCCCGCTCCCCGGGCTCTGGGGCCCCGGGGGTCTGGGGGCGAGCACCCGGGAGGGAGGCTCCGTGACGCCGGTTTCTCGGGGGCCCCCAAACGTCAAGGGGCCCTGGGACACACACCAAAAACTACACACAAAGAACAGGATTCCCCAGATTTTCCCACAGTGTCTGGGGTTCTGCCTTCCCCTCCACTTCCCATGGTTTCGCATATGTTCCTGGGAATCGACGATTCATTGTGTCTGTGTGTTTTTTCCCCTCCTGAAAACGGTGTGGCGACCGCACCGTGTGGTGAGTCGGTGGGGATTCGGGGTCGCCGCGCGGTCTTGGGACTCGAGTCCCTCTTCGAGGACGTCTCGGGCGACAGGGGCCTCCAGGGTCCCAAGACCGTGCGGAGACGGACCGTGCGGTGATGGGGGATTTCGAGTTCACCGCACGGTCTGTCACCGCACCGGTTCGGGACCCCAAAGATTCCAGGCCCCGTGATCTGGGACCCTGGGTCCGGGGCTTTGATGTTCTAACCTAATTTAGCCTTGACCCCCAGAAAGAATTGCGGGCACCAAGCAAGTAATTATCGAAACCGGAGGGCCTTCACGTGTCGGGCACTGGGAGGCGATACTCGCTCGACACTTCGCTGGCGTGTCAGACAGACACCGTGTCGATACTCTTCTGGCTGCTCGTTAAACTATTTCTGGGACGCGGTCCACGAGCACGATGGGAGCAGTATAAGCCCAGGGTCCGGAACGGGGAGGGGACCCGGCCGATCTCGCCCCCAGGCCAGACTCCGGGACCTCGGACTCGGGAGCGGGATCTCTGGGACGTGGGGTCCCGAGGGGCCGGCGGCGCCTGGGCTCTGGGACGCCGGTCTCCAGGACTCGGGGTCCGGGGCTCGGAAGCCTGAAGGCTGGCGCCCGGGCCCCGAGGATCAGGTCGGGCCCGTCCCCCCTACAGGGGGTTGGTGGACGAAGAACCAAAAAAATACCCCCCCCCCCCCCAAAAAAAAATACCCCAGAGATGCCCACAAATGTTCCGAACATGGCTCTCAGGCGAGTGTTTGAGCATGTCTGAGTATCCCCCCCCGTGGAGGGACGGGCCCGGCGCAGGCCGAGGAGCCGGGGTCCAGGGAGGCCGGCGGGCGCCGTGCTCCGCTGCCCGAGGCGTCCTGGCTTCCAGGGCCCGCCCGGGCTCGAGGCGTCCGCCGCAGGGGCCGAGGGGGAGGAGGGCGGATGGGGAGGAGGAGGAGGAGGGGGGGAGGAGGACGAGGGGAGGAGGAGGAGGAGGGAAAGAGGGGGGGAGGAGAAAGAGGAGAAAAGGAGGGAGGTGTAGGAGGGTAGGGGAGGAGGAGGGACGGAGGGGGAGGAGGAGGAGAGAGGAGGAGGAGAGGAAGGAGGAGGAGGAGGCGGAGTGAGGAGGAGGAGGAGGGGGAGGGAGGATGATGAGAGGCAGGTTCGAAGGTCTGGGGGGATCCGAGCTCCGAGCGCCAGAGTTTCCTCAGGAAAACGAGCAATGGCAACAAACATAAAAAAACCGGAGGTCCTCGCGGAATTTCTCTTCTCGGATCGGCGCTGGACCCCCCTCCCTGGCGCGCGAGCGCGCGGGGCTGGCGCCGGAGGCGCCACCAGGGGGGTCCAGCGCCGATCCGAGAAATCCGAGCGGACCTCCGAGTTCTGATGTTTATGAATTTTTTCGCCCCCCTATCCGAGCGCCCGAGCTTCCGGGTGCCAGGGAGAGGCAGCAGGAGGAGCAGACTGAAGGGGCCCAGGGACACAAAAAAAGCAGACGCAGCCCCCTGGATTCCCAATCTTCTGTCACCGTGTTTTATCGATGCTCGTCCTCCTCTCCACTGCCCAAATTTCCCTGGGAATCGACGATTCTGTGTGTCTGTGTGTGTGTGTGTGTTCCCCTTCTCGCGTCGGCGATAAAAGGAATCTGTCCTGGATGAGTTGGTGGGGGTGCGCACAGAGTCCAAGATTGCGGGCGCCATACCGTGCAAACCCACCAGCACAACAAGCCTCGGGCTTTCGGAACAAACCTGGCAAAGTGGCGGAAAGCACGGGAACGTGAACGGCACCAAGAGATCTTCGGAGCCATGGCACTCAGAGCGGTGCGCGCGAAAAGTTCATTCCCTCGCCGCTCGCTCTTCAAAGCCGCGGTGGGAAGAGCTTCTTTGACTGACTTCTGCAGGCGCTCGCTCATACTCATAGCTCTGCAAGACCACCGCGCACACAGCAGGCCCAACGTAGCCTCAAGACGGCCTAAGACGACACACTATGGCACCAAGATGGCATGAAGACGCCTGCATACGGCCACCGAGGCCCCCGATGCAACCCAAGAACGTTCTAGGGAGGAGGCAGTAGCAACAGCAAGAGGCAAACCAAATACGCAGCTCAATAAAACAAGAAGGATTTGGGACAGCAAGATTATGAACAAGAACTTTTATGCTACAAGCTGCCCAAACACCAACCAACGAGCCGACCCGTAAGGGAACGAGCCCGCAAACAACCGACCCAAATGTACACACACCCAACACCCGTACAGCCATCGGCCTGCCAAAACAATATGTCAGCTGCCAGCCTACGGGCACCCAAGCAACATAACATCAGCACGTGAACCCCAGCACCATCGGCAGCACCCCTGACCGGCGGCACGACCAGAGGCCACTACAATAATCGTAGTCGACGTATTGATGCGATTTCCACTTGTAACACTAGTACCAGTAGTAGTCGTAGTACGTCGTAGCACGCGGTAGGACCAATGAGAGAGTAGTGATAATAGCTGGACATCAGCTACACTAGCAATAGCAAGGGGACATCTAATACCCTGGCCATTGTGCCCCTGACATCACCTGATCATCACCTAGTCAGTGGTCCAAATGTGGGTTCATTGGCGCTCGCATGGATGGGCAAATACTTGGGTTCACAAGAAACATGCGTTCGCTGACGACCGTCGGATCAGTGGTGGACACGGACCACGGTGGAGATTGACTGCCCGTTGCGCGTTTCCATGTACGTTCCCGAAGTCGCCAATAACCTTTAAAGGGGCCACACCTATACGATCCCAAATAGGTTCCAGCAGGACCCCAACAGGACCACTTATCTGACCCCAATCGGCTTCACAGGAGCTCAACATGAATGTGCTGCTGGTTCATCATCCTCCTGGACCGTGCTTTGTTGGCGCAGCCACGGGCCACGCGGCCTGCGCGAGGCCCTGAGGGAAAGGGACCTTCAGTATGTTTCGACGTCGTGCTCCTCCTCCTCCTCCTCCTCCTCCTCCTCCTCCTCCTCCTCCTCCTCCTCCTCCTCGTCATCATCATCAGCATCAGCATCACCATCGCCATCAGAAGCATCATCCTCATCATTTTAATCACCATCAGCATCACCACCATCATCATCATCGTCCTTCGAACCATCCGTATCATTACCCGCATTTTCATCATCATCCTCATCAGCATTTTCAACCTCATTATCATTATCATCCTCCTCCACATCCCCGCCCTCGTCCTCCTCTTCCGTTTCCTCCTCCTCTTCCTCCTCCTCCTCGGGTGGCCAAAGCGCTGCGCCCGTGGAAGATGCCCACACCGACCCAGTGGAGCCCGGGTCTGTCTCCAGGCGTGCTCTTCGCGGCGACGTTGCGTCTCGCAGGGTCGACAATGATGAGGGTCCTTTTGTCCCTCGGCCTTGGGCCCCTCGCCATCTGGGCAACGATTTTGTTTCGGGCGGTCGAACCGACGGCCGACCCGCGCGGGGGGGGGGGGGCACAGCGGGCGCATCGAAAGAAACTCGCGAAGGCCCCCCCCCCCCCCCGAGCGGCTTTCGCCGAGGCGAAGTCACCCACCCCTCCCGTGGACATTGCCAGTTCAAGGAGCTCGGACTAACCTCGGCCTTTTCATGCCCAGCCATGTTTGGCAAGCCCCCAGGTGGCAGAAGTGGTATCTGCGCCACCCTGGGGAATCATGTTGTTGCAGGCCCTCCCCCTGCCACTCCCCCTCCCCCTCCTCCTCCTCCTCCTCCTCCTCCTCC
>CAUYUJ010019984.1:133143-166751 GCA_963575745.1 Prorocentrum cordatum
TTGCAGCATCGTTGGCGCATCCTGTGTTCCCTCATCCTCCTCGTCCTCCTCGTCCTCCCCCTCCTCCTCCTCAGCCTCCTCTTCCTCCTCCCCTCGACATCTGCATCCACCTCCTCCCCCCTTCCCTGCCTGCCCGCTCCCCCTCCTCTCCCTCCATCCCCCTCACCATCCTCCTCTACTTTTCCCTCCCCCCTTTTTCCACCGCTCCCCGCATCCTGCCTCCTCTCGTCCCTCCCTCTTCTCCCTCCGACCTCATTCTCCATTCTCCCCTTCGCCTGCTCCGATCCTGCAAGATCTCTCACTCATCTTTCCTCCTCCCTCCTCCGCTCTTGCCTTCGACATCCACCCCACCTCCTCCTCCTCGTCCTCCTTCTCCTCCTGCTCCTCCTCCTCCTCCTCCCTCCTCCTCCGCCCTCCTTCTCCGCCATCTCCTCTCCTCCTCCTCCTCTCTCCTCCCTCCTCCTACTTTGCCTCCATCTCCACTTATCCTTCTCGTCCCTCCTTCCTCCCGCCCTCCTAATCCTCCTCCTCCCCCTTCCTCCATCTCCATCTCCCCCCTTCATCCTTCTCGTCCCTCCCTCCCTCCTTCCATCCCCCCTCCCCCCGTCCCCCTCTCCCCCACCCTCCGTCCTTCTCCTCCCTGCTCCCCTGCTCTCCCCTCCTCGTTTTCCCTCCCCCTTTCTCCACCCCCCTCCCCCTTCCCCGGCGAGTGTTCCGCCTCCCGTCCCAGAAGAGGGCGACAAGGAGGCTGCCTGGGACGCCGAGGCGGCGGCAGCCCAAGTCGTGCTCGGGCCCTGCTCCATACCGCTGCATCACTACGAAATTGATTTACCCAAGAATTGAAACGCCAAGTAAAATTTTACTTGATTTTTTGTAATTGCGCGGGTCATAGGGGGGTAGGCTGAGTGGACGGGTGCAGGGGCATTCCAATGTCCGACCCGTACGACACTGCGATAATGATACACACGCCCAGCATGCGTAGCCAGTTCGGGGTCGGCTTCTGTTTTGCGTTGTCGGCCCTCGCCGCGCTCCCAGCTACAGGCCGCATGCATCGCCACCACTGGTGCGCGGGTCGTGGAGCAGGACAATAACTGTGAAAGGCGACTCAAGGGTGGACGAATCCTACCCACCCGCAATGTCACGGAATCTGCGCCGCAGGTTCTGAATTGCAAGTGGCGGGGCCCGCCCACAGACAACGTGAAACGCGACCGCGACGGACGCAGTCGCCCACCGTGCAATCAAAGGTGGTGCCACCATGAAATTTGGCCCACTAACGCGGTTAAGGCGCCCCAAGCCATAAGACGTCAAGCCATCATCCTTTCCCGGCATCCTTGGCTGCTGCCTCGGCCGTCCAAGGGTACCCGTGGCGGCACATTCATCCTTGCCGTTTGGGGTTGAAGCCCGTTGCACGGCGGCGTCGCAGGGATGGGGGAGGCAAGGGTGCCCCTGGGGATCCCTCCGTATCCTTGCCCATGTTCTCGTTTGGGCGGGCGCATCCCCGCGCGTTTCTTGCCGCGTAATGGCGTTGCACGGCCCCTTGGGCATCTTTGCAGATTTTTGGGTTGTCGCCTTCTCCCCGATCTTGGGTCAGTTTTGACCCGGCAACGGTATATCTTCACGTTCCCCACGCCCCCTTCTTTGCCTCCCCCCTCCTCCCCCGCGGGAGCTTGTCACCCGCTGCTCTTCTGAGGCGCCCGTGGCCCATGATGGCATCCAGATTCAAAAATGTACCATTGGTTTTCCTCAAGCGGTTTCCGTGGTGACACGTGTCACCTGCTTTTCTTTTGAAGATTCCCTGGCTCATGTTGGCGCCGAGAATCAAACGATTACGTTTGGTTTTCTCCAAGCGGTTTCCGCGGTGACACGCATCGCCCGTTGCTTTTCTGAGGCTTCCTTGGATCACGGCGGCGCCCAGAATCAAAAATGCACCGTTGGCTTTCCTCTAGCGGTTTCCTCGGTGACACGTGTCACGAGTTGCCTTTCTGAGGCTTCCTTGGTTCATGTTGGCGCCCAGTCAAAAATGCACAGTTGGTTTTCCCCATGGGGCTCCCGCCGTGGCACGTGCCATCCAGACGGTCACATCCAGTTCGTCATTTGATGTCGTGTTTGCCTGTCATACCTTTTCTCCCGTGACACTTTTCCACGCTAGTCGGCGGCGTGCGGTTAACAACTTTTCAGTAAGTAACCTTTGTCGATTTTCCTGTTCCCTGCTCCTCCCCTTCCGCCAACGAGCAGCTCACCAGAAGAGATCTTATAACAAATTGTGTGTGCATGCTTTCCACGCCACGCTACCCCAGCCCATGTCGTACTCAACGGGATCCTGCCCTCCATTTTCGCTGGAGGCACTAGGTTCTATTACATCCAACTATATTTAGACATTACGCTGGCTTCGTTTTATGCATATTTAGAGCGTTGAAAATCTACTCTGCACTAACGTGCCTTACCGCGCCCTTTCCAACCCCTACTCCTACACATGCTGTGATCAAGGTCAGCCGCATCTCTGCAATTATCCTGCGCCGTGCGATTCGTAGCATTAGCGTGGTCCGCAAACCTACCCCGCAGCTCATCCCACCTCACCCCGGCATATTCAAACGCCAGCCAGACGCTATCCACATGTAACGGTGGTGCAAAGGGCGGCAAGACCGAGTTCGACGCGTCTCCTCAGGGTTCGACGCGTAGATTTCGTAATACACGCGGCCGCCATGGCGGCGTCCACGACGCAAATGTCACCGCGGTAGCACAGCGCAACTCAACGCCCAATCCGCATGCGCAGACCACGTGCACATTTCCTGCCCAATCTATCCAATGCCCGCTCCCCCCATCAGGCTTTGCTCTACGCGGGCTCCTGCAACTAATCACAACTCTTGTGTACCAGTGCAATATACCTCCTTACCTTGTCCAATGCACAGCCAGCGCTGCTCTTCTTCGTTTGCCGCGACTGTTAAGGCGTCGTTGCTATTTTGATGTGGATCGCCATCTGCTTTAATGTATTCATCCTACGCGAACTTTACGGCGCGCCTGCATCGCGCAATTTTAGCCCCCCCGCCGCTCCCCCTCCCGCCCCTGCCGCCGCCCCTCATCCCACCCGACCCCGCTCCATCGCGACCCCGCTCTGTTCGTGCCCTTCCCCCCCCCCCCCGCGTCAGCGCGCGGCGCCCGTGCACAGCAGCGCCCGCGCGTGGCATCCGCGCGCGAATGTCCATGCGCCACGTCGGTGTGCCACGCGCGCGCGACGCCTGCGCACAAGTCCCGTGCGCCGCATCCGCGCCACAACGCTGCGCCCTTCCCATGGTTCATGGCCACTTATGGAATTGCACCCAAGGCCCCAGTAGAGACGCTTACATGCGTCCGCGCCGCGCATCACGCCGCGCCCTCGCACGGACCGTGGCCCCATAGGGGGCTCCATCTGAGCCCCCTGTGGCGACGTGGACATGCGTCCGCGCCGCCGATTACGGCGCGCCCCATCACGCGGTTCGCGGCCCCACATGGTGCTCCACTTACGGCGCCCGTGGCGACGGTCGCACGCTCCTGGGCCACCCATCGCGGCGCGCCCTCGCGCGGTTCGTGGCCCCAGAAGGATCTCAACGAAAAGCTGCCCAACCAGTGCGACGCTCTCCATCGCGCGGCCCGTCGCCTCAGAAAGAATCCCACCCAAGGCCCCAGTGGCGAAGTTCGCACGCGCGCGCGCAACCCATTGCGGCGCACCCCTCGCGCGGTCCGTGGCTGCATCGGGGTTTTCACTTGAGGCGGCGTCGTACAAGCGTCCGTGCCGCCCATTACGGCACGCCCCATCACGCGGCCCGTGGCCACATGAGGAGCTCCACATAAAGTCCAAATGGCGACCTTTGCCCGCGCCATTCGCGGGCCCATATGGAGCTCCAAGAGACGTGTACTGCGTTTGGCCGCCTATGACGGCACGTGCACGTGCGGTTGCGCCGCCCATGGCGCTTGCGCCGCCCATGGCCCGCCCACCCACCCAGAGACCCCCGCCCAGCTCCACCCCCGCCACCACCAACCCACCACGACCACCGCCACCCCCACGCACGCCCCTCCCCTCCCACACACACCACCACCGCCACCACCAACCGTCAACCACCACCACACAAACACGACACACACACACACACACACGACCGGCACCACAGACACACACACACACACCACGCACCACACACATCACGGCGCATCTATCGCACGGTTCGTGGCCCCATAGGGAGCCCCACCGAACGCCCCAGTGACACGCGCATTTGCGCGTCCACAATCGCGGTCCTCGCCATTGCACACGATTGAGCTCATGCCCAAGATACAGTCGGAGTCCATTAGTAGGTCGGGCCTGCCAAATCAAGGGTACTCTCGTGTCCTGTGCATCGCGCTTCGTGTCCTCTGCATTCCCCGGGCAAGGGTGCCCTTGTGTCCTGTGCTTTCCGCGGGTATCGGCGGCTTGGCCCGCGGCGTTCTGGGCGCGTCGCGCCTCGGGGAGGTCGCGGCCCTGGTCAAGGGTAGCCTTGTGTCCTCTCAGATTTGGGGGTTCGGTTCGCTGCGATGTAAGATTGCGGTTTCAGCGCCGCGCCGCCGGCGCCGCGGCGAAGGGCATGCTCTGCGATGTCCTCTGAGTGCGGCCGCACCGCCAGTGAACCAACGACGCGTTCACTCGAGGTCGCCCCCGCGCAGCAGGGTACTCCTGTGTCCTGTACTTGCCCAGCCCTGCACGTTCATTCATCGTCGCGTTCGGGCAGGTCGCGGGGCGCGCAAAGGATACCCTGCCGTCCTGTGCATTGGCTTCTCTTCGGCGGGCTCCTGGGAACAGCAGTGGAGGCGCGCTTTTGGCGGAGTCACGCGGGCGCTCAGCCTAAGTCTCATAGAGCGCTCTGTATTGTTCCGACTAGAGAAGGCGCCGTGTTGGCTTGCAAGCTAGAGCGCGCGCGCGCGCGGACGCGCGCTGGCGCGCGCGTGAGGAGTTCTGTATGGTCCACAACAGAAAAGCTGCCATGTAATTTCAAAAACTGAATTTGAAATTTCTGTGGCCCTTTAAGGAGGCCGACGGACGCACCGACTTTCCATTGTGGACAATACAGAAGTCCCCACGCGCGCGCGCGTGAGGAGTTCTGTATTGTCCACAATACAAAGGCCGCCATGTAAGTCAAAAAGCTGGATTTGAAATTTCAGTGGCCCTTTAAGCAGGCCGACGGAAATGTCGACTTTTCTATTGTGGACAATACAGAAGTCCCCACGCGCGCGTGCGCGCGTGAGGAGTTCTGTATTGTCCACAATAGAAAAGCCGCCATGTAATTCCAAAAACTGAATTTGATTTTTTTGCGTCCCTTTAAGGCGGCCGACGGAAATGTCGAATTTTCTTTTGTGGACAATACAGAAGTCCCCACGCGCGCGGGCGCGCGTGAGGAGTTCTGTCTTCTGCACAGTAGAGAAGCCGCTTTGTAATTCCAAAAACTGAATTTGGAATTTCCGTGGCCTTCTGAGGAGGCCGACGGAAATGTCGACTTTTCTATTGTGAACAATACAGAAGTCCCGACGCGTGCGCGTCCGCGCGCGCGCGCGTGAGGAGTTCTGTATTGTCCACAATAGAAAAGCCGCCATGTAATTCCAAAAACTGAATTTGAAATTTCTGTGGCGCTTTAAGCAGGCCGACGGGAATATCGACTTTTCTATTGTGAACAGTACCGAAGTCCCCACGCGGACGCGCGCGCGTCCGCGCGCGCGCGCGTGAGGAGTTCTGTATTGTCCACAATAGGGAAGCCGCCATGTAATTCCAAAAGCTGATTTTGAAATTTCTGTGGCCAGTTAAGGAGGCTGACGGACATGTCGATTGTTCTGTTGTGAACAATACAGAAGTCCGCACGCGCGCGCGCGCGTGAGGAGTTCTGTGTTGTCCACAACCCACACTCCGCCATGTAATTCCAACAACTGAATTTGAAATTTCTGTGGCCCGTTAAGGAGGCCGACGGAAATGTCGACTTTTCTATTGTGGACAATACAGAAGTCCCCACGCGCGCGCGTGCGCGGACGCGCGCCAGTCCGCGCGCGCGCGCGCGAAGAGTTGTGTATTGTCCACAATAGAGAAGCCGCCATGTAATTCCAAAAACTGAATTTGAAATTTCTGTGGCCCTGAAGGTCGCCGACGGAAATGTCGACTTGACTATTGTGGACACTACAGAAGTCCCCGCGCGCGCGGGCGCGCGCGGACGCGCGCGCGTCGCGCGCGCGCGCGTGAGGAGTTCTGTA
This sequence comes from Prorocentrum cordatum, assembly GCA_963575745.1. Lineage (NCBI taxonomy): Eukaryota > Dinophyceae > Prorocentrales > Prorocentraceae > Prorocentrum > Prorocentrum cordatum. Next base: position 139,384 of record CAUYUJ010019984.1, read on the forward strand.
TTGTCCACAATAGAAAAGCCACTTTGTAACTCCAAAAACTGAATTTGAAATTTCTGTGGCCCTTTAAGGAGGCCGACGGAAAAGCTCACTTTTCTATTGTGGACAATACAGAAATGCCCACACGCGCGCGTGAGGAGTGCTGTATTGTGCACAATAGAAAAACTACCACTTAATTCCAGAAGCTGAATTTGAAATTTCTGTGGCCCTCTAAGGAGGCCGACGGAAATGTCGACTCTTCTATTGTGAACAATACAGACGTCCCCACGCGCGCGCGCGCGTCAGCGCGCGCGTCAGCGCGCGCGCGTGAGGAGTTCTGTATTGTCCATAATAGAAAAGTTGCCACGTTATTCCAAAAACTGAATTTGAAATTTCTGTGGCCCTTTAAAGAGGCCGACGGAAATGTCTACTTTTCTGTTGTGGACAATACAAAAGTCCCCACGCGCGCGCGCGCGCGTCCGCGCGCGAGGAGTTCTGTATTGTCCACAATCAAAAAGCCGCCATGTAATTCCAAAAACTGAATTTAAAATGTCTGTGGCCATTTAAAGAGGTCAACGGAAATGTCGACTTTTGTGTTGTGAACCATACAGAAGTCCCCGCGCGCGCGCGTCCGCGCGCGCGCGCGTGAGGAGTTCTGTATTGTCCACAATAGAAAAGCCGCCGTGTAATTCCAACAACTGAATTTGAAATTTCCGTGGTCCTTTAAGGAGGCCGGCGGGCATGTCGACTTTTCTATTGTGAATAATACAGAAGTCCCCACGCGCGCCCGCGCGCGAGCGTCCGCGCGCGCGTCCGCGCGCGCGCGCGTGAGGAGTTCTGTATTGTCCACAATAGAAAAGCCACTTTGTAATTCCAAAAACTGAATTTGAAATTTCTGTGGCCCTTTAAGCAGGCCGACGGAAATCTCGACTTTTCGATTGTGAACCATACAGAAGTCCCCGCGCGCGCGTGAGGAGTTCTGTATTGTCCACAATAGAGAAGCCGCCATGTAATTCCAAAAACTGAATTATAAATTTTCTGTGGCCCTTTAAGGGGGCCGGCGAAAATATACACTTTTCCATTGTGGACAATACAGAAGGCCCCACGCGCGCGCGTGAGGAGTTCTGTATTGTCCACAATAGAAAAGCCGCCATGTAATCCAAAAGCTGAATTTAAAATTTCTGTGGCCCTTTAAGGAGGCCGACGGAAATGTAGACTTTTCTAGTGTGGACAATACAGAAGTCCCCACGCGCGCGCGCGCGTGAGGAGTTCTGTATTGTCCAGAATAGAAAAGTTGCCATGTAATTCCAACAACTGAATTTGAAATTCCTGTGGCCCGTTAAGGAGGCCGACGGAAATGTCTACTTTTTTATTGTGGACAATACAGAGGTCCCCACGCGCGCGCGCGCGAGAAGTTCTGTATTGTCCACGATAGAAAAGCCGCCATGTAATTCCAAAAACTGAATTTGAAATTTCTGTGGCCCTTCAAGGAGGCCGACGGAAATGTCGACTTGTCTATTGTGGACACTACAGAAGTCCCCCGCGCGCGGGCGGGCGCGGACGCGCGCGCGTTCCGCGCGGCGCGCTGTGAGGAGTTCTGTTATGGCACAATCGAAAAGCTCATTTGTAATTCCAAAAAACTGGATTTGAAAATTTTCTGTGGCCATTTAAGGAGGCCGATGGAAATGCCGACTGTCTATTGTGGACAATTACAGAAGTTCCCCACGCGCGGGCGGACGCGCGCGTCCGCGCGCGCGCGTGAGAAGTTCTGTTTTGTGCACAATAGAGAAGCCGCCATTTAATTCCAAAAACCGAATTTGAAATTTCTGTTGCCCTTTAAGGAGGCAGACGAAAGCGTCCACTTCTCTATTGTCAACCATACAGAAGTCCCCACGCGCGCGCGCGTCAGCGCGCGCGTCAGCGCGCGCGCGCGTGAGGAGTTCTGTATTGTCCACAATGGAAAAGCCGCCATGTAATTCCAAAAACTGAGTTTGAAATTGCTGTGGGCCCTTTAAGGAGGCCGACGGGCATGCCGACTTTTTTATTGTGGACAATACAGAAGTCCCCGCGCGCGCGCGCGTCCGCGCGCGCGCGTGAGGAGTTCTGTGTTGTCCCAAATACGAAGAACCTTCATGTAATTCCAAAAACTGAATTTGAAATTTAAGGAGGCCGAAGGAAATGTCGACTTTTTCTATTGTGAACCATACATAAGTCCCCGCGCGCGCGGACGCGCGCGCGTCCGTTCGCGCGCGCGCGCGTGAGGAGTTCTGTATTGTCCACAATAGAAAAGCCGCCATGTAATTCCAAAAACTGAATTTGAAATTTCTGTGGGCCTTTCAAGAGGCCGACGGAAATGTCTACTTTTCTATCGTGAATAATACAGAAGTCCCCACGCGCGCGCGCGTGAGTTCTGTATTGTCCACAATAGAAAAGCTGCCATGTAATTCCAAAAACTGAATTTGAAATTTCTGTGGCCCTTTAAGGAGGCCGACGGAAGTGTCGACTTGTCTATTGTGAACAATACAAAGTCCCCACGCGCGCGCGCGCGTGCGCGCGCGTGAGGAGTTCTGTATTGTCCACAATAGAGAAGCCGCCATGTAATTCCAAAAACTGAATTTGAAATTTCTGTGGGCCTTTAAAGAGGCCGACGGAAATGTTGACTTTTCTATCGTGAACAATACAGAAGTCCCCACGCGCGTCCTCTCGTTTGCGCCGTCCGCGTCCGCGCCCATGTTCTCTGGTCTTCTGCCATGGCGTCAGGTCGCTCTCCCGCGGAAGGGTGGTCTGCGCGTCCTCTCGTTTGCGCCGTCCGCGTCCGCGCCCATGTTCTCTGGTCTCCTGCCATGGAGACAGGTCGCTCTCCCGCGGAAGGGTGGTCTGGGCGTCCTCTCGTTTGCGCCGTCCGCGTCCGCGCCCATGTCCTCTGGTCTTCTGCCCTGGCGACAGGTCGCTCTCCCGCGGGAGGGTGGTCTGCGCGTCCTCTCGTTTGCGCCGTCCGCGTCCGCGCCCATGTTCTCGGTTCTTCTGCCATGGCGACAGGTCGCTCTCCCGCGAGGGGGTGGCCTGCGCGTCCTCTCGTTTGCGCCGTCCGCGTCCGCGCCCATGTTCTCTGGTCTTCTGCCATGGCGACAGGTCGCGTGACCGCCCCCAGAGGGAGGTGGGCGCGCGCGGCGCATCATGATTTACTTTTTTTGCGCGGTGGGCGGCGCGGCCTGTCGGACACCCCTGGTGTCCTGTCCGACGTTGGCCCCCCGTCGCGGGGGCGCGGGTCGGCCGCGGGTGACCGCGGTCGCGGCCCCGAGAGGGTACCCTTGTGTCCTGTGGTTCTGGGAGGTCATGTTGCCGCCGGAAGAGTTTTGTGTCCTGTCGCGTGTCCTGGGCAATGGACTCTGCCTGTACGTCAAACTCCAGCCCCGCGCCTTTCCTCTTCCCCTCCCCCTCTCCCGCCCCCCCCCCCCTCCGCCCCTCCCCCAGCCCGTCCCCCGCCCGTCTAATATGGGCGGGCAGGAGGAGAATTGAGTACGGCAGAGCAAGGCAGAGTCGGGGGCAAAGGATGGGGAGTCATAGGTCACGAGATAGCGCGCCGTGCCAACGTGGGATGATCTGTGGGCGCATGCAGTATGAGGCGCAGGTATCTGAGTTCCACTCGCCCACGTTTTGCGATCCCACGGGTGCCCTCGAGCACGCGCCTCTGCCATCCTGGCCGTGCGCGTGCGATCTCCAGTGTTGGGCCACCCTCTGGGAGGGCAGCCCTTGGCCTCTTCGCGCACGCCCTGGCCCATGTTTGGGCATCGCGCGCGCGCGCCCGCAGAACGGGGCGCCCCGTGTGCCCAAGCATTCCGCGGCCGCGCCGCCTGGTACTTGCGGCGGTATCCTACTCGTGGCGGGGGAAAAAGAGGGGGGAGGCTCTGTCCGTCGGGGCCGCTGGTGGCGTTCAGCGTTAAGCGGCACTCGGCCACCGGCAACGAGGGGCGCCGTGTCCGAATGCGTTTCTGGCGCATTTGCCCATGTCTTCGAGGGGGGGGGGGGGCGGGGGGGTTAGGTCGCCCGTGTGCCGACAGGTGGCGTCCACCCGAGAATGCGACAGTGGAGCGCTCGGTGGCACAGGGCAGCGCATCGCGGCTGCGCGAGCGTTGCGCTGCGGCTGGGGCGCTGGGCCCGCCCGCCAAAGTTTCGAAGGGGGGGCGGCGTTCCTCAATCGAAGATGCGAGCGAGCAAGGTGCGTCGCGGCGGAGAGAATCGCAGGGGCGTCGTCATGAGCGTTCTGTCCACCTACGTCGCCCGAGCACCTCGGGCCGCGCGCCTGGCGCGTGCATCCCGCCAGCGGTTGGCGAGGGGGGAGGGGGGGGGGGAGGGGGCGCTGGTCGGACACCCGCACCGCATGCGCCGCCGCAGCCATCAGCGCCGCCAGATGACGACGAAGCGCGCCGCAGCGCATGGCGCGCCTCGACGCCGCGCGACCGCGCGCGACGGCGCACGACGGCGCACGACGGTGCACGACGGCGTACGACGGAACGAATTCAAGCAAAATTTTGCTTAAATTTGCTTGAATTTTGCTTTAATTTTGCTTGAATTTTACTTGGGGAAGCATTTTTCTGAAAAAATGCTTTCCGATAGTAGAATTTTGAAAATTTGCTTGAATTTTACGTTGTAAGCAAAATTTTGCTTGAATTTTGCTTGGCAAGCAAAATTTTGCTTGAATTTTGCTTGGCAAGCAAAATTTTGCTTGAATTTTGCTTGGCAAGCAGAATTTTGCTTGAATTTTGCTTGGCGCGGCCCACTAAGCAAACTTCGAAGCAAATTTTGCTTGGTCGGCTGCGCCAAGCATCGATGGCGGTCGTGGTCTTATGTGGCCACTACCGCCATCGATGGGAACGGATAGCTAGTGGAAGGGGCGTAGCAACAACAAATGCTTGGATACTACGTGGGGGCAGCGCAAAGCAAATTTTAAGCAAATTTCTAGCAAAATTTTGCTACGCGAAGCAAAAGTTAAGCAAATTTCTAGCAAAATTTTGCTACGCAAAGCAAAATTTAAGCAAATGTCTAGCTAAATTCTGTTTCGCGCCTTCCACATCTCACCCGCTCACATCGACTGCGGTCGTGGTCCTATATGACCACTACCGCCATCACTGCGCACGGAAAACGTAGTGGAAGGGGCGTCGCAACACTTTGCGTTTTACTTGGGGGAGGGGGGAAGCGTGGCAGCGCCAAGCAAATTTTAAGCAAATTTCTAACAAAATTTTGCTACGCGAAGCAAAATTCAAGCAAATTTCAAGCAAAATTTTTCTTCGCCCCTTCATCTTACTCGTTCACAGCGATGGCGGTCGCATCTTAGTTGCGCGGGGGGACGGGGGTGGCAGCGCCAAGCAACATTTAAGCAAATTTCTAGCAAAATTTTGCTACGCGAAGCAAAATTTAAGCAAATTTCTAGCAAAATTTTGCTACGCGAAGCAAAATTTAAGCAACTTTCTAGCAAAATTCTGCTACGCCAAGCAAACAAGCAAGTTGTCTAGTAAGCTGTTGCTAGGAATTGCGATTCGAACGCGCCCAATATTTCGCAAAGCGCCCCCTCCTTTTGTTTTGTTCGCAAAGGCCACCCCCCTTCCCCCGTCCTCCCGATTTCTGCAAAAGTCCTCACCCCACCTCCCCATGCCGATTTGTGCAAGGTCCCCCCCGCCCCCCGCCCCCGTCCTTCTGATTTTTGCAAAAGCCCCCCACCCCCCCTCCCCGCCGTCCTTCCGATGTTTGCAAAGCCCCTCCTCCCCCGTCCTTCCGATTTCTGCAAAGCCCCCCCCCCCTTATTCCGATTTGTGACTCCCGATCTTTGCAAAGTCCCCCCCCCCCCCGTGCCGTCGGAGTCCATTAGTAGGTCGGGCCTGCCAAATCAAGGGTGCTCTCGTGTCCTGTGCATCGCGCTTCGTGTCCTCTGCATTCCCCGGGCAAGGGAACCCTTGTGTCCTGTGCTATCCGCGGGCGTCGGCGGCTTGGCCCGCGGCGTTCTGGGCGCGTCGCGCCTCGGGGAGGTCGCGGCCCTGGTCACGGGTACCCTTGTGTCCTGGCACATCTGGGGGGTCGGTTCGCTTCGATGTAAGATTGTGGTTTTAGCGCCGCGCCGCCGGCGCCGCGGCGAAGGGCATGCTCTGCGATGTCCTCTGAGTGCGGCCGCGCCGCCAGTGTACCAACGACGCGTTCTCTCGAGGTCGCCCCCGCGCAGCAGGGTACTCCTGTGTCCGGTACTTGCCCAGCCCTGCAAGTTCGTTCATCGTCGCGTTCGGGCAGGTCGCGGGGCGCGCAAAGGGCACCCTGCCGTCCTGTGCATTGGCTTCGCTTCGGCGGGCTCCTGGGAACAGCAGTGGAGGCGCGCTTTTGGCGGAGTCACGCGGGCGCTCAGCCTGAGCCTATAGAGCGCTCTGTATTGTTCCGAATAGACAAGACGCCGTGTTGGCTTGCAAGCTAGAGCGCGCGCGCGCGGACGCGCGCTGGCGCGCGCGCGAGGAGTTCTGTATGGTCCACAACAGAAAAGCTGCCATGTAATTCCAAAAACTGAATTTGAAGTTTCTGTGGCCCTTTAAGAAGGCCGACGGACGCGCCGACTTTTCCATTGTGGACAATACAGAAGTCCCCACGCGCGCGGGCGCGTGCGGACGCGCGCGTGTCCGCGCGCGCGCGCGTGAGGAGTTCTGTATTGTCCACAATAGAAAAGCCGCCATGTAATTCCAAAAACTGAGTTTGAAATTTCTGTGGCCCTTTAAGGAGGCCGACGGAAATGTAAACTTGTCTATTGTGGACAATACAGAGGTCCCCACGCGCGCGCGCGCGCGTGAGGAGTTCTGTATTGTCAACAATGAAAAAGCCGCCATGCAATTCCAAAAACTGAATTTGAAATTTTTGTGGCCCTTCTAATGAGGCCGACGGAAATGTCGACTTTCTATTGTGGACAATACAGCAAGGGCCAAAAAAAAAAAAAAAAAAAATCCCCACGCGCGCGCCGCGTGAGGAGTTCTGATTATCGGGCAATCGAAAAGCCGCCTGTAATTTCCAAAAACTGAATTTGAGAAATTATGTTGGCCATTTAAGGAGGCCGACGGAAAAAAATGCCGAACTTTCTCTATTGTGACCAATACAGCGTTCCCCACCGCGGCGGCGCGCGGACGCGCGCGCGTCCGCGCGCGCGCGCGTGAGGAGTTCTGTATTGTCCGCAATAGAAAAGCCGCCATGTCATTTCCAAAACTGAATTTGAAATTTCTTTGGGCTTCTAAGGAGGCCGACGGGAATGTCGACTTCTCAATTGTGAACAATACCGAAGTCCCCAAGCGCAAGCGCGCGCGGACGCGCGCGCGTCCGCGCGCGCGCGTGAGGAGTTCTGTATTGTCCAATGGAAAAGCCGCCATGCAATTCCAACCACTGAATTTGAAATTTGTGTGGCCCTGTAAGGAGGCCGACGGAAATGTCGACTTTTCTTTGGGAACAATACAGAAAGTCCGCACGCGCGCGCGCGTGCGAAGCTCTGTATTGTCCACAATAGAAAAGCAGCCATGTAATTCCAAAAACTGAATGTGAAATTTCTGTGGCCTTTTCAAGATGCCGACGAAAATTTCGACTTCTCTATTCTGAACAATACAGAAGTCCCCACGCGCGCGCCCACGTAAGCGCGCGCGTTCAGCGCGCGCGCGCGCGTGAGGAGTTCTGTATCGTCAACAATAGAGAAGCCGCCATTAATTCCAAAAACTGAATTTGAAATTCCTGTGGGCCTTTTAAGGAGGCCGACGGAAATGTCGATTTTTCTATTGTGGACACTACAGAAGTCCCCGCGCGCGCGGGCGCGGGCGGACGCGCGCGCGTCCGCGCGCGCGCGTGCGTGAGGAGTTCTTCTGTATTTGCCACAATAGAAAAGCAAACTTGTAATTCCAAAAACTGTATTTGAAATTTCCGTGGCCCTTTAAGGAGGCCAACGGAAATGTCGACTTTTCTATTGTGGACAGTACAGAAAGTCCGCACGCGCGCGCGCGCGTGAGGAGTTCTGTATTGTGCACAATAGAAAAGCCGCCACTTAAGTACAAAAACTGAATGTGAAATTTCTGTGGCCTTTTCAAGATGCCGACGAAAATTTCGACTTCTCTATTCTGAACAATACAGAAGTCCCCACGCGCGCGCGCGTGAGGAGTTCTGTATCGTCAACAATAGAGAAGCCGCCATTAATTCCAAAAACTGAATTTGAAATTCCTGTGGGCCTTTTAAGGAGGCCGACGGAAATGTCGATTTTTCTATTGTGGACAATACAGAAGTCCCCACGCGCGCGCGCGTGAGGAGTTCTGGATTGTACACAATAGAAAAGCCGCCATGTAATTCCAAAAACTGAATTTGAGATTTCTGTGGCCATTTTAGGAGGCCGACGGACATGTCGACTTTTCTATTGTGCACCATGCGAAAGTCCCCGCGCGCGCGTGAGGAGTTCTGTATTGTCCACAATAGAGAAGCCGCAATGTAATTCCAAAAATTGAATTTGAGAATTTTCTGTGGGCCTTTAAGGAGGCCGACGGAAATGTCGACTTTTCTATTGTGAATAATACAGAAGTCCGCGCGCGCGCGCGTGAGGAGTTCTGTATTGTCCACAGTAGGAAAGCCGCCATGTATTTACAAAAACTGAATTTGAACGTTCTGTTGCCCTTTAAGGGGGTCGTCGGAAATGTCGACTTTTCTTTTGTGAACCATACAGAAGTCCCCGCGCGCGCGTGAGGACTTCTGTATTGTCCACAATAGAGAAGCCGCCATGTAATTCCAAAAACTGAATTTGAAAATGTAGATTTTTCGATTGTGAACAATACAGCACTCCCCATGCGCGCGCGCGCGTGAGGAGTTCTGTATAGTCCCTAGTAGAAAAGCCGCCATGTATTTCCAACATCTGAATTTGAAATTTCTGTGGCTCTTTGATGCGGCCGACGGACATGTCGATTTTTGTATTGCGGACAATGCAGAAGTCCCCACGCGCGCGCGCGGACGCGCGCGCGTCCACGCGCACGCGCGCGCGTGGAGTTCTGTATTGTCCACAATAGAAAAGCAAACTTGTAATTCCAAAAACTGAATTTGAAATTTCTGTGGCCCGTTAAGGAGGCCGACGGAAACGTGGACTTTTCTATTCTGGACAATACAGAAGTCCCCACGCGCGCGCGCGTGTGAGGAGTTCTGTACTGTTAGCAATAGAAAAGCCGCCATGTAATTCGAAAAACTGAATTTGAAGTTTCTGTTGCCTTTTGAGAAGGCCGACGGAAATGTCGTCTTTTCTATTGTGGACAATACAGAAGTCCCCGCGCGCGCGGGCGCGTGAGGAGTTCTGTATTGCCCACAACAGAGAAACCATTTTGTAATTGTAAAAACTGAATTTGAAATTTCTGTGGCCCTCTAAGAAGGCCGACGGAAAAAACAAAAAAGGGGGGAAATTGCGACTTTTCTATGGTGGACAATACGATTCCCCACGCGCGCGCGCGCGGACGCGCGCGCGTCCGCGCGCGCGCGTGAGGAATTCTGTATTGTGCACAATAGAGAAGCCGCCATTTCATTCCAAAAACTGAATTTGAAATTTCTGTGGCCCCTTAAGGAGGCAGACGACAATCTCGAGTTTTCTATTGTCAACCATACAGAATTCCCCCGTCAGCGCGCGCGCGTCAGCGCGCGCGCGTGAGGAGTTCTGTATTGTCCACAATAGAAAAGCCGCCATGTAATTCCAAAAACTGAATTTGACATTTCTGTAGCCCTTTAGGGAGGCCGACGGAAATGTCGATTTTTCTATTGTGGAGAATACAGAAAGTCCGCACGCGCCTGCGCGCGCGGACGCGCGCGCGTCCGCGCGCGCGTGCGAGCGCGCGCGCGCGTGAGGGGTTCTGTGTTGTCCACAATAAAGAAGCCGCCATGTAATTGCAAAATCTGAATTTGAAATTTCTGTTGGCCTTTAAGGAGGCCGACGGAAATGCCGATTTTTCTACTGCGAACAATACAGAAGTCCCCGCACGCGCGCGCGCGTGAGGAGTTCTGTATTGTCCACAATAGAGAAGCCGCCATGTAATTCCAGAAACTGAATCTGAAATTTCTGTGGGCCATTAAGGAGGCCGACGGAAATGTCAACTTTTCAATTGTGAACAATACAGAAGTCCCCACGCGCGCGCGCGTGAGGAGTTCGGTATTGTCCACAATAGAAAAACCGCCATGTAATTCGAAAAACTGAGATTGAAATTTCTGTGGCCCTTTAAAGAGGCCGACGGAAATGTCGACTTTGCTATTGCGAACAGTACAGAAGTCCCCACGCGCGCGCGCGTGAGGAGCTCTGTATTGTCCACAATAAAGAAGCCGCCATGTAATTGCAAAAACTGAATTTGAAATTTCTGTGGGACTTTAAGGAGGCCGACGGAAATGTCGACTTTTCTATTGTGAACAATACAGAAGTCCCCACGCGCGTCCTCTCGTTTGTTCCGTCCGCGTCCGCGCCAATGTTCTCTGGTCTTCTGCCATGGCGACAGGTCGCTTTCCCGCGGAATGGTGGTCTGCGTGTCCTCTCGTTTGCGCCGTCCGCGTCCGCGCCCATGTTCTCCGGTCTCCTGCCATGGAGGCAGGTCGCTCTCCCGCGGGAGGGTGGTCTGCGCGTCCTCTCGTTTGCGCCGTCCGCGTCCGCGCCCATGTTCTCTGGTCTTCTGCCATGGCGAGAGCTCGCTTTCCCGCGGGAGGGTGGTCTGCGCGTCCTCTCGTTTGCGCCGTCCGCGTCCGCGCCCATGTTCTCTGGTCTTCTGCCATTGCGACAGGTCGCTCTCCCGCGGGAGGGCGGTCTGCGCGCCCTCTCGTTTGCGCCGTCCGCGTCCGCGCCCATGTTCTCTAGTCTTCTGCCATGGCGACAGGTCGCGTGACCGCCCCCAGAGGGAGGTGGGCGCGCGCGGCGCATCATGATTTACTTTTCTGCGCGGTGGGCGGCGCGGCCTGTCGGACACCCTTGGTGTCCTGTCCGACGTTGGCCCCCCGTCGCGGGGGCGCGGGTCGGCCGCGGGTGGCCGCGGTCGCGGCCCCGAGAGGGTACCCTTGTGTCCTGTGGTTCTGGGAGGCCATGTTGCCGCCGGAAGAGTATTGCGTCCTGTCGCGTGTCCTGGGCAATGGACTCTGCCTGTAGTCCGATTTGCGCAAAGTCCCCGCTCACCCCCGTCCTGTAGATTTTTGCGAAATCCCAGCCGTCTCCAATATGTGCAACATCCCCCCCATTTCCCCCTCGCCGTCCTTCTTATTTTTGCAAAAAGCCCCCCCCCGCCCGCGCCCCTTTCCCCCCCACCTCCCCGTCTTCCATTTTTTGCAGAGTTCCCCCCCTTTCCCACCCCTCCTTCAGATTTTTCCCCCCCCCCCCCCACCCCCCCCGGCTGTTTTCGATTTTACGACCGACGCCCCCCTCCCCCCACCCCCGCCCCCCCGCCCTTCGCGATCGTTGCCCCACCCACCCCCCCCCCCCCCCCCCCCCCCTCCCCCCCCCCCCTCCGCCGATTGCGGAGCGGGCCTTTCCGTATTATATTTCGGTGCGAACCTCGGCGGCACATCAGGCGCGTGCGCCTTGGCACCCCGTGCCCCCCCCCCCTCCCAGGCGGGCGAGCGGGCGGCCGCGGCGGGCAAGCGGTTGCGCATGTTGCGCCGGGGTGATTGGTCGAGGGCGCGGGGCCTTTCGGGGCGGTGACGCCGTCCGATGGCCGACCCCGAGCATGCCCGACGTGGAAGTGCAGAGGCGGGCAGCGAGCGATTGCAAGGCGCGCCGCGGATATGGGCGGGCGCCGTGGGCGAGCGGCAGGGGGCGATAAGGGGGATGGTTGGGCTTGGCTTGTGGCCGACAGGGCCTGATGGCGCGCGGGCTTGGCAGCGCGCGGGACAGCGGCGGTGGACTGCCGGGGGGGAGCGGGGCAGCGGCGGGCGGGGCGTTGCGAACGGGAAGGGGGGAGGGGGGGCACATGCGGGAGGGGGAAGGAGGCGGGGGGGGTTCTAGTTTGGTTTTGCCCTGCCAATGCAATCCATATTCCGATCGGACGCTCCTCCCGCTCTACTTTCGCCATTCTTCGCCGACGGGCTCTGATTGCAATTGCCATGCTGGAAGACATCGTTGACGCGCCGCGGCGCAGCATCCTACAGCGTTGCCCCGTTGCCTGGGAAGCGTCGGGTTGCTTGTCGGCCCACAAGGCCTACGTCGCGATCGCGCGAGCCCAGGGCCGCAGTGCGTCTGCCCAACCCCGTCCCTTGTTCCAACAGGTTTGTGCACTTCTGCTATGCCCTCTGCTTTCCTGCTTTCCTAACACCGCTGTAACCCCCACTGCATCAGTTCCCACAGCAATTCTGCGTTGGGGCCCTCGGTCTGAAGCGACGGCGCCACGCGTCACCTTACTTCCCGCCCTCCCCCTCCCCCCAATCATCCCGCCCCTGTCCTGCGCTCCGTGCGTCAATGTCGGCGCACCCCTCCACGCGCTTCGTGACCGCGTAGGGAATTTCATGCGAGTTCCCAGTGGCGACGTCTGCATGCGTCCGCGCCGCCCATTACGGCGCGCCCATCACGCGCTTCATGGCCCCGTACGGATCCCCACGTAAAGCCCCCGCGGCGACGTTGACATACGTCGGCGCCACCCATGGCGACGCGCCCCTCACCCGGTCCGCAGCCCCATGGGGGGCTCCGCCAAATCCACCCAGTGGCGACGTCCACATGCGTCCGCGCCGCCCGTAACGGCGCACCCCTCAAACGTTTCGTGCTCCACCCAAGACCGCAGTGGCGATGTTACATGCGCCAACGCTCCATAGGGTGCTCCACCGAAGGCCTCAGCGGCGGCGTTTACATACGCCCGCGCAGCCCATGACAGCGCACCCGCGCGCCGTTCGTGGCCACGCAGCGAGCTCCCTGCACGGCGCCACCGGCGATGTTTGCATGCGCTTGCGCCGCCCATGACGGCGCGCCTGTCACAGTGTTCATGGCCCCAAAGCGAGCGCCGCCGAAGGCCCCAATGGCGACGCGCACATGCGCCCGCGCCATTCATTACGGCGCACACTTCGCACGGTCCGCGGCCCCATAGGGAGGCCCACGTAAGGCCCCAGTGCCGACGTATGCACGCGCCCGCGCCCCCAAGAAGGGCACACCGCTCACGCGGTTCGTGGCCGCGTAGGGAGCTCCGCCTATAGTTCCACTGGCGACCTCTGCGTGCACCCGCGCCACGCATCACGGCGCACCGCTAACGCGTCCCGTGGCCCCACGGGGGGCCTCGCTTGATGCCCCGACGGCGACGTTTACGCGCGCCCGCGTCGCCCGTTACGACGCGCCCCTCAGACGGCTCGTGGCCCATGAGGAGCCCCATCTAAGGCCCAAGTGACGACGTTAGCATGCCCCCCCCCCTTCCCGCCCCCTCCCCCCACACCCTCCCATTCACTCCGCCCGCCCACCCACCGCGACCACCAGCATCAACACACACACACACACACACACGCACGCACACACACGCGCACACACACGCACATACCACCACCACCACCACCACCATCGCCACCACCACCACCACCACCACCCACCACCACCAGCACCACACTTATACACACCACACACACCAACACACACACACACAGACACGCGCACGCACGCACACACACACCAACACACACAGACCACACACACACACACACGCATTGTGGCGCACCCCGCGCGCGCTTCGTAGCCGCATGCGGAGCTGAAAGGGACGCGCCAGTGACACTTGCCGATGCGTTGCCCCGTAGGAGGTTTCACCGAGGAGGGTGTTCACAAGTGCTGCGCTCCCAATTGCACATGGTATGGCTTTTCGTCACGATGAGTATATACCAGCTCTACGTCGTCCTACTACCACATGCCACACACTGGTTTCACATGACTCTTTCCTGTTCTGGAGTACTCGTCGGTGCTCATGTGGGTTTCGCGCTTCGTTGCTCAGGAGCCAGTCGTACTCGATTCACCTTCCGCATTACTGGAACAAACTTGCTCGACGCATACACTAACTCTCGTGTTTTTTTTTTCTCTGGTCTATTCCTACCCTATGGAGATTACGTCCAGTCTGCTGCTCTGTGACGCGTATCGGTACCCTGCTTTATTTCTATAATGTGCATACTCTAGCGGTGATGCGCTCGTTGTCTACTCCTCTCTTACTTAGGGAGGGGGAATAAGGAGGTGCCCGCGCCCATGTTATTGCTGTTTTGATTTGTTTTTCGCAGCCAACGAAATGTTCAGGATTGTGGCCTCACACAAAGTTCAAAATCTCACGGACGAGCCTGAACCACATGCAGCCTCGATGGGCGACGTTGCCGCAGTTGCTTGCTGCGACATGAGGCGGGCGTGGTTCCCACGCGCCACTCCAGCCATGCCGACCGTCGGCGCCGTCCTTCCCCTACTCTTCTAATGTCCCTCTGGCACATCATCATTCTCAATCGTGTCCTCCCTGGTTCGATCCCGCGTCACATGTCTTCGGATCTCTCACATCGCCCACCCCCATTCATCAGCATCATATGTTCCAGCCTTCCCCATCGTGAACAAAAAACACCAAGTAAAATTTTACTTGATTTTTCAATTCGTATGTAATTCAATTCTGTAGTCGTTGAGCTATATGACTGCTGTTCTCCCTCCGTCCTCTGTTCCTCCCCCTCCACCCACCACCACCTGTGGAGCTCACAGACGAGCAAAAGGCTCGGATTCAGAGGAATCGCGAAGCAGTCAGAGCATTGCGCCAGAAGCGCCGTGCCCCTTGGTCCTTTCACATCCACCTTATGGCCTGAAGGTTCGAAATTCAGCTTGTGTGTGTTGCACCCAGGTCATTCATTCTCTCCTGTATGCGTTGCCCCGCAAGTTTGCAAAGTTGTGAGCACGCATTGACTGCCATGCAACTGTTGCACCACCACCACCTCCTCCTCCCCCCGGGCGAAGGGGCGATGGGGGGGGGGGAGAGGGTGAGGGGAGGAGGACCCAGAACCCTCCGACGCCATGTTTTTTTCATGGCGTCGACCCTAGAAGCCTCGGCCCTCTCCCTGGGACAGGTTGTCCTCCCGGGGCACACCTGTTTGGTGACGGCCCCGAGGGCTGGTCAGGGCCCCAGAGGCCGAACAAAACAACGAGAAGCCTCCCGCAGCCGTTTTTCGTCGGGGCCAGAAGGGGTCTGGGGAGGGGTGACCAGCCTCGAACTGATCCTTATCTCCCGAAGATAGGCGAGCAAAAGGCGAGGACAGTCTTGGGGATGTGCCCTCGGAAACCGAGGGGATCCTCAGGATCGGCATCGAGGTGACGTGATGCCGAACACAGGGATACGGTCGAGGGAAACAATTACTGAACAATCCCCCTCCCCCCCAAACTCAACGTTGGCACGCGCGGGGGAGACTGCGGCCGAAGTGCATCTCATCAGACCCACCGCCAACTTTGAACATCGGGGGGAGGGGGAAGCGTTGACGGATGGATGTGGCATGAGTGTTCGCTAATTTGTCCCGAGGCCTGTAGGGATATGTTTTAAAACTGCTACAGGGGATGTGCCCTCGGAGGAGGGACAATCTTGGGGATGTGCTCTCGGAAACCGAGGGGATCCTCAGGATCGGCATCGAGGTGACGTGATGCCGAACACAGGGATAGGGACTTTGTGGGCTCTGGAAACGGCAGGGCCGTTTTTTTCACCGTTTCCAAAAAAATGCTCCTTGAAAATGGAAACGGCAAAAAAACGGCGACCGGAAACGGCAAAAACACGGCTCCAGGATTGGAACCGGAGCCGGAACCGGTCAAACAACGGCGACGGAACCGGTAAAACAACGGCGTCGGAAACGGCAACAGAAAGGGCAAAACGGAACCGGTAACAAAGAAACGGCCCTGTCGTTTCCAGGGCCCACTATGGATAGGGATACGTCTCAAAGAGCATGTTTTTTGGGATTCAGGCAAGTTTACTTGCATGGCGTTGGGCCCCCCCCCCCCCCCTTCGCCCCTCTTCAAGCGAATACTAGCGTGCAAGTGCCTTTCGACTTGCGTGATTTCCGCGCCCCTCCGAACGTGCAAGTCGTTTGCGGCTTGCTTCAGGCTCAGCCCCCCCCCCCCGTCCATGCAAGTAAACTTGCCAGAGTCTAAAAAAAAACAGGCTCAAACTGGCACACTGGGAGGGGGGGAAGGGGCGAGGCCCCCCCTCGCGGGGCCGCCGAGGGCCGCGGCGGGGGCGCACAAAGTCCAGGAACTGCGCGCAGTGGAGCACGGCCACAGCGCCCGCCAGGCCCGCGGCGTCGCCGCCGTCCCAGCGCAGGGCCAGGGGGAATCCTGCCGCGCGCGGCCGCCGCTCCCGCGCGCGGAGGGCCCCCGCCCTGCGCATGCCCTCGTCGGGGGCGCGCCCAGGGGCAAGACGGTCCTGCTCCTCCTCCCCCTCCTCCCTACTCCCCCTCCCCCTTCCTCCTCCTCCTCCTCCTCCTCCTCCTCCTCTCCTCCTCATCTCCTTCCCTTCCTCCTCCTCCTCCTCCTTCCTCCCTCCTTCCTCCTCTCTCCTTCTCCTCCTCCTCCTCCCCCCTTCCGAGGCCGTTCGCAGCGGGGGCGCGGGCCGCCTCCGCAGCATGGCGCCCTTCGGAGGCGCTCTTCGGAGAGGCTGCCTCGGAGGCCAGCCAGCCTCCGAGGGACCCCCGCCCCCTGCCGAGGCGGCCTGCACCTGCCCCCCTCGCGTCTTCCTCCCGCGGCGCGCCGCGGGTACGTCGGAGCGGAGGCTCGGGCTCGGGTCGGCGGCGTGCCGCCTCGGAGAGAGTCGGCGCGGAAGCCGCATCGCATCGGACTGCGGATCGGAATATTGCACCAGGCCGGGCATCGTCGGAGCGAGCGCGACGAAGGCGAAAACGACGGCGAAAGCGACGGCGAAAAAGACGACGAAAACGACGACGAAAAAGACGACGAAAAAGGCGGCGGAAGCGACGACGACGCCGAGTCGTTGTCGTCCCCTCCGCGCGCGGGAGCGCGCGCGCAGGTGGGGTGGGGTGGGGTGGGGGAGAGCAAGGGGGAAGGAGGGAGGGAGGGGAGGGAGGAGAAGGAGGAGGAGGGGAAGGAGGGGAGCAGCAGGCTAAGAGCAGGAGGAGCAGGAGGAGGGAGGAGGAGGTGAGGAGAAGGGAGAAGGAGGGGGAGGAGGAGGAGGAGGGGAGGAGGAGGAGGAGGAGGAGGAGGAGGAGGAGGGGAGGAGGTAGGAGGAGGAGGAGGGGGACGGAGGCACACGGATGAGGAGGAGGAGGAGGAGGAGGTGGAGGAGGTGGAGGAGGAGGAGGAGGAGGAGGAGGAGCAGCAGAAAAGCAGGAGGAGGAGGAGGCCAGGGAGGTGCAGGGACGGAGGGGAGGCAGGAGGAGGAGGAGGAGGAGGAGAGGTGGAGGGACGGGGACACGGAGGACTCGGATGAGGAGGAGAGGAGGAGGGGAGGTGAGGTGGAGGCTGGAGGAGGAGGAGGAGGAGCAGGAGCAGAAGCAGGAGGAGCAGCAAGGGGAGGTTGAGGAGGAGGAGCAGGAGGAGGTGGGCGAGGAGGAGAGGAGGAGCAGGAGGAGCAGGAGGAGGACGAGCAGGGTAGGAGGTGGTAGGTGGAGGAGGAGGAGGCTGAGGAGGAGGAGGAGGAGCAGGAGCAGGAGGAGGAGGGGGGAGGAGGAGGAGCTAAGAGCAGGGAGGAGATGTGGAGGTGGAGGAGGAGGCGGAGGAGGATGGAGGAGGAGAGGGAGGAGGAGGAGGAGGCAGGTAGGAGGAGGAGGAGGAGGAGCAGGGAGGGAAGAGGAGGAGCAAGAGGTGGTGGAGGGGTGGAGGAGGAGGAGGAGGAGGAGGAGGAGGAGGAGCAGGAGCAGTAGGAGGAGGAGCAGGAGGAGGAGGAGGAAGAAGAGGAGCAGGAGGGATCATGCTGAGGAGGAGGGGCACATATTCAGAGGCAGAGGCACTATCGGACACGGAGAGAGCGAGCAAGGGATATGGCATGGCACGGGGAACCCTCAGCGTGCCCAGCAACGAGGTCGAGCTGCTAGCTGCAGAGGGCTCTCTGCCCGGTTCGTCTCTGTGGACCTGCTGCTGCCGACCGCGTCCGTTCCCAACATGCTCGAGAGGAAGAGGAGCAGGAGGACGACGAGGAGGAGGAAGGACGACGACGAGGACGAGGAGGAGGACGACGAGGAAGAGGAGGAGGAGGAGGAGGAGGAGGAGGACGAAGACGACGAGGAGGAGGAGGACGACAACGAGGAGGAGAACGACGAGGACGAAGAGGAGCAGGAGGATGACGGCGACGAGGAGGAAAAGGACGACGAGGAGGGCGGCTCGGCCGGCCACGGGCGGCGGCGGGAGCCCCGCCTCGGGGGACCCGACGAGCGTCCCAACGTGCTCGGGAAAACGGACCCGGGAACCCAGCCTGCTACCAAAATCGGCGGGAAACCTTCGCCAGATCTTTCAACTTCCGCTAGGACCCCTTCAGTGCAAGCACCGATTGGGGAACTTCCGCTAGGGCCCCTTCAGTGCAAGCACTGATTGGGGAACATCGCCAGTGTAGGGCGCCACATGCGAACCCTACCTTTCCCCCCCCCCCTCAGAAATCGTGGGGGGTAGGGGTAGGGTTTGCATGTGGCGCCCTGCACTGGCGATCTTCCCCAATCTGTGCTTGCACTGAGGGGGTCCGAGCGGAAATTCCCCAGTCGGTGCTTGCACTAAATGGCGAACGAACAACACACACCCATATCCATAGGGGGAACGCTGGGAGGAGCACTGGCTATGGGTATGGGTACGGGTTGTCGGATCCTGGGGGGCGCTTCCTTTCGAGCGGGGACCCCCATCCGACAACACGCACCCATAGCCCCTCCGTCCCACCTATGGGTACGGGTGCGTGTTGTCTGTTCGTCACTGAAGGGGTCCTAGCGGAAATTGAAAGATCTGGCGAAAATACCCCGCCGATTTTGGTAGCAGGCTGGGTTCCCGGGTCCGGGTTCCCGGGTTCCCAGTTATTGGTTCCGGTTCGATTTCGGTGGGTTCTGGGTTCCCGGTCGACCTCCTCAGCGAAAACCATCCACTGATTGGGGTTTTCCCTGGTGCAGTTTATCTTTTACCCCGAAACGAAAACGCAACTTGTGGGCGACAAGTTTCCCAGACGAACTGCGAACGCCGTGCGCCCTACCATACACCGTTGTGCCGATGCGCTGCGTGCAGTTGCAGCTGCATGCCATAAGCCACAGCAGACAAGGGAACATGTGCAGAGGCAAGGCGAGCGGGAACAAGGGGAAGGCACATACAGTTGGGGCGTTGATCGGAGGTACGATAAATCAGAAACGAGGCCCCTGCTTCCCGTACGTGAAGCTTCGATTTCCGATCGGAAGCCCGAAGCTATACTTTAGGCAGGCAGCAAAACAACTGAGGAAAACGGACTCCCTCCCAAACAACGAGGGGTTCCTTCTTCGGCGCCCCGACTGCACATGCAACTCGTGCAGCTAGGGTTAGGTCGGGCCTGTCCCCCTACAGGGAGATTTTGAACGAAAAATCAAACATGTCCAACAAATACTCAAACAATACTCAAAAGATGCCCAGAAATACTCAAACAAAAAGTCCCCTCACTATTCTTTACTATGTTTCCCAACCATCCTGTGGTGTTGGGTCATCGTTTTGAAGAGACGGTGCCCCGCGTTCCTCCTGCTGCCCCCTCCCTCCTCCCTCCTCCCCCTCCTTGCCTCTGCTCTCGGCACACCCCTCACACGTTTCGTAGCCCCATAGGGAGCTCCGCCGATGGCCCCAGTGGGGGGGTGGGGGTGCCCGCATGCGGTTCCCCCACCCAGGGCAGCGTTTCGTGTCCCCATAGGGAGCTCCGCCGATGGCCCCGGTGGGGGGGGTCGCATGCGGTTCCTCCACCAAAGGCAGCATTTCGTGGCCCCATGGGAGCTCCGCCGATGGCCCCAGTGAGGGGGGGGTCGCATGCGGTTCCCCCACCCAGGGCAGCGTTTCGTGTCACCATAGGGAGCTCCGCCGATGGCCCCAGTGTGGGGGGTCGAATGCGGTTCCCCCACCCAGGGCAGCGCTTCGTGGCCCCATAGGGAGCTCCGCCGATGGCGCCAGTGGGGTGTTCGCATGCGGTTCCCGCACCCATAGGGGGCTCCGCCGATGGCCCCAGTGGGGGGGTCGCATGCGGTTCCCCCACCCAGGGCAGCGCTTCGTGGCCCCATGGGAAGCTCCACCGAAGGCCCCAGTGGGGGTGTTCGCATGCGGTTCCCGCACCCAGGGCAGCGTTTCGTGGCCCTACAGGGAACCCCACCGGACGCGTTGCTCACAAAGACGGTACTCAAAACTGCATATGGTTGGGTCCTTCGCCAGGCTAATTCAATATTCCCCCTGTAGACCCAGACCCCCGACGTCATGAATTTTTCATGACGTCGACCCCCAGCGTTCTGGACCCTTTCCCCGGGACCGGTTCTTCGTCCCGAGTCGTTTTTTGACGGTCCCGAGGGCCGGTAAGGGCTTCCAGAGGCCAAAAATAGCGAAAAACCTCCCGTCGTGATTTTGTCATACCTCGAGGGGGTCTGGGGAGGGACATGCCCGACTTACGGCTAGGGCCCGTACGTACACGATTCGACAGGTGGGGGCGGGGCCCCGGCAGCGGGCCCTGGACGGGGGGCGACCTCCACGGGGCCAGCACTCCGAGCCGCGTGGCTCTTTCTGTCGGCCCCCGGGGGCCCCGGGCGGGGAGCCTGGGCGGCCGCACACCGCCAGCGGCCCGTCACCCCAATCGGGGAGACGTAAGTGACTACCTACCAGACCACCCCAACCCAACCCGAAGACCCGAATTTCGGGTTGGGGGGGTAAGGGTTCCACATGTATTTTTTCGATGTTTCCCGACCCCCCCCCACACTGGAAATCGAGGGTAAATCTGAGCCTTCGGGTTGGGTTGGGGTGGTTTGGTGGGTGGTGAGTAAGACTCGGGTACGGGGGACGCGGGTTGGCCTGACGGGGTCCATCATAAAAATGGCGAGGCGCCATCTGCAATTTGACGCGAGCTCCCACTGCAAACACCCCACGAACACTGGACCGTCAAACTCCAGGACGCGCTCGTCAAGAGACGTCGGCAAGCCCGAGTTCCGGCTTACCCGAGTCTTATGTTCCCCCGACCCAGCCCCACATGCAGAGGCCCCCTGCGAGGGGTCCGAGTAGGCGAGGTCGGAGGATCGCGCCGCATCGCCGATGCATCGGCGCGGTGCATCGGCGGCGTCGGCGTGAAGGTAAATCGGGCTCCGCATCGAGCAGCATCGGCGATGCATCGGCAATGCGGCGCGAGCCTCCGACCCCATCTGCTCGGACCCCATCCGGGAGGCCTAGAACATGTGTCCGTGGCGGCGGAAAGCCGGCAGGGGGGAGAGGGAAGGAACGACCCTGAAATGAAAGCCGCGAATGACACCTCAAGCACGCCGCGAGCTGGAGAAAACCATACACTTGCCGTCGCTCGGACGTCCATTTCCCGTGCATTTGTCTGTCTCGTGCGTGCTCTTTTGGCTCGATGGTCCA
This sequence comes from Prorocentrum cordatum, assembly GCA_963575745.1. Classification (NCBI taxonomy): domain Eukaryota; class Dinophyceae; order Prorocentrales; family Prorocentraceae; genus Prorocentrum; species Prorocentrum cordatum. The sequence goes on from CAUYUJ010019984.1 coordinate 160,868, forward strand.
GGATGGTCCTCGATGGTTCTCGCCGAGAAAAAATGCACGCGTCCGAGCGATGCCAAATATATTGGGGGGCGGAAAGATACGGATACGTGTTGTCCCCGGACCTCTCTTGGGGTGCGTTCTGACCAGAATTTCGAGGCGAATCCAGCGGTGACAACGAGGATTTCCCAGGAGGACCAGGAAAGGCCGAAAACGAAGGGGGACAACACGTATCCGTATCTTTTTCTCCCCCGAAAATAGAGATACCAGCATAGCTGCTCCCCGGGGCCTCTCCCGAGGTGCGCTCTGACCAGGGTGTCTCGAGGCGAGGCCAGCTGTGGCGACGAGCGCCTCCCGGGAGGCCCAAAGAGGCGATGACGAGGTGGGAGGGGGGAGGAGGAGGACAGGGAGGGAGATGGGGGGGTGGACGGAAGGGGGAGGAGGAGGAGAAGGGGAAGTCGGAGGAGGGAGGGAGGCGCGAGGGGAGCAGGAGGGGGGACAGAGGAGGAGGAGGAGGAGGAGGAGGTGGAGGGGAGGGTAGGTGAAGGAAGGATGGAGGAGGAGGAGGAGGAGGAGGTAGGAGGAGGAGGAGGAGGAGAAGGAGGGGCAGGGGGAGCAGGAGGAGGAGGAGGAGGAGGAGGAGGAGGAGGAGGAGGAGGAGGAGGAGGAAGAGGAGTTGGAGAAGGAGGAGGAGGAGGAGGAGGAGGAGAAGTTGGAGTAGGATGCGGAGGAGGAGGAGGAAGAAGAAGAGAATGCCCCAAAGGGGAAAGGTCAGATGGGTGGCCCTGAAGAGCCTGCCGCGAAGGGCGCTGCAGGGATCCGCCGCGGGCGACCGCGAGCGGCGCAGCCCGGGGGCGTCCAGGAGGGGGGGCATCCAAGAGGGGGGCTCGCAAATCACGTGGCGCTGAGCATGTGTGCAGCCCAGGGGCGGCAAGGGGGCGTGTTGAGATAATTACGGTGGGAGCATTGGATAAGGAACGATTGGATGAGGAATCCAGGGTCTGGAAGCCAGTGTAACCCCAATCGTGGATCGGCCATGGACATCACCGCCGCCCTCATTGGACAAGGAACCCTTCCGAGTCTGGCGCCTCCTGGGACTGCTCCTCAACAGACGCCTCCACCGTAAGAACGGGGGCCATGACATGCAGGAAGATATCATGGCCGCCGCCATGATCTCCGCACGCCTCCAAAATGAGGCATCGGCCCCCTCCCTGGCCGCCCCCGGGGCAGCGCGGGTCCCGCAGCGCCTCTTTCCGGTGCAGCGCGCTGGCGGGCCGCCTCAGCCAGCGCCAGGGGCGGCGGCCGCCGGAGGGGCTCCCCCGGCGGCGACGAGGCCCTGCTGCATCTCCACGCGCTCGGACACGGCCGCGCCTCCGCGGGCCCAGATCTGTGCCCCCTCCCCACCGCGCCCCGGGACTCCCAGGGAGGGAGCGCCAGGAGGCCGAGGCGCCAGGGGTAAGGACAAGCATCCAGCCTCTGGGGGCCAGGTCCTTGCCCACATCCACTGCGCCCTCGTGTGTCCGGGGAAGAGAGCCCAAAACTGCTGGGTGCCGTGGACGTGGACACCCATCCTGCCCGCAGCCTCGTCGCGGCGGGCGAGGCCTGCCCAGCTTGAAGAGGGCCACGCCGAACGCGGCGAGCACCGACCCCACGGAGGCCTCCGGAGACAGCGGGCTGCCGGTGGCCAAGGCCGTGAGGACAACGAAGAGCACGGTTTTCAGCGAGCCTGCCAGCGTGAGCACCATGGCGGAGCCAGCAGAAATGCACCACAACTCCGACCTCAGTCTTCGACCTCGCGTGGGGGGGATGGCCACCCCCGAGCGCATGATCCGACCAGAGGCCCACCGACTGAAATCCTAGGACCACTGCTGCCGATTGCGACCCCTGTCGCGATCAGATCAACCAGAACGTCGCACACCGCAGAGCCGGGGTGATTAGATGTCAATGTCGAGGTGTCCTATCTAAGTTCCGGCGACTCACATTCGAACGCCTGTGCAATGCCCTGTCGACCAGTGCAGCGTGAACCAAGCTGGTCGCAGACCGACCAAATTGCCAACACAAATCTGCATCTCCAGAAGAACAACCACTACAACAACATAAACATAGATGTTAGGTCATCCGCGCGGATTGCTTTGATCGGCGCTGCACCACCTCCTCCCTGGCACGCGGAAAGGACGACAGCGCTGATCCAAGAAATCCGTGCGGACATCCAGAAGCCTATGCTTACGCATGTTATGCTTCGAATTTCTGATACGGACCCATGGATTGCTTCCGCAAGCTTTTGGGTGACCCAAAGGGGGGTCCAGCTGCAAAGGGGTGGTTCAATAGATTTGGGGCAACTGGATTGCAAATGGATTGCGCCAGAAATTGTTTTGCATTGCATTGCGCATTGCAAGTAATGCTTTGCACGCGAAAATCCAGCAATACATTTGCGCCCCCGAATGTGTTGCACGCCCCAAATGTATTGCAACCCCACAAATCGATTGCACCATATCTACAGTCGGCCTTGATTGGACAGGACACGCGAGAGGACACAAGACCCCTCCGAAAGCCACATCGCCACAGGAGCGTAAGAAGGCACGTGTCGCGAGGCGCAGGACACAAGGGTACCCTTGAGCTGGCAAAACCGATCTACTGATCCGGGCCGACTGTATTTCACCATGCACCCCCTTGTCGCTGGACCACCATTTTGGGTCGACCCGGAAGCTTCCGCAAGCTCCCCGCCAGGGCTTCTTCGGTGCACAATTCCCAGGGCGGGGGGCAGCATTGAAGGGGGCCCTGGGACTCACAAATGAATACACACAAACACAAAGATCCCCCCTATTTCCCCACATCTTCTGGGCTTCTGTCCTCCCCCCCACTTCCCAGATTTCCCCAGACTCTCCGGGGAATCGACGATATTCATGGTGTCTGCGTCTCTGCCCCTTCTGACAGCACGTCCTTCGCCGGCCGGCGCGCGCCACGCCGCACGCGCTCCTCCCCAGAGCCGAGCGCCTGTGCCCCGCGAGAGGCTCGCGCGCCGCCCCGCCCCGCGGCGCAAAGGCCGAGGTGCAGTCTGTACCTTCTAATGGTACCTAGGCCCCACGGAGAAGGTACAATTTGTACCCCCACGGAGAAGGTACAATTTGTACCTTCTCCGTGGGGCCTCCTGATTGATCGGCTACGCGTAAGAGTGACCCTGGGTAAGAGTGACCTTTGGTGCGCGGCTTCTGGGGGTCCGCGGGGGGGGGCCATTGCAAGCGCGCGAGACGCCACTGCCGCCTCGCGGTCGGCGATTGGGAACCCCCATGGGCCCGCACCAAAGGTCACTCCGGCGAAGGGTCACTCATTACGTGTAGTCGAGTTGAGCTATCTTTGGTAGCGCCGGTCTGGGCTAACCTCGGGTCGAGCCCCCGAGGCACGAATCAGGAGTTACTCCTGTCCACCCCAAGCCGCAATGATTCGGCAGTGGCTGGACGCCCGAATCATCCGGGATTGCTCCAGTCTGGGACCGCTCCGTTCTGGGCCCCCGAGACACGATAGTCGGGAGCCACCCCTGACCCCCCCTAGCCCTGAGATGATCCGCGGCTCTGGCCTAAGGGCCCCTGGCAGGTTGAGCGCGAACGCGAGCAAGGAGCTCAGCATCACCTGGGGAAACCAAAAAGGTACTCGTACCGCCACTCCCTGGACCTCTCCTGGGGTGCGCTCTGACCAGGATTTCGAAGCGAATCCAGCGTGGGCGACGAGGGAGGCCCAGGAGGCCCAAAAAGAAAGGAAAACGAGCGAAGGGTAGAGATATGGGTACCCATTTCCTCCTCCGACCCAGAGTTCCGATGTCGTGTTTTTTCCAACCCTCCTTGGTTGGGTATTCGTTTTGAATAGGGCAGTGTGGTCTCCACTCCTTCCTTCCTCCTCCTCCCTCCCTGCCTCTTCCTGTCTTGCCTGCGGGGGGCTGCGATCTGTGAAACTGTCGCCATTTTCGAGGCCTGCTGGGGGGCCCAGCACAGTGAGGGCGACGCGCAGATTCAAACTAGACCTCGCCATCCCTGGGGGGCTGCGATCTGTGAAACTGTCGCCATTTTCGACGCCTGCTGGGGGGCCCAGCACAGTGAGGGCCACGGGCAGATTCAAATTATACCTCGCCATCCTTGGGGGGGCTGCGATCTGTGAAACTGTCGCCATTTTCGAGGCCTGCTGGGGGGCTCAGCACAGTGAGGGCGACGCGCAGATTCAAATTAGACCTCGCCATCCCTGGGGGGCTGCGATCTGTGACACTGTCGCCATTTTCGAGGCCTGCTGGGGGGCCCAGCACAGTGAGGGCGACGCGCAGATTCAAATTAGAGCTCGCCACCCCTGGGGGGCTGCGATCCGTGAAAGTGTCGCCATTTTCGACGCCTGCTGGGGGGCCCAGCACAGTGAGGGCCACGCGCGGATTCAAATTAGACCTCGCCATCCATGGGGGGCTGCGATCTGTGAAACTGCCGCCATTTTCGAGGCCTGCTGGGGGGCCCAGCACAATGAGGGCCACGGGCAGATTCAAATTAAACCTCGCCACCCCTGGGGGTGCTGCGATCCGTGAAAGTGTCGCCATTTTCGAGGCGTGCTGGGGGGCCCAGCACAATGACGCCACAGGCAGATTCAAATGAGACCTCGCCATCCCTGGGGGGTGCGATCTGTGAAACTGTCGCCATTTTCGAGGCCTGCTGGGGGGCCCAGCACAGTATTTTATCTCAGTGAGGGCACGGGCAGATTCCAAACAATGAGACCTCGCCATTGCTGGGGGGGTGCGTTCTGTGTAAATATTAGGCAACTGTCGCCACTTTCGAGGCCTGCTGGGGGGGCCCAGCACAGTGACGCCACGGGCGGACCCAAATTAGACCTCGCCATCCCTGGGGGGCTGCGATCTGTGAAACTGTCGCCACTTTCGAGGCCTGCTGGGGTGCCCAGCACAGTGGGTACCCACCGCAGATTCAAATTAGACCTCGCCATCCCTGGGGGGCTGCGATCTGTGATACTGTCGCCACTTTCGAGGGCTGCTGGGGGGCCTAGCACAGTGGGTACCCACCGCAGATTCAAATTAGACCTCGCCATCCCTGGGGGGCTGCGATCTGTGAAACTGTCGCCACTTTCGAGGCCTGCTGGGGGGCCCAGCGCAGTGACGCCACGGGCAGATTCAAATGAGACCTCGCCATCCCCTGGAGGCTGCGATCTGTGAAACTGTCGCCACTTTCGAGGCCTGCTGGGGGGCCCAGCACAGTGACGCCACGCGCGGACCCAAATGAGACCTCGCCATGCCTGGGGGGCTGCGATCTGTGAAACTGTCGCCACTTTTGAAGCCTGCTGTGATCCCCGTTTTCGAAGTGGCTAGGAGTGCTCAGGAATTGTAACTCATCAGCTTTATCAAGCCCTTTTCCTGTAGCCAGTGTCCTGCGAGTCTCCCGAATGCCGTCTGCAGACATATGTAACCCTCGCTCCGTCATAGCCCCCTTATAAAGTATCCTAAACTATTTGCGCCCCGCTTTTGCGCAAGGGTTGGGTACGTCGCCAGGGTAATTTTCAATACGGAGTCCCTGGAAGTCTCGACCCATTCCCCAGGACCCGCTTTTCATCCTGAGTCGTGTTTTGACGGTCCCGGGGCCGGGCGAGGGCCGCTAGAGGCCGAACATCGAAAAAAACCTCCGTCTTGATTTTTTCAATGCGTTGGAGGTCTGGGGAGCTCAGCATCACCAGTGCGGCGGTGCCCGCCAGGTGCGGGGCCTGCAGGGCGGGCGGCGGGGGCGAGGCGTCCACGTCGTGGAGCTCGAAGGCCCGCCGAGGCCCCCCGGTCGCGCGGGGGCCGGCAGGGCGCGCAGCACTGGCGGTGCACCGTCTCGCGGGGCAGCCCGGAGGAGGAGGAGAAGGCGGAGAAGAGGGAGGAGGAGGAGGAGGA
>CAUYUJ010019985.1:0-166723 GCA_963575745.1 Prorocentrum cordatum
ACTACTACTACTCCTTCTACTACTACTACTACTACTACTACTACTACTACTACTACTACTACTACTACTACTACTACTACTACTACTACTACTACTACTACTTGTACTACAACGACTACTACTACAACTACTATCACTACTGCTACCGACGAGTCTTCGCAGGCACTCACTCCTCCTCCCTTCTACTTATCGTCCTCGTCGTCCGCCCCCCCCCCCCATTCTGCCCTCTCATCCTTTGCCGATTTACGCCACTTCCGCATGCCCTCGTCCTCTTCCCATTCCTCCGTATTCCCTCCTCCACCTCCTCCTCCTCCTCCGCCTCCTGGTCCCTCTCATCCTTCCACTTCCCCATCCTCCTCCTCCTCCTCCTCCTCCCCCTCCCCTCCCCCTCCCTTGGTCCGCCTCATCCTTCGCCTCCGCCGCCTCCTCCCCCTCGTCCTCCTCCTCCTCCTCCTCCTCCAGTTGGCATTCTGGCTCACGCGCCGCCGCCGCTGGGTCGCCCCGCCGACCCGCCGCCTCGCCGATGCCGCCGACGACCGACGCCCGCTCCGCGATGGCGACGCTGGACGCTGCGCGCGGCGCAGTGCTGGCGACGCACGCGGCGGCTGGGCTTGCGAGCGGCCAGCGGGAGGCGGTACGCCTCATCCGCGCCGCCGAAGGCCTGCTGCGCACGGCGGTGGCTGTGCTCGCCACGCCCTCCTCCCCCGCGCTTGTCGCGGCGCCCCTGGCGGATCCAGCGGCTTCCTCGCGCAGGAGGCGGCGGCCCCGTGGCCGCGGCGGCTCGAAGGGCGGGGACGAGAACGGCAAGCACTACATCGTCGCTGACGGCATGGACATCGACAAGGGGTCGGCGGGCGAGGTGGCCACGGGGGCTGGCGCCCCGCCTCAGCCGATGCTGGAGGACGACGCTTGGGCCGACGAGCTGCCCGTGGTGATGCAGGCTCGTGGCCCGCCTGCCAGCACAGACCAGCGCGAGGGCAAGGGCAAGTACGCGGGCAAGGGCGGCGAAAGCGGCGGCAAGGGCAAGCTTGGCCACCTCGAGGTGTGGCAGCTGAGGAACCTCGTCGTCCGCCTGCGGGAGCGCGCTGGGCTGCCTCCCGCTCCCGAGACGGCCCCCTTCGACCACGGCGTGCTGGTCGCAATGGCCGTCGAGCTCGAGGAGTTGGCGGCCTCGTCCGACGGCACGCGTGGCGGGGGCTCCGGAGCGGCTCGTGGCCGTCGAGCGCGTGGTGGTCCACGTGGCGATGGTCCAAGGCCCGGGGCGGCCGGCCGCGGGAGGAGCAGCGGGGGGGGGTGGTAGGCGGCCTCGCCGCTTCGCGTGCAGGGCCCTCGCCCCTTCCCCCTCCCGCGGGCATGGACGGCATTGATAAGTCCGTCCACGTGTGAGCTCGACTGCATCGAGTTCGCGGTCGGGGGGTCCTGGCACCTCAGGTGGTGACCAGGCCCCCCGCGGCGGGAGGCGGGGTACACGCGCCCTCCTGAGGCTCGGTCATCCTCCTCCTCCTCCTCCTCCTCCTCCTCCTCCTCCTCCTCCATCTCCATCTCCATCTCCATCTCCATATACAATTACTCAATATGAATACTACTCTCCCTCTTCCCGTGCTGGGAGGAATATTCGACCCCCCCCGCGTACTGTTTTTTACACACAGGATTCCCGGGAGTTGGGTTTTCGCCTGCGTTTTTTTTTCAAAATGCTACTCTCGCTGGGGCGCCGGCCTCATTTCTGCTCCCGAATCGTTCCGAATCGTGCTCCCGCTGCAGCGTGGGCCTCATTTTCGGATCGGTGTTTTGCCTCCGTCGTTCAGGATGGCGTTCTCGCCCCAGCGCGGGCCTCTTTCTCGCGCGCCCATCCGCCCGCCACACCGCGCCGCACCACGCCCCGCCCCGCCGCACGCACACCCACCGCCACTTCCACCCACCAACGCACGCACGCACGCACGCGGTGCACCACCACCGCGCACACGCCACCACCACCGCAGCTACCCCCCCATCCGACCACCATCCTACACCGCGTCATACAACCACATCACACTCGCCGCCACACACAGACACACACGCCAGCACGCACGGCAGCACACCACACCACACACCACATACACACGTCACACACAACACACACAACACGCACACACACACACACACACACACACACACGCACCACCACCACCGCCACCGCCACCACCGCCATCACGCACGTACGCACCTGGCCCGCCACCAAACCACCAAGACGCCACACCACGTCACACCACAGCACACGCGCACACACGCACACACACACACATACACACCACCACCACAACAACCACAACCACGCACACACGCTCGCACGCACGCGCACCACCACCCACTACGCACACGCGCGCGGAGCCACAGGTCCGCTACGACACGCGTCCGCGGATAGAGAAAATCAGCGCCATGGTAAGGGATGGGAGGGAGGGGTAGGATGTCAGATGTTGACGCGAGCGCACCTAACTTGGCCCCCCCCCCTCTTGGACACCCCCCTCTTGGCCGCTCCCGAACAACCTGGCTGTTGCCCCTCGAGAGCTCAAGAGAGGGAGAGGGCGGGGGAGAGGAACCTCGGGGGGAGGGGTCGGAGGCTGTCGGCAGTCTGGGAAAGTTTCCGCAGCCCAGGGTGGTCTCGTAAACATGGGAAAATATGTGAAAATATGGGGAATCGTGTTAGTTGTGTATTTATTGGTGCGTCCCAGGGCCCCTTCAATATAGCATCGCCGGCCCCACCTGCTGCTCCTCCTCGTCCAGGCTTGAGCTCGGCGTCGCGCACAGAGGGGGTCCCGGGCCTCTTCTCGTCGGGGAAGCAGATCCCGGCGGGGCCTGTTGCTGCCACGACGCCGGAGGTTCGGGGTGCCGCGTGGCGCCGGGGGGGGGTCTAAGAAAGGGCGAAGGGCCCAGCGAAGGCAGGGGCATTCTTATCAGGAGGGACAAAGACACACAGACACAATTCATTTTCGTTTCACAGAGCATATGGGAAACTATGGGAAGGGGGGGAAGACAAAAACCCAGAAAATATTGAGAAATATGGAGAATCCTGTTATCTGTGTGTCTTTATTTGTGTGTCCCAGGGCCCCTTCATCTTAGGAGGGCCTCGGGGCTTCCAGGGAGACCTCTGAGAAGCCGGGGGGGGCGTCTGTGGAGGACCCTGCTCTGGTAAGGACCCCCCAGGGCCCCTGGGCCTTCTTCGAGGGCCACCCGGATCTCTGAAGCACTGATATCTTCGATCCCCGAGCGTTTCGGCGTCTCGTTCGGCCCCTCCAGGGCAGGGGGGGGCGCTGTCGGCCCCCGTGGCCCCTCAAGAATGTCTCAAGGGTGACAGTTGTCTCTGGGCAACATCCAGGCCTCCCAGATGGGGTCAGAGTGGATGGGGTCGGAGGATGGCGCCGCATCGCCGATGCATCGCCGATGCGGCTCGATGTGCAGCCCGATGTGCTTCACGTCGACGTCGCCATTGCATCGCCGGTGCATCGCCGATGCATCGCCGGTGCATCGCCGATGCATCGCCGGTGCATCGCCGATGCATCGCCGGTGCATCGCCAGTGCATCGCCGATGCATCGCCGATGCATCGCCGATGCATCGCGGATGTATCGGCGATGCGGTGCGATCCTCCGACCCCATCTACGCCGACCCCATCCAGGAGGCCTCTGCAGGAGGAGCCGGGGCCCACGCCGTCGAGTGTTCCCGGGTCCGCCGAGCGCCGGTCTCGGCCCAGGCAGGCTCAGGAGGAGAAAAAACACACAGACACAATTAATCGTCGAGTTCCCAGAAAATATGGGAAAATATGGGAGGTGGGGGGGAAGACGAAAACCCAGAAAATATGCGAAAATATAGGAACTCCTGTTAGTTGTGTCTATTTGTATGTGTGTCCCAGGGCCCCTGCACAGGCGAGCGTCGGGCCCCTTCACAGGCGAGCGTCGGATGCAGCTCCTGGGAGTTTTCATTCTGACTTTGCCCTGGTCCGGAAATCCAGCTCCATCTGGCGCAATCCCCGCTTCATCCGCGGCCCAGCCTGGCGTAGTGGCCCCCCAATGGGGCTTAATCCTCCTCATGCTTTCCGGCGAAGGCCTCCCAGCAGCTGCCTCCGAGCGCCGAGCGCCGGTCTCGGCCCAGGCAGGCGAGCGTCGGGCCCCAAGAGGCGGGTGTCACTGCGGGCGGGGGTCAGCCTCCTCCTCCTCCTTCTCCTTCCTCCTCCTCCTCCTCCTCCTCCTCCTCCTCCTCCTCCTTCTCCGCCGCCTCCTCCTCCTCATCCCTTCCTCCTCCTCCCTCCTCCTCCTCCTCCTCCTCCTCCTCCTCCTCCTCCTCCTCCTCCTCCTCCTCCTTGCACAGGATGCTGCAGGGCCAGGGGCGCAGTGGCCCGGGCTCGGGCGCAGGATCCTGCAGGATCTTGCAGGAGCCTTCGCGTTGGCCCGGGCTTGGGTGCAGGATCCTGCAGGAGCCTGCAGGATTCTGCAAGGCCTCACTGACCGGGGGCTGGATTGGCCCGGGTCAGGAGATCCCCGAGAGCGTCGGGCCTGGGATCAGTTACCCAGATCTTCGAAGGCACAAGCTTCGAGTAGGACATCGATTGCAGGATTGATTCAGCCCGACATTGGATTGTTTGTCGAGTCGTCCAGCACATACGTAGAACGTCTGTAGATCTCTACAAACACGCTGCGTATTCTTACAGACATCCGACGAAGTCATTAAGTTTGGAGTACACAAATTCCATAGTCGATCCCTTACTCGAAAGTTGTTCAAACCCGGTGTTTTTCTCGATGCCAGCTCTCCAGGGCTGTCAAATCGAGTCCGAGTAGATGGAGTCGGAGGATCGTGCAGCATCGCCAAGGCAGCGGCGATGCGGCTCGATGCGTATCACGGTTTCCTCCGCGCCGACGTCGCCGATGCATCGAGGATTCATCGGCGATGCGGCGCGATCCTCCGACCCTATCTATTCGGACCCCAGGTGGGAGGCCTCTAGCTTTGGGCCCAAGGACCAGCGAAAGCGGGTTCGGGGCGAAAAGATACCCTCTAGGGAAGGGGTCGGAGCTCTCTTGGGGCCTCGCATGAAAAAGAGCACATCGTCGGATGTCTGGTTGTGATCCCTCGCGTATGTGCCTATCCAGGGCCCTCCTCCTCCTCCTCCTCCTCCTCCTCCTCCTCCTCCTCCTCCTCCTCCTCCTCCTCCTCCTCCTCCTCCTCCTCCTTCTCCTCCTCCTCCTCCTCCTCCTCCTCCTCCTCCTCCTCCTCCTCCTCCTCCTCCTCCTCCTCCTCTCTCTCCTCTCCCCCTCCCTGGAGTGGTCTTGGTCATGATCGGTGTGGGTGGATGTGGTCGGAGCGCCTCCCATCAGGAGGAGTCCACGAAGGAGAAGGCCTTGCGACTGCTCCCTCGGCGGGGGGGAGCTGGAGGAGAAGGAGGATGAGGAGAACGAGGAGAAGGAGGAGGCGGCGAAGGAGGAGGAAAAAGATTAGGCGATTGCAAACATGGATCAAAGGGGCGTGGATTGGCGACGGGCCCCGTTTCCATGGGAGATCGCGGAGTTCTGCCGCCGAACGAGGCGGCACCTGCCGCCATTCCGGGGAGGGCACCTCCCCCGATCCATGGATTTGGCGACCACGCGCCAAATCCATGGATCGCTCACCCATGTTTGCGCGCCCCCGAGAAGAGGCGGAGGCAGTGGAGGAGCTGGGACGAGAAGAACAGGAGGAGGAGGAGGAGGAGGTCCGTAGCCATTTTTGCTCAAGGCAATTCAGGTGCCAGCGCACATTTCCGCATCCTTTTTGTCAACCTTCCCAAGATATGTCGTCATTCTGAGGGCGCGTGCGACGCAAACGAGAGATGCTTGGCAATGGTTCTGCGCAGGTGTCTACTCCTCGTCGTGCAACTGCTGGCGGGGATGCTGGGCTTCTCGCCGCATGGAAGGCCGCACCTACGTTCCCCAACAGCCAGAGCCAGGAGTTCGTCTCTCCTCCTGGTCCTCCTCGCCATGAAGGCGGAGGCGCTGACGATCCCAAGCGCCGCAAACAAGCTGATGCTGCCGATCTGCGCCGCGACTTCGATTCTCTCAAGGGACACGTCGACAATAGCATGGCCAACATGCTCGAATCCGTGGGCAAGGTCTCAGAGAGCGTCACCTCAGCCATAAACAGTTTGCAGCGCACCGTCAGTGATTCGTACAAGACACGGCACTCGCAGATGGAATTGCGGGTATTGAACATCGAGGGCGCCCAGCGTCTACACGAGGCGCGACTGTCTAAGACTGAGCGCGAAACCATTGCTCTTCGTCAGGAAGTCGAAAGAACTTGCTGGTCCGCAAGGAACAACCCCCCGTCAAGCAGTTCATTCCTGGCGGTTCCTTCGATCGCGAGATCGATGGAGGCTTCATCATCGTTCGCTCAGAGCTTCTGGTCACAGCTGCTGCAGTTGCCGACGGGTTCCGCTCATGGCTCGAGGACTGCAACATCACCGAGGACGACTGGCTGGTGGAGGGCGAGCCGACTAGCAAGAAGTACACTATGAGGTTCACGGGAGCTGCTGGATTGGCGTCGATACGGGTTTCGCAAGCTTCGGGAAGTCTTCGTACCAAGCGCACGGACGGGACTCCTGGCTCGAACTGGCGGAGGTTCCACGCGAGGTCGACGACCAGTGAGCAGACTGAGCTGTTCGTGGGCCCCGACAAGAAAGCAGCCACCATCAAGAAGGAGACGGCGCGCAAGACATCTAGACGGGCTCTCGAGGCCCACCTTCCCAATCGCAAGTTTTACATTGACATGTACAAAGGGGGAGATCAGCACGAACTGGCGCCCGCACATCGAAGTCACACCGCTCGCCAACTCAGACGAGCCGCACTCGGAGCTCGCAGGCGCGACCTTCGGCACGGAGGGCACCGACCGGCAGGAGGTGCCCCAGCTCGCACATCGCGCCGCGCGAGGAGTTCCTAGCAGCTTCTTTGCCCCGTGGCATGGATCATCCTCTCCTCTTCCTTCTGTCTCCTCTTCCTCTCGCGCTGTCACTCGAAATTCGAATGCCCTTTTTTCCGCCACTCTGCCGCCCTCCGCGCGAGGGAGATCAGATCTATCCGGCGCTTGCTCAGGCATGGTAGCATCGTCGTTCTGCTAGAAGTGCACGGAGCGAAGCCAGCGTTGAATGATCTCCTCTACCACTTGGATCTCCCTTTTCAAGCCTCTCTCTCTTTTCACCCCAACCCTCTTGCCGGCGCCGTGGCCATTATTTTTCTTCGGTTCCCCCCATCCCGATAGAAACGCGCACGTTTCGGCATTGGGCGACCTCGAATCTCCCCCTTCCCTCTGATACCTGGGCGAGCGCTCGTTGCGAAGTCCAGCGCGTCGGGCGATGCTTGCACGACGACGCATTGCAACATCCACAATTTTGGACTGAGCTGAGAGGAGCGTCGGGAGTCTCTGGAATCCCCCAAAGCGCCGTTCGAAGTTGCCCCGGCGACCCCGTCAACAATTTCGCGTTCATGTCCGGGGACCTGAACCTTCCCGCCTTCGCCTCAATCCCGCTCAACTCCGGCTCGTCCCCGGTGAATGAGGCCGTTGAATTTGAACCTCGCTCTCTCCCCCCCGAACGGCGCCCTGCCCTTCAACGCGCGGTCGAGTTCGAGTTGTCTTCGCCGGCCCATTTCAATCCACAGAAAAATCTGTCGTTCACGACGTTCACCTCGCTGCCTGGCCGGGCCCCCCCGATTCGCGCCGGGGGGGGGCGCAATGGGCCGGCCCGAATTCTTAGTGGCGGGGCGCATCTCAGATCACGCCGCCGCGGCCGCGGCACTTCGAGCGCGGGCCGAATAGCCAGTGCAACAACGCCCTGTGCCGCGAGAAGTGTTTCAGTCTCCCGCATTCCAGCGATATGCAGCTGACGCTCGACGCAGCTGACTACCAGTCTCTCTCTCCCCCCCTCCGACTAGAGCACCTCCAGATGGCGACGCTGGAAAGCGCTAGACACGCTTGCAATGCAATTATCCGTCGGCGCCCTGACCCCCCATTCGCTCGATATCTCACGGCGCGCAGCATGGCCCGTGCAGTCTTCCGCCAGCAGTGGCAGTTCGCTTCAAAGATCTACCGTTCCCATTTGTTGGTGAACGCCTCCTCCTCAACTACGGCGCGAAGTCCCTCGCCCTCGTCTCGCCCTCGCTCTTCCGGCTCCTCGGCGATTCTCTTCATAGAGAAGTTGCCCGCCGTGCCCGCGTGGGCCCCCAGCCCAGCGCCCAGCAGCTCCCCGACCCCTTCAAGCTGGATCGAAGTCGCAAGCGTCAGCGACGGATCCAGAGGATGGCGCAGTTCTGGTCGCCTTTTGGTCGCGCACCCCGCTCGCTGGCACTCGCGCGCCCGGTCGCGGCGCCACCCAGGCCCCCCCGCAGATCTTTGCTGTTCTGGCCACGCATTGGGGCCATGTTCATGGCGAAACCTTATGATTTTAATGCTGGGGGGGAGATATCTCGACGCGGTCCCGATCCGACTCGATCGCTCTGGCCCCCCCTTCCTTCTTTCGCTCACTCTCAGGCGTTGACGGGGAAATGTTCAACGCAGCGCCCCAGGCCCAGACAGGATATTGCATGCTGCGTGGCAGCACGCCCCTGGAGGACTTGACCCCCCGCGGGGCTGCACGCGCCGGCAGCTCGACGGTCGGCGCGGGGCCCCCAATTACAACGAAGTCTTAGGAGCGTTCATCCCGAAAGGGGAAGAGGACGAAGACTCCACCGGGCGTTTTTCGGGCTGCCTCGGACACTGGGCCGGGCATAACAACTGCGATAATCCGATTATCACTGCCATGGCGATCAAAGCGTTAACGAAAGCCTTCCCCGCCGGCTCGGCGGGGCCCCAGCGGGGTCACGTCCCTTCGCGAAACTTCGGGAGCGACGTCGTGGAGCTGGACGCCCTCGCCAGACACTAGCATGGAGCTTGGCATTGAGCGACGCTTCCCTGCCCTCGCGAGCTTCGGTTTTGACGGTTTTGGCCAGGCGCCCCCTTCTATGTGCCAGCGCTGGATGCCCCAAGCTCTGAAGCGCACGAAAGCCCCCCCCTGGTTGCACTGATTGAGCTGCTTTACGGGAATGTTGCTTGCGTCGGATGTCTTGAGGGCGAGATGCAGCACCTGCGCTGGATCTCGAGCGGCGTCATCCAGGGCTGTCCTGCCAGCGGCATTTGTTTTGCCATGGGCGCCGACCTTTTCATGGCCAGACTTTAGGAGACCATCGAGCGCCCGCTTCGGGAAATTGCCCGAGTATGTGCCGACGACATCGGTCTCGTCATCTTTCGCCTGGCCGACTTGCCTTTTGTCTGGCTCATCTTTGAGGGCGCGGCCACCCTTGCACACCTCATCCTGAACCGCAGGAAGTGCAATATAGTCCTCTTGCTCGATGAGGTCCCGGAGGCTCTCGCAGGGCCACGCAGGGCGAAGCCGCGCGGTTCGTCTCCCAGTGGGCCGACTTCGTGATTGCGGAGCCCGTTCTTCATCTAGGGGTTCGGCGTGACCCGGCGGTTGTTCCCACCACCTGTTGGGAAAAGCCGTTCAATAAATTCCTCGCCAGGGCTCGAGAACTCTCGAACCAGGGCCCCCCCTCCCTCGTCCACTGCGGTACTTTATGATTATAGGGTGCTGTCCGTTCTGTCTTACGCGGGCCAAGTCCAATCCCTCCCAGCCCCCCTCCAGAATAATTATGATAACGAAACGAGTTCAAGATCCTCACGAGCCTCTTTCAACCTCCCCTACTGTCGTCTCTCTCATGGATCCTGGTGTAACTTGGGCACGTGGGGTGGGCCCAATTTTCAGAGCATGCGAGTGCTTTCACTCGCCCAACTTTTTCGTGCCAGCAAAATCACGTTCACGTCGTGGGAGCTTGCTTACCGCAGTATGTGCGAGACCGCAGAAATGCACCTCTCTGTCGCCATGGCTGTCTTGGCTGCTCTGCTCAAATCGTGGCGCGGCGAATGGATCACACCAACAGCCTTTCGACAGGAAGGGTATCGACGATATTTCGGCTGTGCGTCTGCCTGCAATTTCAGGCACCTGTGGATCTGTCCCCAGTTCATCCGCCGTCTCACTTGTCTTTCTGGCTCTTCCCCCGCCCGCTGCCCTGTTGCTCGCCTCGGTCTTCTCTCGCCTTCTCGCGTTTCGCTTCTCCCCACTGCGTTTGCGTTCTATCTTCATCACGAATGCGGTCGGCACCCGTCGCCGATCGAACCAGATCTCGAGCGAGCCATTTGCAGGCGCGTGCGTGCGCGGGTGGCAAACCCTACCACGCGCCAGAGAGGTGGGTGACCGAGTACTCCGCTTTGGCTACGCCCGAGGAGGAAGAGGAGCTGGAGGTGGCGGAGTGGTGTGCCGTCTCTTGCGCGTCTCCCCGCATTCCCGTGTGTTTCGTGCGTCTGCTCATGTAGCCCATTCTGACGTGGCACGTTGCAGCGCGGCTGTATAGGGAAATCCGAAATCCAGCAGGAGCTCCGCCCAGTTTCGTGCACTGCCGAAGCTCATTAAAAAGGCGACGACGACGAAGTTTCGCCGAATCCATCTTCGATCTCGAGGCACAATGGAAGACCCTGGCGCGTCGCCTGTAGATCTTTACATATATATATATATATATATATATACATATATATATATACACACATAACACGGGCGCATGGGGCCCCGGGCCTTGGGCCCCCACGTTTTCAAAACTCCCCCCCTCCAGCAACCCACTTTCGTCCCCTGCGCCAGCGGACCTTGTGGAACGCTCCAGGGCGTTCCCTGCGCCTCCAGGACCTTCCACGGCGCCCGCAGCGGACGCCCACATGCCGCCAAGACGGCCCAGGAGCGAAGCAAGCCGCCCAAGATGGCCCCAAGAGGCCATTAAGATGCCCCGAGAGCGTTCCGAGGGGACCTCCAAGAGGGCCCCAAGAGACCAAAATCAAGGATTTCCACACCAGTGCGTTTTTGTTCCTTGTCGTTCGCGTTTTCCCGTTTTCAAGAGTCCGACATTCCAAGATTGAGTCTCCAACATCGCCCCTGGAGGGACCAAGAGGCCCCCACGGGGCCCCCAAGACGGCCCCAAAACGGCCCCAAAAGCGCCGAAGACGGCCCAAGAGGGCTGCAGGACGGCCCCAGAAGGGGCCCAAGAGGGGGAACACGAATCGACAAGTCCAGCTTTCCGCCCCAAGAGGCCCCTAGAACCCTAGGAGGCTCCAAGAGGCCCCAGGAGGCCCCAGAAAAGCCCCCCAAGAGACCCAACAGAGGCCCCAAGAGGCCCCAGAACGGCCCACGGGAGGCTTCAGAACTGCTTCCAAAAGGCCCCCGAAAGCCTCCCACGATGTCCCAACGAACTAACAGACCTCTAACCCACAACTCAGAAACGGCGGCGGGATGGGCCGAGGGCACCAAGAGGCAACACGTATCGATTTCCAATACAGTGTTTCAGCGATTTTCGTGGTTAAACTGCTCCGCGGTTCCAATTTTCTCCGACAGCCCAAAAGCCCCCCAAAATCTTTCAAAACGGCCCAAGAGGCTCCCGACAGGGCCCCAAGACGGCCCAGAAGGCCCCTAATACAGCCCAGGAGCGCTCCAGCCAAGGAAGTAATACAGCCCCAGGAGGGACACAAGAGGCAGAGCTCGAACTCACAGAGCGAGCCCCCCCCCCCCGAAGACGGCCCCCGAGACCGCCAGCAGGGCCCCGACAGGTTTCCAAGAGGCCACAGGAGCGCCCGAGGGCCTCCCACCCCCAGAAGCACGAAGCGGCCCCCATAGAGGCTCCAAATATGACGAGAGACCTCCGAGATACCTTCCAGAAGACCAAACAAGCTTTCAAAGAGCCCTCCAGTAGCGCCCCCAAAAAGAGATCCAAGGAGATGACCAGCATGGTTTTGCCAAGCTGCCCTGCGCACCTTCCTGGAGCCTTCCTGGGCGCTTGCAAAAAAAAACGTTGAGTATTTGCAACTTTCGGTTCTTTTCGCAGTCCCACTACGCTGCTTCTCACCCTTCTTCTCATGACCAAAGTGGTAAACATATAAAGCGTCCCGGCCGCATGGCCGATGGACCGGGGGCTACTTGTGACAGTTATTGCCCGGCAGCCTGGGGTGGGGGAATTCTTTACTTGTCTTTGCCCCCGTAAGAAGTCTGTGTGGCAATCTAAACGGTCGCCGACAGGGACCAGCCGACCGGCCAGAGGATAGATTGCGAGATGGACGAGGAGCAGGTGGAGGAGGAGGAGGAGAAGAAGGAGAAGGAGGAGGAGGAGGAGGGCGAGGAGAAGGACGAGCTGGTGCGTTAGCGTCATATGGATATTTACCAACGGCGGAATCGGGGTATTCACCAATTATTTTGCACACCTTATCCCGAATCCTCGGGTACGTACGGCCTCTAGCGTTATTGTGCATTTGATTGCATTGTTGTTATTTTGGTTGCTTTTCGAAAGGTGTGCACAGGCATGGTTCCGCAAACGGCATTGCGTTGGCGAGCATTGTTATGCTTGGCATTTGGTTGTATTTCATCGCATTGCCTTGCCTTTCATTTGCTTTGTTTCTCTCTGCATGGCGCTCGCATCTGGTTTCCATGGCACTGCGTTACATTGCAGTGCCAGTGTGGGCACTCCATTATGAACATTAGATTCACTGCTTGGCATTTGTTCGCATTGACTTGTATGGATGTGCTATTGTGTGTGGTCGATCTCTGTTCGGCCCGCGTTTGTTGACGCTTCGGTGTGCCTCATATTCACGCAACTTGTGGATAAATATTTCAAAGGATGTGTGAACTTGTCGCGGCCTGGGGCTTGCTAGAACCTAAGCGCGCGCGAAGCGCGCGCTTTTCTAGTAAATAGTGGCAGATCGTAGTTATGCGAGGCTTACCTAGAGAAGACACCGCGAAGCCAAGCGAAGAACACCAGCAAGATATGCAACTGGTCTGGGAAGTGGATAAGTGCACGAAAGTAAATCAGATGAAGAGGGAGGAAGGTGCTAAAGCGTCAATCCGAAAGACTGGCGACGCCTTGTGCAAACATGCGAAGGAAAAGGAGAAGGGCAATCAGGAGGAGAAAGGTGTGGAGAAGAAGGATGGTGATTGCGATGAGAAGGAACATGAGGGTGATCAGGACGAGGGGAGCGGATAGGAAAATAAATCAGGAGAAGCAGAGGCAGCATGATGCAAAAAAGCGAAGTCGAGAGGACAAATGTTTCAAGAAGGTCAGCCCTGCCCTCATCATCGACATCTGCCGCTGCTGATGGGGAGGAGGAGCCTACTGCTGACGAAGCTTCTGGTGCTTCTGAGCAGGTCCTGCAAACTGGCTCCTGCTGACCTCAAGGCGGCAGGGCTACTCCGACGGGTACGCCTTGGTGGAGAACGCTCTGGAGGAGGTCGCCGATGCCAGCGGGGACGAAGGGCGCTGCAGGACCCCAATGACATGCTCCCGAGCGCCATGGACAGACGCCATCACACCTCCGAGGAGGCGGACGAGCTCCAGCTCGGCAGGGCGGCCTGTCGGGGAGAGCCGGGACGCCGACGGGCCGGCAAAAGGTGGCTTGAGCGCGACCGCGGAGTCCGTGGCCGAGGGGCTTCGCAGAGCTCGCGCAGTGGCCCCGCGCTCGGGCCGACACGGGCTCCGTCGACTTGCGGGCCCTCCCCTCTGCGTTGTCGAGACTCGCCGCGAGGAGCGAGCTCGGGCGCGCGAGCGCGTCCTCGCACCGCGGCGCTGGCGTCCGGGACAGGCCCGGCGATGGGCGCACCGCCGCCGGCGATGGCCTCGCGCAGGAGAGGTCGCGGGATCTCTGCGTACCAAGCCCGCCAACAGGGCCACGCGCGGCACCACACCAGTTCTTGGAGCTCGTCTCCCCGCACTGGCACGCAGTTGCACGGAGGGAGGCGCCGCGAGTGACAGGACCGGTGGATGTGCGGCTGGAAATGGGCACGGGGGCATCAGCGACCTCCACGTTCCGTTGGCCACTCCGTCCTGCATATAATGTCGCCTGCAACGGCGACTGGTGGTTCAAAGGCAACCCTTCTGAAGGATGCCAGCAGTGGAACGGCCATCGCTGCAGCCCAAGAGTTGCTGATTAAAGGCGACGGCCCTTGAGCAAGTTCCCTTCGCGTTTCGCGAAGTCCTATCTGGCCGCGGCAGATTCGAACGTCTACCTGGGGCCAACCTCTCGTGCGCTGCCCCCTCCAGACCCAGGGACAGGGGGTAGGGGCCAAGGGAACGAGGAGGTTGGAAGAACAAGCTCGTTAAACCGCCTACGCAGAAAGGGCTGGTGAGACTCCGCCGAGCCACTCGGTGCGAAACGCCTCCAGAAAGCACCCGACCACTTCGGCACCTGCCCCACTTCACGTGGTCAGATTTGCCCTCATGTGATATTTTGCGGGCGGTGCGAGGTCGGCCCGTCCTTTGGTTCCCATCCGCCGCCTCCTCGCCCTTGAAATTCTGGGCGGGCTTCCAGAGCTTAGCTGAATGAAGCAGACAATTAAAAATACTCCTCCACATCCTCCTCATCCTCGTCTTCCTCCCTCCCCTCCCCTCCATCCATCCATCCCCCTCGCCGCCAATTCTGCCCCCTCCTGCTCCCTCATCCCTCCCCCCTTCCCCCTTCCTCCATAATCCCCCCGCCTCTTCATCCTCGTCCTCTCGTCTCTGTTCCTCCCCCCTCCAGCACATGGTTGTGGGTGATGTACAACTAGTTGCTGCTGGCCCATGCGTACAAGTAGCGTGGACTCGCTGCATGTGTCCAGTTTGCTCCAGGGCAGCCCGCCGATTGGAGTAGGGTCGCGCTCCTTTCTCGAGTCCAAAAACAAAAAAAACTAAACTCCCTCTCCTCGTCCTCCCGCCTCCCCCCCCATCCCCCCTTCCTCTTTTCGTCCCTCGTCCTTCCCTCCCCCCCTGACTTCACCCCCCTCCTCGCTCCTCCCCCCCCGAGGCCCGCGAATGGCAGCGCCAGCTGCGCGGGGAGGTGCGCAGGCTCGACCGGGACATCGGCAGGATGAGGCCCGGCGCACCCCCCCCCGCCGTGGCGACTGCTCGTCCCCGTCGTCCTCCAAAGAGGACGAGCAGTCGCCGAGTCGGGGCTCAAGAGATCGGGGGCAACGCTAGGGGGGGAATAGGCATAGGGGGGAACGCATCGACCCCCGATCGCCCATTGATCGCCGATAGGGGCCCCACAGCCCCAACCCGCACAGGAAGCTGCGGATTCAATATCACGGGCCTATCGCCGATCTATCGGCGATGTGTCGCCGATTCCAGGTCCATGCATCCCCCCCTTATGCCAGTCCCCCCCGATCGTTGCCCCTCGAGAGACGGGGGGTCGGTGCAAACGGGGGTCCGCCAGGGCGCCGGATATCTTGCCGGATCCTGCAGGGCCGGGGTCGCCCGACCCGCGCCTGGGTGCAGGACTCTGCGGGATCAGAGAGCGCGTTCCTCGGGGTTGGACAGACCTCCTACCCTGACACGTCGATTGGTGAATTGGCCGTTTTCGGTTTGCGAGAGGGCGTCGCGGCCGTCATTTTTGCGGGTCCAGGCCCGTCGGTTTCGGTCCCAGGCCGTTTTCACTAAGGGGAGGTTTACCAAAGGGAGGTCTGTCCACCGCCGAGTTCCACTACTCGCCGAGTGCCTACTCGCAAACGTCCGAAACACACACACGCACACGCACACACACACACACACACACACACACACACACACACACGCACACACACACGCACGCACACGCACACACACACGCACGCACGCACACGCACGCTCACACGTCTGCCTCGATGTGACATGGAACGTGAAGCCTCCGCGGGTGACCCGGGCCATCTGCGAGCAGTGACTCTGCGAGCCGTGAGACGCGCTCGTCTGGAGCAGCCGCCGAGGGCCGCCGCGGGGGCCTCGCCCTGCTGCTCTCGGACGGCCCGGCCCGCGCGGGGGCGGCCCTGCGCGCGTCTGCCCTCGGGCCGGAGGAGGGCCAGCCGAGGCGACGGCGGGCTCCCCGCCCGCCAGAAGTCCCGGCGGACCTCCAGAGGCTGCCCGGCCCGGCGATCCCCTTGCTCGTCTCGGGGGACGTAATAAAACGACGCGAAGATCGGGGCAAAATCGGATCGGGGTAACTCGAAATCTCTGAGAATCGGCGGGTTTGGAGGATGTACTGGGCGCCGCGGCCGCTCCAGAGCGTTCCGGAACGCTCTGAGTGCGCTGCGGAACGCTCTGGAGCGATTTATCCCGATCCTAGCCCTGGTTTAAGCCTCCAGAGGCTGCCCGGCCCGGCGCCCCCCTTGCTCGTCTCGGGGGACGTAAGGCTCGAGTACGCCGGAGCTCGGGTGTGCCGACGCTTCTCGACGAGCGCGTCCCGGACTTTGAGGGTCCAGTGTTCGTTGGAGGTTTGCAGCGGGAGCTCGCGTCCAATGTCAGGCTGGGTCTCGTGATTTTCATGATCGCCCCGTCTGGCCAACCCGAGTCCCCCGAGCCAAAGTCGTACGTCTCCCCGATCCTCGTCCTCGTCGTCCTCAGGAGGGGCCAGTCCCAGACATACTCGCGCCGTGACAAAAATCACGACGGGAAATTCTTGGCCGTTTTTCCAGCCTCCCGGGGCAATCGCCGGACCCTGGGACCCTCAAAAAATGACTCATGGGTAAAGGGTCGCGACTTCCAGGGACTCCGCACTGAAAAAGTCAACAGACCTCATGCCTGGGAGCCGAGTCTTGGCCGAGGGGCTCTTTCCCCCCCTCGCGTGGTCACCATCGCTGGCGGGTCGCACACCGCCTCCCGCCCCGCTCGGAGGCCTCGCCTGCCAGCACGTGTGCACGGGGCGCCGAAGTGGCGCCCAGGGCCTCCCGGTGCCCACGTGGAGCGCGGGAGCCCCTCCGCAGAAATTGGTCGGAGGGGGCCGACTGCCGGGCAGCGCCCTGGACCGCTGGAGGGCGCAGGCCGGGCACGGCGTTGGTGCGGGGCGCGGTGGCTGGCGCTCCGGCGCGGGGTGCTGGGCCGTGAGCCCAAGGGCGACCCGCGGTAGCCAGCGGCGCGGCCGCTGGCGTCTTGGAGGCCCTGGGCACGCGTGCGTATCGTGATCCAGCGTGTTCGCGTGACCAGCAGCTGGCGGCTCGTCCTCGTCGACTTCCTCTCAGGAGCGTCCAGCCGATCCCCATCCCCATTGGGCCGTGGTTTTTCAGCCCCACCAGCCCACCAGCCCAGGCAGGTATGGGTCCCGCGAGACCCGAACAAAACAGGCATACATGTTCCCGGGCTCCGGGCCCACGGGCCCCCCGCCCCCCAGATGGGATGGGTCTCTGGGTCCTTCGCCTCCCCCCCACCAGATGGAACAGGGTTGGGGGTCGACTCCCGGGGTCGACCACGACGACGGCGGCGGCGGCGGCGGCTGCGGCGACCTCCAGAACTCTCCTGGAGCACCACAGTACCACGCTGGCCCTCTTGGGCCCCACAAAGTCATGCGGAGAGGTGCCCTGAATCCCCGACGCGACGAGACAAGCCCTGATAGATTTGGCAATTTGGGCTCCAGGTCCATAAGAGACTCCTTAGGAGTCAGGATTGAGGCTTGAGGCTTGAGGCTTAGGCGATTGGGCAAAGGACCCGAGGACACGTCCCCTCCGTGCCCAGAGGCACGGTGGCGGATAGAGTGAGGTAAAAAGTCAATGTGGAAATGAGATAGGCAGGTAGTAAGAACGATATGTACATACTTTGTGCGATGGATAATAGGTGGTTGTCCCGATGGCTGCCCCGACAGATAGATGGATACAGAGCTAGATCGATAGATATATTGGTAGTGGGATTGAAAGAAACATTATCAAACCGGTCGATAATGGGACCAATAAATAGATAAGAGATGGTTTCCCCGATGGTTGTCCGAATGAGTTCCACAATGGTTGTCTTGATATTTGTCCCGTTGGTTGCCCCGGTTATCCGTTCCAACAAGTAGAGACATGATCGGCAGACAGAGTGGTTGTGATATATTTATGTATATATATATATATACAGAGAGAGAGAGAGAGATACACGCACACACACACACACACACACACACACATATGTATATATATATATATATACATATACACGTAGTACCCCGCAGATGCGGATAAGAGTGAGGGGGCGGTGGGGACGTCGGCAGTTTGCGAGACTCTGGAGAAGCCCGCAGCAGGCGCCCAAATTTCAAATTATACAACGAGTCCGCCGCAGGCGCCGATTTTTTCGTTCAACCAATGTGGGTGGGTCGCGGGTGGGTCGCGGGTGGGTCGCGGGGTGGGTCGTGGGTGGGTCGCGGGCGTAGTGGGCAGAAAATCCACCCCATAATAATCACCCCGACAATCGAATCCGTCTAGTAAACGCACACAAAGAATGAATCGCACAGGGCAGAGTTGTTAGTCAACGCCTAGGGCCGTTTTAGTAAAAGTCAATTGTCGGGTCCGGGTGTTTTTTCTTCCCTTGAGGGTGGGTCGCGGGGTGGGTCGCGGGTGGGTCGCGGGGTGGGTCGCGGGTAGGTCGCGAATGGGTCGCGGGTGGGTCGCAGGGTTGGGTCGCGGGTGGGTCGCGGGGCGGGTCGCGGTTGGGTCGCGGGGTGGGTCGCCGGTGGGTCGCGGGTGGGTCGCGGGTGGGTCGCGGGTGGGTCGCGGGGTGGGTCGCGGGGTGGGTCGTGGGTCGCGGGGTGGGTCGCGGGCGGGTCGCGGGGTGGGACGGACAACAAACAACAACAACAACAACAACAACAACAACAACAACCATTTTAAGGCTGTACGCTCTTACTTGCCCGCGAGTCATTCAACACGTATACCCTACACCCTCGATACCCGCCCTCTTCGTCTTCGATCACACCCCTTTCGGGGGGATTATTTCTCTTTGCTGGGGCCGGCGGGCTTAGACGTACGGGCAAACCGGAACGGGCGGACAATCCTTCGGGGGCGTACATCTCTCTGCCCGCCATTGGAATTGGCGCGGGCCCTGCAAGAGGAGGAGGGGAAGAACGAGGGAGAGTGGGAGGAAGGGGAGGGGGAAGGACGAAGGAAGAGGGAAGATACCACGTTGTGAAGGCGTCCTTGGCGCGTGCGTGGTTCCTGAGCGCCGAAACGCAATTCCAGAATAATTTGTGAGGACGTCGCACGCGAGAGCGCAGTCCTGAGTACATTGTGAGGAAATCTCAGGCGGAAGCGGGGGCCCTGACTAAGTTGCGAGGAAGTCTCAAGCGGGAGCGCCGTTCCTGAGCAAATTGCACGGAAGTCTCAGGCGGGAGCGGGGGTCCTCACTAAATTGCGAGGAAGTCTCAAGGCGGGAGCGCCGTTCCTGAGTCAATTGCGCGGAAATGTCAGGCAGGAGCGGGGGTCCTGAGTAAAATTCGAAGAAGTCTCAGGCGGGAGCGCCGTTCCCACGTAAATTGCACGGAAGTCTCAGGCGGGAGCGGGGGTCTTGATTACATTGCGAGGAAATCTCAGACGGGAGCGCCTTTCCTGAGTAAATTGCGCGGAAGTCTCAGGCGGGAGCGGGGGTCCTGAGTAAAAATCGAGGAAGTCTCAGGCGGGAGCCGTTGTTGTTGTAGCCCAGGGGGCAGGGGCACAGTTTGAGCAGGAAGACTTTCCTTGAAAAAAACAAGGTGCGAGCCCCGGGGGTGGCACTTCAATCGAAAAAAATCAATGTGCACCGGTGGGGGGGATCAACAATAATTATTCTTCAAGAATGAGAGTTCAACAACAACAACAACAACAACATCAACATCAACAACAACAATAACAACGACGACAACAACAACGACAACAACAACGACAACGACAACGACAACGACAACAACGCAGCAAGCAGAATTCTCACCACGAATTCTTATTCAGCCACGCACCCAGGGACAATAAATGACCGTTCGGCCCTCTCATTCTGAGTCAATACAGAGATTTCGAAGAGACTTGAGGACAGTCCATTTCGTGCCTCGGGCGCGGCGGCGGATATAACGGACAGACGCCAGCGCCCCTTTTCCTCCCCTTCCTCCGCAGTTTCACCTCAAGGATCGAGACGGCCTCACGTGAACACCCAACACTCACGTACATTTTTGCATTCGCAGATCGCCGTTCAGTTGATTCGGTTCGGACGATGGCGGCGACTGTGTTGACCGTCGCGGCGTGATTGATGGCGCGCTCGCGCGCGCTCGCTGTGAAAGGTGTGCCTTTTGGGGATGAGGGGGCTGAACGGTCATTCATTGTCCCTGGGTGCGTGGCTGAATAAGGGATTCGTGGTGAGAATTCTCCTTGTTGCATTGCTGTTGTTTTCGATGTCGTTGTTGTCGTCGTTATTATTGTTGTCGTTGTGGTTGTGGTTGTGGTTGTGGTTGTCGTTGTTGTTGTTGTTGCTGCTGTTGTTGTTGTTGATGTTGGTGTTGGTGTTGTTGTTGTTGGTGCTGGTGTTGTTGTTGTTGCTGCTGCTGTTGTTGTTGTTGGTGTTGGTGTTGTTGTTGTTGCTGCTGCTGCTGTTTTTGTTGTTGTTGTTGCTGCTGTTGTTGTTGTTGGTGGTGTTGTTGTTGTTGCTAGTGTTGTTGTTGTTGTTGTTGTCGTCGTCGTCGTCGTTGTTGTTGTCGTTGACGAAAACACTCACTGGCGCCCGGCCGACCCCCTCCCCCCCAGCAACAGCAACAGAGCAACACAGGAGAACCTCGAGAGCGTTTTGGGCTTCCTGGAGGGCCTCTACCGCCTCCTGGAGCGCCTCTAGGGCCTCCTGGGGAGCCTGTGGGACCTCCTGGCGAGTGTCTCGGGCTTCATGGAGAGCGTTTTGGGCCTCCTTGAGCGCGTCTTGGGGTCTCCTGGGGGCCTCTTGGGGCTTTTTGCAGGCCTCTTGGTGCCTCCTGGGGGGCCTCTTCGGGCGGAAGGCTCGGATTGTCGATTCGCGCCCCCCCTCTTCGCTGGTCGCCTGGGATGGGGGTGTTTATTAATAAGGAGCTTGTGGGAGGGGGCGCTTGTTAATACCAGCTGCCTGCGGCAAGTCCCGCCACCGTGCCAGGCCATGATGCTGGGCACCGCTCGTTCGAGGGGGCAAAGGAGGCCGTACTCGCGAGGGGTGCGCAACATGATAATGATGGTGATGACGATGATGATGATCAGGATGATGATGATGACGACGACGATGACGATGGCGATGACGATGACGATGACGATGATGATGATGATGATGATGATGATGATGATGATGATGATGATGATGTTGGTGGTGGTGATGCTGATGATGATGACGATGACGATGACTATGCCGATGCCGATGGTGATGATGATGAGGGTGATGACGATGACGATGCCTATAATGATGATAGTGGTGATGATGATGACGATGACGACGACGATGACGCTGATGATGATGATGGTGGTGATGATGACGATGATGATGATGTTGATGATGATGATGATTATGATGACGACGTGGATGTGGATGGTGATGATGATGACGATGATGATGACGTGGACGAGGATGGTGATGATGATGACGATGATGATGATGAAGATGAGGATGATGATCATGATAAGGATGATGATCATGATAAGGATGATGATGAGGAGGATGACGTGGGTGTGGATGATGATGACGATGATGGTGACGATGATGGTGACGATGATGATGATGATGTGGACAAAGATGCGGATGATGATGACGATGATGAGGAGGAGGATGGACGAGAGTAGGAGGAGGAGGAGGAGGAGGGTGAGTAGAGGTTTATCCAGCTGCCTGCGGCCTGCCCCGCTGAGGATGATGAGGATGGTGATGATGATGAGGATGGTGAGGAAGATGGTGAGGATAGTGATAATGATGATGACGATGATGGTGATGGTGATGGTGATGATGATGATGATGGTGATCGTGGTGAGGACGATGATGACGATGGCGATGACGTTGATGATGATGTCGAGGATGACGATGATGAGGAAGATGGTGATGATGGCGAGGATGATGACGACGATGATGACGATGATGAGGAACATGCTGTTGATGATGATGCGAATGGTGATGCTGATGACGATGACGATGACGACGACGATGGCGATGATGATGATGATGGTGGTGATGATGATGATGACCGTTGGGATATCGTGGGATGTCTGTCGGCGGCGAGTTTGAGGCAGTTCGGAGGTCTCTTGGTAGGACTCCTACGAGGACTCCTACAAGGATTCCTACGAGGATTCCTAGTTGGACTACTGGGAGTCCTACGAGGATTCTTAGTAGGACTAGTAGGACTCCTACGAGGACTCTTAGTAGGACTACTAGGAGTCCTACGAGGATTCCTAGTAGGCGACGAGGATTCCTAGTAGGACTACTAGGACTCCTACGACTCCTACGAGGATTCCTAGTAGGACTACTAGGACTCCTACGAGGATTCCTAGTAGCACTACTAGGACTCCTACGAGGATCCCTAGTAGGACTACTAGGACTCCTACGAGGATTCTTAGTAGGACTACTAGGACTCCTACGAGGATTCTTGGTAAGACTACTAGGACTCCTATGAGGATTCTTAGTAGGACTAGTAGGAATCCTACGAGGATTCTTAGTAGGACTACTAGGATTCCAATGAGGATTCCTGGTAGGACTAGTAGGAATCCTATGAGGATTCTTAGTAGGACTACTAGGATTCCTATGAGGATTCCTAGTAGGACTAGTAGGACTCCTACGAGGATTCTTAGTAGGACTAGTAGGACTCCTATGAGGATTCCTAGTAGGACTAGTAGGACTCCTACGAGGATTCCTAGTAGGACTAGTAGGACTCCTACGAGGATTCTTAGTAGGACTACGAGGATTCCTATGAGGATTCCTAGTAGGACTAGTACGACTCCTACGAGGACTCCTAGGAGGACTGTTACGGGGACTCCTACTTCGAGAATATCATCCTTACGTTTGTCGCAGTATTCCGAACAGGTATAAGCGAAGATCGCTGCGGAAGCTCGTCTCCACGGAACGTCTTTGGATGTACCTGTTGGGAACACTGCGACGACCGTAAGGGTTGAACCTCTTTTTTTTGTTTGTCGGGGTGTGTTGCTCTGTTGCCGTGTTGCTGGGGGGGGGGTCGGCAATAGTGCACCAGTGAGGGTTTTCGCCACCGGAAACGAAACCGGGAGCTGGCACACTGGCTCCCAGTGCGCCAGTGTGTGTTTATGCCTTGTTGTTGTTTGTTGTCGTCGTCCCATCCGCGACCCACCCGCGACCCACCCGCGACCCACCCTGCGACCCACCCCGCGACCCACCCCGCGACCCACCTGCGACCCAACCCCGCGACCCACCCGCGACCCAATCGCGACCCAGCCGCGACCCACCCCGCGACCCACCCGCGACCCACCCCGCGACCCACCTTCAAGGGAAGAAAAACCACCCGGACCCGACAATTGACTTTTACTAAAACCTCCCTGGGCGTTGACTAAACACCCCTGCCTTGTTCGATTAATTTCTTGTGTGCGTTTACTAAACGGCTTCGCTTCCCGGGTCGATTATTATGGGGTGGATGTTCTTTCTGCCCACAACCCGCGACCCACCCGCGACCCGCGTCCCACCCCTCGACCCACCCGCGACCCACCCGCGACCTGCCCACATTGATTTAACGAAGAAATCGGCGCCTGCGGCGGGCTCGTTGTATAATTTTGTAAACTTTGGGCGCCTGCTGCGGGCTTCTCCAGAGTCTCGCAAACTGCCGACGTCCCCACCGCCCCCTCATTCTTATCCGCATCTGCGGGGTGCTACGTATATGCATGTGTATATATATATATATATACACATATCTATATATATAGATATATATATAGATATATATATATATATATATATATATATATTATATATACATATATACATACATACATACATACACATACATACATATAACGGCGCACCGGGTCCGGGGGCCCGGGGCCGGGACCTCGACCACAAATGTGCGCCCCGGGGGGCCCGGAGGCTCGTCGGGGCTTGCCGGAGGCCTCCCCGGTCAGACAAGACGGCCCAAGAAGCGCCCAAGACGGCCCAAGAAACTTCCAAGAGGCCTCCATGAGGGCTCCGAGATGCTGAAGATGGCCTCCAGACGTCCAAGGAGGCCCCCAAGAGGCCCCAAGAAGCCTCCAACATGCGTCCCAAGAGGGCCCCTAGACGCAAAAATTGGCCCATTCCCTTCGTAAAACGTACATTTTTAACAAAGTTGTCTTTTGGGCTTTCCGACGTTACAGGACGGCCCAAGAGGCGCCCAAGACCGCCCCAAGACGGCCCAAGAAGCTTCCCAGAGGGCCCCAGGACAGCCCAAGAGGGCCCCAAGACGGCCCAAGAGGCGCCCAAGATGGCCCAAGAGGGCCCCAAGACGGGCCCAAGAGGGGGCCCAGAGGGGGACCACGAACCGCAAGCTCGAGCCTTCCGCCCCAAGAGGCCGCCAGGAGGCCCCCAGGAGGCCCCTCAAGAGGCCCCAGGAGACCCCCAAGAGGCCCAAAGGAGGCCCCGAGAAGCCCCAAATCGGCCCCCACAATGCTTCGAACCTGCTTCCAGGAGGCCCCCGACAGGTTCAGAGGCTCCCAAGAAGCTACGTCAAACTCCCAGCGAGCGGCCGGACGAGGCCCCCCAAAAAATCCCAAGAGGGTTCCAGTATTTGTATCCTTCAGCGCTCTCTGGCCTTCTTCCCCCTGCCCCCTTCCCTGCGACTTTCGTTGACTCAAGCTCGCCTCCTCTCCATTTCCTCTCTCTGCCTCTCTCTCTCTCTCTGTCTTCTTCTGTCTCTCTCTCTCCATCTCTCTCTCTCTCTCTCTCCTTCGCTCTCTGTCTGTCTGTCTCTCTCTCTCCCTCTCTTTCTCTCTCTTTCTCTTTCTTCCTTTCAGATTCCGTGTCCTTGCGACCTTCTGCAGTCCCCGACGTCGCCACGGCTGGATCCGCTCGAGCGTGTCTTGTGATGTGCGGCGGTGCGAAGCCCGTCCCACTGATCAAGGCACAGGTACGAAATGATGGGTCCATCATTTCTTGCCTTCCCATGTGCGTTTTCCCAATCGATTCCTGGGCCCGAGGTCGCAAAAATTACGACGTCGGAGGTCTGGGGAGGCGGGAAGCACGACCTGGACCTCCGACGTCTTGGAAAAATCACGACGGCGGTTTCGGTCAATTTTCGGCCTCCGGGGCCCCTCGCAGGGTCCCGGGACCGTCAGAAAACGACTCAGGATGAAAAAAAAAACATCCCCAGGAAGTCGTCGAGAGGTCCAGGGGCCGCGCACAGAAAGCATCACGACATCGGACGTCCAGAGAGGAGGTAGGAACACGAGGAGGAGGGAGCCCAGACCTCCTGGCGACGCAACACCAAAGACAACAAAAGCTTCCCCGCGACTTCCCCCAGAGACTCTAACTACAGAAACTCCTTTCGTATTCCGACCAGAAGCATCCAGAAACGATGTACATTAGCCCTGGTGGGGGGAATGATGGCGATGGTGATGTTCATGATGACGACGGTGACGATCCTAGCTAGAACCTAAGCGCGCGCGAAGCGCGCGCGTGGTTCTAGAATATGTATATGTGTGTATATATATAGATGTGTATATACATATATATATATGTATCTATATATACTAGAACCATCGCGCGCGCTTCGCGCTCGCTCCTCAAGTTCTAGCTAGGATAATCGTCATCGTCATCATCGCCATCCTCATCACCATCATATCCGGCGTCATCGTCAGCGGCATCGTCATCATCACCATGACCATCACCATCATCACAATCGTCACCATCACCACCATCAGCAGCAACATCGTCATCACCATCGTCATCATCGCCATCGTCGTCATCATCGTCAACATCGTCACCTGAATTATCAACATAATCATCCTCATCATCGCCATCGTCATCATTATCGTCGTCGTCGTCGTCGTCGTGATCGTCGTCATCGTTATCGTCATCATCATCGTCATCATCTTCATCATCCGCCCACTCCTGCATCACAAGCACCATAAACAGCATCGCCACCATTATTATCAGCATCGGCGTTATCATCCTGACCATCAGCAGCATCATCATAATGATCGTCAACATCACCATCCTCAACGGCATCACCGTCATCGTCATCATGATCGTCAGCATCACCACCATCATCATCACCACCATCACTCACATCACGATCACCATCATCAACATCATCATCATCATCATCAGCATCAGCATCACCATCATTCCCACTGTCAACATCATCATCATAATCTTCTTCCTCATCATCATCATCATCATCATCATCATCATCATCATCATCGTCGTCGTCAACTTCATAATAGTCGTCATCATCGTCATCATTTTCGTCACCGTCGTCTCCGAAGCTCCCCCGCCGAACTCGAGGATATCTCCGCAGCGTCTTGCATGCCGCGTGAGCAGTATTGGGGATTTAGGTTGTGGGCCTGAGGCCGCCCTGCATAATCATCATTGTCATTATCACCAGCGTCTGGAAGCCTTGCGGGGCCCTTTCGGCGCCTTTTGGAGGCCTCTTGGAGCTTCCTGGGGGCCTCTCGAGGCCTCTTGCGGACTCCTGGGGGCCTCTTGGGAGCTTCTGGTGGGCGAGGGCTCGAAATGTCAGTTCGTGTTCCCCATCTGGGGCTCCTCTTGGAGTGTTCTGGGAGCTCTTTTGGGCCGTCTTGGAAGCTTCCTGGGCCGTCTTGGGGCCCTCTTGGGCTGTCTCGGTGGTCTCTTGGGGGCCTCTGGGCTCGTCTTGAGGCGATATTTCGGGCCTCGTGGGCCGCCTTGGAGCGTCTGGAAGCCGAACTGGGGAGAACGCCCAAACCCTTCAAAACCCACCAAAAATCAGTGACAATTTCCTATTGGGCCCCTCCCGGGAGTGCTGTCGGAGACCTGCTGGGACGCTTTGGCAACTTTTTAACCGTCTTGGAGTGCTCCCGGGCCGCTTCGGACCTCTCTTGGGCTGTCCTGAGAGCGTCTTGGCGAGAAAACCTTGCTATTCACATGTTTTTTTGTGGTTTCAGCTGGAATACCAAAACAACAAAAAAAACATGTGAATAGCAGGGTTTCGTAGCATCGTGGCGAGAAAAACATGCTATTCACATTTTTTTGTTTCAGCTAGAAAACCAAAAAAAAAAAAAACTGTGAATAGCATGGTTTTCTCGCCGCCAAACCACCAAACACTGCTATTCACAAGTTTCTCTGGCGCTCATCGGCGCCGACCATCGCCGGCGAAGTTTGCAGACCTCTGAAAACCAAAAAAACCAAACAACACCTGTGAATAGCAGTGTTTCGTGGTATCACTGACCAAAAAAACAAAAAAACAAAAAAAAACAGTGAATAGCAGTGTTTTGTTGCCCTGCTGTTTCTCCTCCTCCTCCTCCTCCTCCTCCTCCTCCTCCTCCTCCCCCTCTTCAGCCCCCTCGTCCTCTTCGTCCTCCTGCCCCTCCTTGTCCTCCCCCTGCTAGCCCGACCCCTTTTATTCTTACTCCTCCCGTGCTCATCACCCATCTCCGTTCATATTTCCCCCCCCCCCCCTCCTCCTCTCCTCCTCCTCTCCTCCTCCTCCTCCTCCTTTCTCCTCCTCCTCCTCCTCCTCCTCCTCCTCCTCCTCCTCTTCCTCCTTCTCCTCATCGTTCTCTTCGTCCTCCCCCTTCTCCTCTTCCTCTAGCTTCTCCTCCAAAGAAGCTCATGGGAGAAGATCTACCACGAAACCCTGCTATTCACAGTTTTTTTTGTTTATTGTTTTTGTTTTTTTTTTGTTTTTGTTTTTGTGTGTTGTTGTTTTTTTTGTTTGGTCAATGATGCCACGAAACATTGCTATTCACAGATATTTTTGGTTTTCAGAGGTCTGCGAACTTCGCCAGGAGGCTGGTGGACGGTGACAACCTGAAAAAAACATGTGAATAACAGGGTTTCGTAGCATCTTGGCGAGAAAACCTTGCTATTCACATTTTTTTTTGTTGTTTTTTTTGGTTTCAGCTAGAAAACAAAAAAAACAAAAAAAAAAAAAAAAAAAAAAAAAAAAAAAAAAAAAAAAAAAAAAAAAAAAAAAAAAAAAAAAAAAAAAAAAACTGTGAATAGCAGGGTTTTCTCGCCGCCAAACCACCAAACACTGTTGTTCACAAGTTTTTCTGGCGCTCATCGGCGCCGACCATCGCCGGCGAAGTTTGCAGACCTCTGAAAACCTGACAAAAAACAACAAAAACCTGTGAATAGCATTGTTTCGTGGTATCACTGACCAAAAAAAACAAAAAACATGTGAATAGAAGTGTTTTGTTGCCCTGCTGTTCCTCCTCCTCATCCTCCTCCTCCTCCTCCTCCTCCTCCCCCTCTTCAGCCCCCTCGCCCTCTTCGTCCTCCTGCCCCTCCTTGTCCTCCCCCTGCTAGCCCGGCCCCTTTTATTCTTACTCCTCCCGTGCTCATCACCCTTCTCCGTTCATATTTCCCCCCCCTCCTCCTCCTCCTCCTCCTCCTCCTCCTCCTCCTCCTCTTCCTCCTCCTTCTCCTCATCGTTCTCTTCGTCCTCCCCCTTCTCCTCTTCCTTTAGCTTCTCCTCCAAAGAAGCTTATGGGAGAATATCGTGGTAGCTATTCACATGTTTTTTTTGTTGTCAGTGATGCCACGAAACATTGCTATTCACAGTGTTTTTTTTTTGGGGGGGGGTTCAGAGGTCTGCGAACTTCGCCAGGAGGCTGGTGGACGGTGACAACCTGAAGAAACATGTGAATAACACGGTTTCGTAGCATCGTGCCGAGAAAACCTTGCTATTCACAGTTTTTTTTCAGCTGGAAAACCAAAAAACCAAAAAAAACATGTGAATAGCAGGGTTTCGTAGCATCGTGGCGAGAAAACCATGCTATTCACATTTTTTTGGTTTCAGCTAGAAAACAAAAAAAAAAAAAAAAAAAAAAAACTGTGAATAGCAGGGGTTTTCTCGCCGCCAAACCACCAAACACTGCTATTCACAAGTTTTTCTGGCGCTCATCGGCGCCGACTATCGCCGGCGAAGTTTGCAGACCTCTGAAAACCAAAAAAAACAAAACAACATGTGAATAGCAGTGTTTCGTGGTATCACTGACTAAAAAAAAACAAAAAACCTGTGAATAGAAGTGTTTTGTTGCCCTGCTGTTCCTCCTCCTCCTCCTCCTCCTCCTCCTCCTCCTCCTCTTCCTCCTCCTTCTCCTCATCGTTCTCTTCGTCCTCCCCCTTCTCCTCTTCCTTTAGCTTCTCCTCCAAAGAAGCTTATGGGAGAAGATCTACAACGAAACCCTGCTATTCACAGGTTTTTTTGTTTTTTTTGGTCAGTGATGCCACGAAACATTGCTATTCACATTTTTTTTTTTTGGTTTTCAGAGGTCTGCGAACTTCGCCAGGAGGCTGGTGGACGGTGAACCCCTGAAGAAACATGTGAATAACAGGGTTTCGTACCATCGTGCCGAAACCCTGCTATTCACAGGTTTTGTTTTTGTTTTGGTTTCAGCTGGAAAACCAAAAAAAAAACCAAAAAACATGTGAATAGCAGGGTTTCGTAGCATCGTGGCGAGAAAACCATGCTATTCACAGCTTTTTTTTGTTTCAGCTAGAAAACAAAAAAAAACAAAAAAACTGTGAATAGCATGGTTGTCTCGCCGCCAAACCACCAAACACTGCTATTCACAAGTTTTTCTGGCGCTCATCGGCGCCGACCATCGCCGGCGAAGTTTGCAGACCTCTGAAAACCAAAAAAAAAAACCTAAAACAAACATGTGAATAGCAGTGTTTCGTGGTATCACTGACCAAAAAAACAAAAAAACATGTGAATAGAAGTGTTTTGTTGCCCTGCTGTTCCTCCTCCTCCTCCTCCTCCTCCTCCTCCCCCTCTTCAGCCCCCTCGTCCTCTTCGTCCTCCTGCCCCTCCTTGTCCTCCCCCTGCTAGCCCGACCCCTTTTATTCTTACTCCTCCCGTGCTCATCACCCTTCTCCGTTCATATTTCCCCCCTCCTCCTCCTCCTCCTCCTCCTCCTCCTCCTCCTCCTCCTCCTCCTCCTCTTCCTCCTCCTTCTCCTCATCGTTCTCTTCGTCCTCCCCCTTCTCCTCTTCCTCTAGCTTCTCCTCCAAAGAAGCTTATGGGAGAAGATATACCACGAAACCCTGCTATTCACAGTTTTTTTTTGTTTTTTTGGTCAGTGATGTCACGAAACATTGCTATCTACAGTTTTTTTTTGGGGTTTTTAGAGGTCTGCGAACTTCGCCAGGAGGCTGGTGGACGGTGACAACCTGAAAAAACATGTGAATAACAGGGTTTCGTAGCATCGTGCCGAGAAAACCTTGCTATTCACATGTTTTTTTGTTTTTTTGCTTAAGCTGGAAAGCCAGAAAAACCAACAAAAAAATGTGAATAGCAGGGTTTCGTAGCATCCTGGCGAGAAAACCATGCTATTCACATTTTTTTTGGTTTCAGCTAGAAAACCCAAACAAAAACAAAAAAAAATTGTGAATAGCATGGTTTTCTCGCCGCCAAACCACCAAACACTGCTATTCACAAGTTTTTCTGGCGCTCATCGGCGCCGACCATCGCCGGCGAAGTTTGCAGACCTCTGAAAACCAAAAAAACCAAAACAAATGTGAATAGCAGTGTTTCGTGGTATCACTGGCCAAACAACTAAAAAACATGTGAATAGAAGTGTTTTGTTGCCCTGCTGTTCCTCCTCCTCCTCCTCCTCCTCCTCCTCCTCCTCCTCCTCCTCCTCCTCCTCCCCCTCTTCAGCCCCCTCGTCCTCTTCGTCCTCCTGCCCCTCCTTGTCCTCCCCCTGCTAGCCCGACCCCTTTTATTCTTACTCCTCCCGTGCTCATCATTTTTCTCCCCCGCCTTCTGCCTTCTCTCCCATATTATTCTTCTCCTCATCATCATGTAAAACATCCGTCAGAAGGTGGTGCTGCTCCTGTCGGCCGCAGGCGCAACAAATGGCACAACCCAACTCGGCTGTACGCTCGGCCGCTGATGGCGCAACAAATGGCACAACCCAACAAATTGCTCCTGGGACATGGCTGTACGCTCGGCCGCTGATGGCGCAACTTATATACTGCAGCCGAAAGAAGAATATTGCATTCTCAGCCGCCCAGGGCGCAACCTCTGGCGCAACCACTCGGAGACGGTTGCATTTTCGGCCGCCGAAGGCGCAATTGTTATGATGACGCTAAACCCACATTTCGCTTCGCGGATTGCATCTGCATGGTGAGTGCGAGTCTGACCATACACTTGGTCTCATAAGAACTGGAAAACGAAGAGGGTGATGAGGGGGAGAAGGACGAGGAAGAGGAGAGGAAGCAGGGTGAGGGGTAGGAGGAGGAGGAGGAGGAGGAGGAGGAGAGCGATGGGGATGAGGAGGAGGGATGGCTTGGAGGTGGGGGCGCTGAGCTATGGTTGGCGAGGAGGCTGAGGCGAAGGAACAGGAGGATGAGGATAACGAGATCAAGGACGAGGAAAAGGAGATGGAGAAGGAGGAGTAGGAGGAGGTGGAGGAGGAGGCGGATCATCGGAGTGATCGCATGCTGGAGGACGGGGTGCTGGGGGGGGGGCTGAGCATATATATAATATATTATACATATATATATATATACACGTACACACATGGATACACACACATACGCATCGTTCGTTCTGCATCGGCCCGTTGATGTTACCACTTCTGGTAGATGGGTTGGGTGCGTTCCTGGGTATGCTTTGCTTGGCTGTGCAAGCTAAGTCCAAGCTGCCGGGGCCCCGCTTCGGGCTCTGGCTTAATCGAGTTCAGTGCTGGGGTGTTCAGAGCATGCGCAGGGTCATTGCAGTCGTTGCAAGTCTGGCTTCCACGCGGTTGCAGTGGCTCGGCCATGCAATCATCCAGCCTTCGCGCTGTATTGGCTCCAGAGGCTTCCTGGCTCAGATTACTTTACACTACGTGCAGCTTCGGCCGAACTGCCTCCGTCTGTTCCAGTGCCTGTCCAAGCCACCCGCTGTCGGGATGGCGGCTCAGAAGGCACCCTGGGCCATGTGGTTGGCGGGGGTGTCTGTTCACAGCACAGCGGTAGCCGCATTGTCTCTCAAGGCCGACAGCGCCCTGGCGGCCCCAGAGGCAGCCGAGAGAGCCGCTGCTCGGACGGCCTCCGTCGCCCTGCTGCCGGAGACTGGCATCTACATGCAGAAAGGAGGCGAGTTTGTGACGTGGGGTTCAGGGATGGACCCAGCATCGGGATCTGATGCGCAAGTGTGGTATATGCGCAAGTGCTCTGGAACTGACGCCGCTGCCTGTTTGGGCGACGGCAGCGCCTGGACGTCTACCACCAGTGCGCTGCTCTCGGGGGACGTGGTGGCGTGGCACAACAAGCAATCAGGCCTTGTGTATGACTGTGCACATGGGGGTGCACCGATAAGCCCTACCCGCCGCCGGGCGGACACTGGGGAACACCGTACCGCATCATCACGTTATCCAGTGGTTCAGCTGTCAGCGATGGTACTCCGATTTATTCAATCGCTTCGCTCACTCCGCCGGCCCATGTTGCATGATCGCTACTGCTTCGCCGTGGGCCCGGGGCCATTGTGGCGCCGCCGAGGAGGAAGAAGATGAGGATGGGGAAGGGGAGGGGAGGAGGAGGAGAGGATGAGAAGGAGATGAGGAGGATGAAGATAAGTAGGAGGAGGAGGAGGAAGAGGAAGGGGCGGAGGAGGAAGCCTCTCGTTGGCATCTTGTGTTGCTCTTGGGGCCAAACAGGGTCGTCGTCAAGATGCTTCTCTGGGAGGCCTCTGGGGGTCTTTTCAGAAGCCGTTCGAGGGCGCCTGGGAGGCATTTTTGAAGTCTTCTGGGGGGCCTCCTGGGGGCCTCCTGGGACCTCTTGGGGGCCTCTTGGCGGCATCTTGGGGCCTCTTTGGGGCCTCTCGGGGCCTCCTGGGGCCCTCTTGGGGCGGAAGGCTCGAGGTTTTGGTTCGTGGTCCCCCTCTTGGGCCCCTCTTGGGGCCGTCTTGGGGCCGTCTTGGGCCGTCTTGGGCGCCTCTTGGGTCGTCTCGGGGCCCTCTTGGGCCCTCTTGGGGCCCTCGTGGAAGCCTCTTGGCCCGTCTTGGGGTGCTCTTGGGGGCCTCCTGGGCCGTCTTGGAGCATCGGATGGCCGAAAAGGGGACAAGGCCCAAATTCTTTCAAAACCATCGTAAAATGTCTGATTTGGGCCTCTCAGGGCCCTCTTGTGAGGCCTCTTGGAGGCCACTTGGAGGCCTCTTGGGCCGTCTTGAGGTCATCATCGGCGTCTTGGAGCGCTCTTTAGGCGTCTCGGGGGCCCTTTGGGCAGTCTTGGGGGCCTCTTGGGGCACTCTTGGCGCGCTCTGGGGGGCCTGAGAAGCCACACCCAGGAGGAAAACCATCTCTGAGTAGCAGTGGTCGGGCGGCGGTCGGGGTACTTTTCGCCGGGAGGCCCCCAGGGGCCGCCCCGCGCGCGCGAACTAGAAGTATTGTTTAGCAGTTACCGGAGATCTTAGCACGCCTTTGGCCCGTTGGGCCGGCGAATTTAGGTGACGAGGTGTATTACTACGGTATGCAATACAGTGTTTTCACGTCGTCTCACATTATCGGCTGCGGAGATTCGTATTGCACTGGTTCGTCGTCAAATACAATCAGCGGGAACACGTTCAAGCTGTGTAGCTCCTACGAATGCGCCGACGCCCTGCTGCCGGAGACTGGCATCTACATGCAGAAAGGAGGCGAGTTTGTGACGTGGGGTTCAGGGATGGACCCAGCATCGGGATCTGATGCTCAAGTGTGGTATATGCGCAAGTGCTCTGGAACTGACGCCGCTGCCTGTTTGGGCGACGGCAGCGCCTGGACGTCTACCACCAGTGCGCTGCTCTCGGGGGACGTGGTGGCGTGGCACAACAAGCAATCAGGCCTTGTGTATGACTGTGCACATGGGGGGTGCACCGATAAGCCCTACCCGCCGCCGGGCGGACACTGGGGAACACCGTACCGCATCATCAAGTTATCCAGTGGTTCAGCTGTCAGCGATGGTACTCCGATTTATTTAGGTGACGAGGTGTATTACTACGGTATGCAATACAGTGTTTTCACGTCGTCTCACATTATCGGCTGCGGAGATTCGTATTGCACTGGTTCGTCGTCAAATACAATCAGCGGGAACACGTTCAAGCTGTGTAGCTCCTACGAATGCGCCGACACATCCACGGCCAGCCCCACGTCCAGCCCCACGGCCAGCCCAACGGCCAGTCCGACTGCCAGCCCAACGGCCAGCCCCACGGCCAGCCCCACGGCCAGCCCGACTGCCAGCCCAACGGCCAGTCCCACGGCCAGCCCGACGGCCAGTCCCACGGCCAGCCCGACGGCCAGCCCAACAGCCAGCCCCACGGCCAGCCCGACGGCAAGCCCGACCCCGAGCCCGACGGCCAGCCCCACGGTGAGCGCGACAGGTGATCCTCACCTCACCAACCTGTTCGGACAGCGATTCGACCTCCACAGGGAGGGATGGCACACGCTGGTGCGGGTTCCGCGGGGCGCCCAGCGCAATGCCGCCCTTCTAAGCGTCGAGGCGGAGGCGCGGCAGATGGGCGCGGCGTGCGCGGACGTGTACTTCCAGTCGGTGAACCTTACGGGAACATGGGTTCGCACCAAGGGCCGTGTCTTCAGCGCCAACAGTGTTGCCAAGAAGAAGCACCCGCGTTGGTTGCGATACGGCAAGGTGGAGTTGAAGGTCGTGCATGGCCACACCAAGAGTGGCATCGTCTACCTGAATGTATTCGTACGCAATTTGAAGCGTGCAGGCTATGTCGTGGGCGGCATCCTCGGCATGGACGACCACACCGCGGCGGTCGCGCCCAATCAGAAGTGCCGGAACACGATCAGCTTGTAGAC
This sequence comes from Prorocentrum cordatum, assembly GCA_963575745.1. NCBI lineage: Eukaryota > Dinophyceae > Prorocentrales > Prorocentraceae > Prorocentrum > Prorocentrum cordatum. The sequence goes on from CAUYUJ010019985.1 coordinate 34,737, forward strand.
GGGCCTGAGAACGCCTCCACCACATCAGTCGATTTTGAGTGTGGAGGGCGTGCGTGTGTCTTTTGTGTTCTGAGACGATCAGAGCCTGAATGCTGGCACTAATCCGTTCACGATATTGTGGTGCCAGCGGTAAGAAAAAGCCTGAAGCATACGTTCACCCACTGCTGCGTCGTGCTTCCATATTATGCTCAGTTCTTCTCTCCTGGGTTGGGGCCCATGTCGAGGATGAGATCCTCCCGACCTGTCCCGGGCGTCGTCGTCGTCGTCGTCGTCGTCGTCGTCGTCGTCGTCTGTCGTCGTCGCAGTTTCCCCCTAGGGAGGAGGAGGAGGAGGAGGAGGAGGAGGAGGAGGAGGAGGGGGAAGACGAATACGAAGAAGACTAAGAAGAAGACTAATACGACGCCGACGAAGAATAATAATATTAAGACGAAGACGGATAATATTAATACTAAGAAAAATAAAAGGAGGAAGAGGAGGAGGAGGCGGAGGAGGCGGAGGAGGCAGAGGAGGCGGAGGCGGAGGGGGCGGAGGAGGCGGAGGAGGCGGAGGAGGCGAAGGCGGAGGAGGAGGAGGAGGAGGAGGAGGAGGAGGAGGGGGAGGAGGAGGAGGAGGAGGAGGAAAAGGAGGAGGAGGAGGACGAGGACTCGGGAGGAGAACGAGGAGGAGAAGGAGGAGGAGAAGGAGCAGGAGGAGGAGGAGGAGGAGGAATGTGCGAGATGACTTTCGAAAGCTTATGCACATTTTTCTTGTCGTGTCTCTGGCGCATTCGGTATTTAACGGCCCGCTGACGCGCGACTCGGCGTCGAGCTCAGACCAAACCGCGGGGAGGACGGGCGGCGTCGGGTGGGGGCACTCGGAGGCCGAGGCCGAGGCGAGACCAGCGCGCGAAGCGGAGCAGAGAAGGTAGTGACCGCAGAGCGGAGAGCGGGGCAGCCCTTCGGGCCTCCTCGGGGGCCTCGTCGTCGTAGCCCAAGGTAGCAGCGCATTTTCACGCAGCAATGGCCAGCGAGCTGCAGCCCAAGGTAGCAGCTCATGTACAGTGCTGGCCGCTGCATCCCCGGCACCTTCTGCTGAGAACACAATCCATGTGAGGGGTGTGCCAAAAAGGGGCGGGAGCGCCGTGCGAACCAAGCCACTGCGCCTTCGGTGGAGCTCCCTGGGGGGCCACGGAACTTGTGAGGAGTGTGCCGAAATGGAGCGGGAGCGCCCTGCGAACCTTGCCACTCCGCCTTCGGAGGGGCTCCCTGGGGGGCCACGGAATTTGTGAAGGGCGTGCCGGAACGGAGCGGGAGCGCCCTGCGAACAGGAAGCAGAAGGCATTATAGCCGGAGTGCAGTATCCCCAAACAGGGTTTTTAGACCCACTGCGGTTTCCAAGGTCGATTGCGTGCCTGTCCAGTGCGGGCTGGCATGTCATGTTAAAACATGCCTCCTCCTCCTCCTCCTCCTCCTCCTCCTCCTCCTCCTCCACCTCCTCTTCATCCCGAACGGCATCTTGGAGCCCAGAGTTGCGAGGATGTCTCCAGCGTAACGGGCTGGACCACCTTGCTCACGGCATCTCAGAGCTCAGAGTTGCGAGGATGTCTCAGGCGAGATGGGCCGGACCACCTCGCGCGCGCAGGGCATCTCGGAGCCCAGAGTTGCGAGGATGTCTCTAGCGTGACGGTCTGGATCACCTCGCGCGCGGCATTTCGGACCCCAGAGTTGCGACGATGTCTCGGGCGAAACGTGCTGCGAGGAAGTCTCAGGCGAAACGGGTCTCCTGGACCGCGCCTGGGGCTTCCTGAAGCCTCTTGGGGCTCCCAGGGGGGGATATCTAACATGTGGCCGTCGGGGCCCCCCAAAATGGGGAGGGGGCCACAAGAGCAGGAAAAATCAACGAATCGGCATCGGATGTGTATTAACTTGACACGTTCTGATAGGGGGCCTCCTGGGAGCCTCCTGGGAGCCTCCTGGGAATCTCCTGCGGACCCCTGGGGGCTGTCCTGGGCGTCCTGCGGCCTCCTGAAGCTCTCTGGGGCCTCCTGGGGCTCCCAGGGTCCCAGGGGAGGATATGTAACATGTGGTCTTCTGGGTCCCCAGGCTGGACCACCTCTTGCGCGGCATCTGGGAGCTCAGAGTTGCGAGAATATCTTGTGCGAAGCACGCCGGACCACCTTGCGCACGGCATCTCAGAGCTCAGAGTTGCGAGGATGTCTCAGGCGAGACGGGCCGGACCACCTCGCGCAGGGCATCTCGGAGCCCAGAGTTGCGAGGATGTCTCGGGCGAAACGGGCTGGACCACCTCTTGCGCGGCATCTCGGACCCCAGAGTTGCGACGATGTCTCGGGCGAAACGTGCTGCGATGAAGTCTCAGGCGAAACGGGCCGGACCACCTCGAGCGCGGCGTCTCAGAGCTCCGCGTTGCGTGAGCCTCCCGGGGCCTCCTGGGGCCTCCTGGTGACTGGGGCTCCTCCCCCGGGGCCGGTTTTGTGAGGATGTCTCAAGCGAGGGCGCCGGTTTGGGATTCGTCGGCGGATCCACCGGATCTGTCCGGAAACGGTGCCGGAGGCCGCTCTGGGCTCCTCTGGGCACCGCCCCCGGGGCCGGTTTTGTGAGGATGTCTCAAGCGAGGGCGCCGGTTTGGGATTCGTCGGCGGATCCACCGGATCTGTCCGGAAACGGTGCCGGAGGCCGCTTTGGGCTCCTCTGCTCCCCGCGCCGGGGGTGAGGATGACGGTAGTTCCACAGAAACTCCTTTAAATTATCTTGCACATGGTTTCTCACCGCGGTCTCTATACGCCCCAGTCGCCCAGGCATAGCAGGCGTGGCACTTTCTCGGCACCACAGGGGGTGCGCAGGGGGTGGTCTCTCACCGCGGTCTCTATACGCCCCAGTCGTCCAGGCATAGCAGGCGCGGCACTTTCTCGACACCACAGGGGGTGCGCAGGGGGTTGTCTCTCACAGCGGTCTCTATACGCCCCAGTCGTCCAGGCATAGCAGGCGTGGCACTTTCTCGACACCACAGGGGGTGCGCAGGGGGTGGTCTCTCACCGCGGTCTCTGTACGCCCCAGTCGTCCAGGCATAGCAGAGGCGTGGCACTTTCTCGACACCACAGGGGGTGCGCAGGGGCTGGTCTCTCACCGCGGTCTCTATACGCCCCAGTCGCCCAGGCATAGCAAGCGTGGCACTTTCTCGACACCACAGGGGGTGCGCAGGGGGTGGTCTCTCACCGCGGTCTCTATACGCCCCAGTCGTCCAGGCATAGCAGGCGTGGCACTTTCTCGGCGTCCTCGTCCTCGTCCTCGTCCTCGTCCTCGTCCTCGTCCGTCGTCTCCTTCAGGCCCTCACCTCCTCGCTGCACGCGTCTCGCCCATAGCTCGCTCCACCACCGCTGAAGGGGAGTCAGGTCGAGGCTGGAGCCTCGAGGATCGAAGTTCGCTTCCGAGAGTTTCCGTCGATTTCCATATCTGGCGGCCGTTTCCGTTGCGGGACCCTCAAACATCGATCTGAGATGGAAAGCTCTCTCCGAGGGAGCCTTGCAGGTGTCCGAGGAACGGATTTGAACAGATTGCGAAATGATGCCACAGATAACTGCAGCAATTTCTGTTTGGCACCTGAGACGCCCATCACCTCACCCAGCGGTGACTGATTACATGACGTGTTTCCATAGGCCTACTTGCAAATGGCACTGTATTTCAAATTGTATAATATAATTAACGCGCCTCGCCGAGAGCATTCTGGGGGCCTCGATTTTTTGGGACCACGCTGTGGTCTCTGCCGCTCTGCCAAAGACCCGCCGCTCTCTGCCGGTGTAGCGAAAGAGTGCCTCCGCGAGCTAAAACGGCCAGAAGACACGCTGGTGCGAGGGGCAAGATGCTGGCGCGACGGTGCAACGCAACGCGCCACGCCGAGAGCATTCTGGGGGCCATTTTGTATGTTATATAAATTAGCTCCTGTGTGCCACGCCCTGTGAACTTCTGTTCGGGTGCGATTTATTTTCTCCGGCGAGACATGCCGTCGGTACAGATTTGAACCCTTTTCCCGGGGCGGAAATTAGGGCAGTGATTCGCTGGAGACAAGCGGACAGGCGTAATGGACCCATAAGGCAAAGCTTCCTCCTGGGCCAAAGCCTGGCCCTGAGTAGACCTACGAGCATCAGCCGGGCGGCTTGGCCCCGGGAGCGTGGCTGGAATCCAGCCGCCTTTCGGGTCCGGGCCGCCCATCAGGGCTGTGAAGCAGACGTGCGAGTCCTGGTTCCAGGTCGCGCGGAGGGCGTGCGACGCGTGGAGTGTGGCTGGTATCCGACCGCCTCCTCGCTTCGCAGCGCCTTTGTAACGCCAGTCCCAGCACGCATGTAGCATCAGCATGGCCACGGGGAGCAGAGGGCATGGGCAAAACACCGTGCCCATCTTGGCTCAAGACATTTGGAGCTCCAGCGAGCCTCCGAGTGGAAAAACCGTCGATCCTGCCTGGGCCGGCGGGCGGCATCATCGGTGCTGCCTGGCGCTCCGGCGGATCACATTGCGGCGAGGTTCCCGAGGCCTCCTGGCCTCTCTGTTCAATATAAGTTGGTGTAATTTGGCTCGGCCTATCCTGTTGATAACGAGGGGCCGCGCCACCGCCACCACCTGCAGAGGACCCGACTGGGCCAACACTTGTCGAGACCGAGGCTGCGGGAGACCCAGCTAATAGTTGTTCAATTTGCTTTTCTGGGATATCCGTGCGTGCATCCGCTTTGTCCATTCGTTCCGTATGTGGCTTCAGTGTGTCATCTACTCGTTTGATGTCCGTCTTAGTCGATTGAACAACATGAATGGGATCCTCATGTGCGTCCTCCGTTTTCCAGACATGTTTCATCATCATCTGTTTGAAAGGATCCGTCTTCTGTGCCAGCATCAAACTTCTCTCCCGTTCAATCTCTTGCCCCCGAGCACGTTTCGATCGATTCCCATTATCATTTGTCATCGCGGCATCCACCGCTGCAGCTCCAACAACATGAGTCATACTTTCAAGAATACTTCCGTCCACACCGTATCTGCCGAACCAATTCTTATCGTCTTCTCGTTGTCGCTTGTTCGAAGCAGCCTCCAGTGCCTGCAAATCTTTCCGATCCCAAGGTTGATATTCCTCAAAACAATCGAAATTTATCCTCTCGTCCCGATAGGCCCCTGACGGTATTATCAAAATTCTCTTGACGGCGAAACCACTCGACAGCGTTTTCTCCCCAGTGTTCAAGATCAATCTCTGTCCTCAAGGCCGGCTGTGCCCCAGGGCTATCGTACGACGTTGCGCCGAGAAACTCATTCAATACCACGCAGCAGAATTCAGCGCGCAATACACAGAGAGGTAATAAATGCAGACAAGCCAGGGGGGCTCCCAGGATCGCCCAGGCCTCGCGGCCCGAGAGGGGAACGCTGTGAGAACTTGAGCCTTTTTGATGGAGGTGGAGGAAGATGAGGATGATGATGGTGATGAGGAGGAGGAGGAGGGGAAGGTAAAGGGAAGTGGGCGAAGCAGGGAGTGAGCACTTGGAGAGCAGAGAGAGAGAGAGAGAGAGAGAGAGAAAGAAGAGGTGGAAGTGGCCGTTTTTTCTTCCGTCGGAAGTCTGGAGCGCGTTTCAGAGCTCCCCCTGTAATCAAAACCCCAACATATAAAACGGTTACAATGCCCGATTAAGGCGCGCCTAAACCCAGTAACACAAGTTACTCATTGGCGCGCGGGCGTCTTCATCACGGCCTTCTTGGTCATGCGGCACTTGCTGAGAAAAGTGGCGCGCGCGGTCTTCTTCGTGACGGCCTTCTTGGTCGTCACCCGTTGAGCTGCATGGCGGCGCTTTCGGGGAAATGCAATGCCTCTGATACTCTCCTCGCGGCTGTTCCAGTGGCTAATGGTTTCCTTTACCCACAGGCGATGAGAGCTTGGGCGTAGGCTGTTCAGGAAGAAGTTGAAGCGTCTGATGAAGGAGTTGAACTGCTCCGCGCACGACGTGTTGACCTCGTCGAGACGCTTTTTGGCGGCAGGTGTAACGCGACGGCAGGGGCAGTCGCACTTGTGATTCGGTCGATGGAACTCGTCCACGCACCAGTGCTTACTGCTACCATAGAACTGCTTATGCCTCTTCTTTGCCCATGCTTTGAAGGAACACATGCCGTCATACACGAATAAATCAAACCTGACTCCCTGAAGAGTGCAAACCGCCTGGATGCACTGGCGCTTGTCCTCCTGGCACTCGTTATTAATGTGTTCCTTTGCGGCGAGCACGTCGGCGCGCCCCCCATCCAGCAAGAACTGCCATCCGCCTGCGCGGTTGGGGATCCGCGCCCTCTCAGAATGCTTGGAGGCACATGGAGCCACCCGTGCCTCGCGCTCAATCATCTTGAAGCTCTTGCGATTCACATGAGCCAATGGCTTCGTGCGCTCGTCCACGCCCTCCTCGAGAGCTCGGAACACGCCGAAGTGGCCGTCGAATGCGAGCGCCTTCACCTTGATGCCCGTTGGCGGCTGGAAGGTGATGACCTTTCTGTCGTTGCACACGCTGTGTGCTGGATACTCCACGTCGAACTGCACTGTCTTCCCGAGCGCACTCTCAGTCACCGCGACGCCTTTCCAACGCGTGGAGCAGATGATCCCTCAACGAGACTACAGACGGTATGTCGCTGCAGTTCTCAAAGAACGCACGGGTGACGGCGGATTCCTTGTCTGGCATCGCCGGAGAGTTCCTGAGTCAAACACCACCTAAGCTTTTAAATGAGATTTGGCGCGCCGCACGTTTCTGCAATTCCAAGGGGAAAAATGCCCAGTGGGCCTTAATCTGTCCAACCAAAAATGGGGGTGGGTATATGCCCAGGAACGCTTCTGAGAATGCCCGACCTGGCCAGGACGCAGCCGGCCGAACAACAACCGCATTTTGGTGACGCGCAGGTAGTCCATGCCGAAGCCAATGTTGGCCGTTGTGAAGTAGACGCCTGCTTCTTCCATCTGCTCGTGGGTGAGCACGTTTTTCCTTTCCGAACGCCCACATGAAATTGCCCCTATACGTTGTGCGACACGCGCTGCATCTTGGTCGCTGCAATGAGACCTGGTCGACGCCGCTAGGCCCCACAACAGTTGCGGTACAGTCAGCGTTGGTGTCTTCAAAGAGATTGTCATTGCACCCCTTGGTGGCGCATTTCCTGAGGAGGCACGAATACACAGGTAGCATTGTCTGCAAACCCTCTGGCAATGCACTTAAAGCAAAATGCGACGGATAATGCAACAACATGGACGCTGCACTACGCTGGTTCGCATGGAAGCACGCGCCGCTGCACTCCGAAAGCAATGACCGCCCAGGATGTGATGTTTTTTATCTCTTCAGCTCGTGTAAATTCAGTGGGCTTGTAAGATCTCACAGCGATGCTTACCGTCTGCGCATGCAACGATAAAAGTGCGACAAGTTGTAAACCAAATCGATCTTGCCGAACGCGCATGCTCGGAAATCGCAACGAAAAATAACACGACACCGAAGCGCACACCGCACATGGCGTCTCCCACATACCCGAACGTTGCTCGGACCACGGCCAGAAACGCTGAGAACCGATGGTACGGGGGGGGAGTCGCTCGGTCGGCGAGATCGGTTCCGCTTAGGAGGTGTTGCATTTTTCTCGCACAACAAAGTTGAGATACCGTAGCTCTCGACATATGGATTAGCCGCCCATGAGAAGACAGCGCTCTGGATGCGACGCTCACTCATCGAAGAAAGCGAACGGCTTCACGATGACGCTGATGCCCTGGCTGGTGCCCTCGCACGCGTCGATCCCCGACTGGATCTTTGCGGGACCAGCGGGCGTGGACATGATGGCTCCGTCGAACATGTAAACCAACGCCTCCGTGCTGCTGTCCTGGCCCTTGATCGCTTCGACAAGTTTTGCTAGCTCCTCGTCTTCGAGCGCGAACGTGGCGCACGCGAAGCGGGTCGCATCGGGGGCCCGACGGTCACCGAATTGGTTGCGCAGGTAGTGGAAGCGGGGGCTGTCCATAATCACGCGCCTGCCCTCGCCGACCTCTCGCCGCAGCGCCCATAGCGGCGGCAGCTCGTTCGTCGGCGCGCCCTGGACTTCGCTGCGTCGTCCGAAATCTCCACGTAGTCCTTGATGAAGCCCCTCCAGGCGCCCACGTGCAGAATTGACTTCCTCCAGATGCCGTAGGTCGTCGAGTTGTGCGTGATGCGGCGCGCCTCGCGATAGCCCATGCGGGAAAAGGCAGCCACGAAATCGACGTCGACGGCGTGGCCCTGGAACGCAGCCGCGCGCGCCTGCCTCGTAAGCTCCTGCGCGGCCATGCCGAAGGCGTACGTCCGCCCTGGAAGGCCCCACGGCCTGTAATACTTCACCTCGATGGTGCTGAAGTCGCCCTCCTGCGCGCCCTTGGTTTCGTGCCATTGAATGTAGCTCTCCAGTTGCTTCTGCCTGGAGTCTATGCCCTTGGCGCAATATGCGCGCAACTGCGTCAGGTTCACTATCTCGCGCAGGACGGCTGCGGGCTCACTGAGGTCATAATTTTGCACGCCTGTTGTATCGGGGTCAGAATTTGAATCGGGCTCGGAGCGCATGCGGCCGCGCTCCAGATCGGTCCAGATCCCCCCCCCCCCCACACACACACTCTTCGAAACTCCCGGGCTTCTCTCCGCAGTTCTCCACGCGGGACATGGCGTCCGAGAACTTTTGCACATCGATCTGGAGCTTCTGGTCGCCGCCCGCCAGAGGGGGCTTCTTGAACATATGCGGAAATGCATGAATGGAGTCATCCAGGTTTTGCAGCTTGGTCTTCTTGCCCTTGACGGAAGTGCCGCGGGCCCCTGGCAACAGCGTCGGTGAGAGAGACTGGAATACGTACGGCTTCAGAATTCGGTGCTTCTGCGTGGCCGCGTATGTCGAACAAAAGTTTCCGAGCGCCGTCACCTGGCCCGCTGCTACCGCCGCCGTTGGCCGTCGAATCCACATCCACGGGTTTTTTTTCCCGCCGTTCGCCATCTGCTGCACGAAGGAGATCGTGCGATCCTGGGTGCCCTGGCCCGGCAGCGATATGAAGCGTCTGCAGTCGTCGGCGGAGTACTTCTGAAGGAACGGGAGCAAGTGATGCAACATGTAGATGTGGCGCGCGACGGAGCTGTCCAGGAACGGCGAGAGCGTGGAGTCGTCGAGGAAGACGCGATCGCCCGCGCGCACCTCGGCGGGCGACGCGGAGTAGGAGCTCTCCAAGGGAATCACCAGCAGTCTACGACACCAAGACTTCAGCGAGGGGGGGTCGTGCGGGCCCCCGACCACGGAGGGCAGCGCGAAGCTCAACTCCCAGAACTTCCCCGCGCAGGGCCATCCGAAGTATTCAGCTGTCTCCCCGTAGTTCGGTCGACAGGGAGGTACTTCGCCGCTGGCGAATTTCTTGGCCACCTCCTCCTGCAATGGGTCCCCGCCGCTGCACTCCTGGATGGTCAAGAGGGACGCCCCCGCGAACTGGCCGCCCTGCTTCCTGAACTCGTCGTCTTTCTGCAGGCACGACGCGCTCATGAACTTGTGGGAGTCGGCGAATACGTTCGCGCGCAGCTTCGTCGTCGCAGACTTGCTGTTGCCGCCACCGCCCTGCAAGACTATGATTTTCGGCGGTGCAGGCTCGCCGTGCATCGCGAGAGCCTCGACGGCCATGACGACTCTGCGCCCTGCTGCCTGGCCCGCACAAGGAGTGCACAAGAACAGTCTGAGACGCTCGACGTCTGCCTGGGCAGGTGTGTACGTGAGAGACGCAGTGATGTGCGTGTAGCAATCGTTAGTCGGCGACCTCGGCATCTGCTCCAGGCGGTTCCCCGCCGCCCAATTGCCAGACGCGACCAGCGTACAATCCTCGAAGTTCATGGTGCCATTGGGCGCAGGGCGGGGCCGCTTAAACCAAGCGCCATAGAGCTTCACGCATTGCGACTGTCGGCCAGAACCCGTGCACTTCGAAAGCAACGTGGGCATGGGGCCTGCGAGTTCGAGCGGCCAACGTCCGACGACTTCTGGCTCGTCCATCCCTGCATCCCCTCGTCCATGGCCCTTGCCTCTTCCTCTGCCATTGCCTCCGCCAGGTCCTCGGAGTTCGGCATTCGTCACTGGCGTGAACTCCGAGTAGTCGAAGGCGCGAAGAGATAACATAACATCATCCCACTGCCGCGCCACGTCGTTCTGGGCCAGGTATACGAGCAGGCGAACAGCACGAGCCACACTTTCCTCCAGTGTGTGTGTGTGTATCCATAATGGCTTCGCCCCCATGCCGCCGGCCCCCCTATTTTCGAATGGGACTTGCCAGAGCTGTTCTGGGATGTGTGGACGCTGACGCGAAGCAATGTCGGGACTTCACGCGAGGGCCAGATTATTTTACAAGCGTTTCTGATTTCGGTGGCGCGAATATTAAGCAATGTGTTATGGTTTATCGTTTCAGGGACGTGTAGATCGTGTAATGTATACAGGTTTATGGCCTCGGGGACGCAAATATTGAGTAATTCACGAAAGTGTATGGCTTCGGGGGCGCAACTATGGTGTAAATTACTCGGGTTTATGACCTCGGTGACGCGAAGATCATGTAATTTGCAAACGTTTGTGGCCTCGGCGACGCAAGCATTGTGTAATTCAAAGGAGTTCTGCCCCTGGGGACGCCAATATTATTGTTGTTCTATGGTTGATGGCTTCGGGGGCGCAAGTATGGTGTAATTCACAAAGGGTTTATGGCTGCGGGGACGCGAATATTGCGTAATGTACGTGGTTTATGGGTTCGGGGAAGCAAATATTGCATAATTTACAAAGGATTATGGCTCTGGAGACGCGAATACCGTGTAAGTCATAAGGGTTTTTCGCCTCGGGGACGGGAATATGGTGCAATGTATTATTGATTATGGCCTCGAGGACGGGAACATCATATACTTTTTCGTCTCCCACGACCCCACCGGGAATTCGGACAACGCGATTCGGGGACGCTAGCCAGGACGCTTTTCGGCTCCCCCCTCGCGCGTTCAGCAACAAGTAAGGAAGCAGAAAGCAGGACTGTAACAGTGGAAACTGGAAACTGCAACTGGCACAGAGAGCTGCAAGCCTAATCTTCGCAGCCTGATGGCCCCGCAAGGGGGCCGGCGGATATATGGGTGCAGGGCCGGGGACCTTTTCCCAGGTGCTTCGGGTCGCCATTGTGGCTGCGGGCTCCCTGGGGACCCTCTCCTGCGACCTCAGGGCCACCCAGACGGCCTTAAGCTGTGTCACAGAGACACCAGAAGGCTTCATAATGTCTCGCAGGGCTTTCCGGCAACCCTAGATAGCTTCAGGGCGGCCCAGGAGGATTCGGCTTTCGCTCCCCAGAGGGCCCCAAGAGGCAAAAACAATTGGTTTAACATGGGGTTTTTCGATGTTTCTGGAATTCTCAATTTTCGAGCGTCCGACGCTCCCCGACGGCCCAAGAGGCCTCCAAGACCGCCCCAAGACGACCCAAGAGACCCTCAAGACCGCCCCAAGACGAGCCAAGAGGACCCAAGACGACCTCAAGAGGGGCCCAAGACGGCCCAAGAATAGCCGCCCAGACGGCCTTAGTGGCGTCACAGTGACACGAGAAGGCTGCGAGATGTCCCGTGGGCTTCCGGGCAGCCCCAGATAGCTTCAAGACGGCCCAAGAGGATTCCATTTTCGCTTCCCAGAGGGCCCCAATTGGCAAAAACAATTGATGTACCATCGGTTTTCCAATGTTTTTGGGATTCTCGACGTTCGAGCTTCCGACGCTCCACGACGTCCCCAGAGGCCTCCAAGACCGCCCCAAGACGGCCCAAGGGACCCCCAATACCGCCCCAAGACGGGCCAAGAGGGTCCCAAGACGGCCCCAAGAGGGGCCCAACAGGTCCCCACGACAGCCCCAAGAGGGGCCCACGAGCAGGAGACCGAAAGGACAATTCGAACCTTCCGTCCCAAGATGCCCCCAGACGGCCCAAGTGGGCTCTCCGAGCGCTCCCCGGTGGGCCCCAAGAGGCAAGAATCATCAATTTTCCAAAGTTGTTCCATGTTTTCGGGCCTCTCGACTTTCCCAGCCTCCGACGCTCCACGAGGTCCCTAGAGGCCCCCAAGACCGTCCCGAGACGGACCGCCAAGAGGCCCCCAAGAGCGCCCAAGGACGGCCCAAGGGGGCCCTGAGCGGCCCTAGACGCGCCCAAAACGCCCCAAGACGGTCCCAAGAGGGGCCCGAGCGCAGGAGCCCGAAGCGATACTTCGAGTCTTCTGTCCCAGATAGCTTCAAGACGGCCTTAAGAGGATTCGAGCAGCGCTCCCCAGATGGCCGCAAGAGGCAAAAACAAATGCTTGTCCTTGGGTCTTAATGCAGTGCCGAAGGTCTCGACTTTTTGAGCTTCCGGCGCTCCACCACGTTTCAAGAGGCCCCCAAGACCGTCCCGAGATGGCCAAAGAGGCCCCAACGAGAGCCCCAAGACGGCCCAAGAGAACCCCTGGACGGCCCTAGACGCGCACAGGACACCCCGAGAGAGCTCCGAGACGGCCCCAAGAGGGCCCTTAAATTTGACACAAATTTAGCACGAACCGCTTCCTCGTCAAGGACGGTCTTGTGTTAAATTTGTGTTAACTTGTTGGGGCTCGGGGGGGGCGTTGTGGGATCTCTCTTGGCGCCCCTTTGGGGGCTCCTTGGAGGCCCTATTTGAGCCTGTCGCGGTGGCTTTTGTGGGTCTCTCCGTGGTCCTGACGTCCAGGTCCATCGGGGATCGTCGTTGGAAGCCTTGTGGTCCTCGTCGGTTCTCGAGGGCGTCCTGAGCCGTCTTGAGGCCCTCCCGGGAGCTTCTTGCAGGCCCGGGACAGCGGTGCCAGGGATGGCCCCGGGTGGCCCACATCCGCGGGGGGCAGGACGTTCGGGAAGGAGAAGGAGAGACGAAACCAATGGACCACGAAAAGCCGGAGGCAAGAGTCAGGGAATGACGAGAGCGGAGAGTCAGGAGGAGCAGAAAGGGAGCACCAAGGGAAGACGGGAGGGAGGAGCAGCAGCTGAGTAGGGCCACGTTATCATTTCTCGTCCCCCGCCTCCTGCCTCCCTCCCATGAACCCCTCGATGTTGTTATCCGGAAGGGCTTCCCCCCCTGCCGCCGGCCCCTGTTCAATCAGAATGGGGCATGCCAGAGCTATGTCGAATTTTCCTCGGCGCCGTCGTGAAACAATGTCGGAACCTCATGCTAGGGCAACTGGTAAGTGGCATATCATGTTTACGCGGTTGTATAGCTTCGGGGGCGCGAGGATTGCGTAATGTACAAGGGTTTGTGGATTCGGATACGCGAGCATCGCGTAATATACTAAGGCTTCGAATATCATATGATTGACGTGGGCTTATGGTCTTGGCGGCGCGAATATTGCGTGATTTACGAGGGTTCATGTTTTCGGGGACGCGAATATTGTGTACCTTACAAAGGATTATGGTTTCGGGGACGCGAATATCGTATAAATTACAAAGGTTTCTGGCCTCGGGGACGCGAATATGGTGTAATGTACTTGGGATCATGGCCCCGGGGACGCGAACATCACGTACTTTTACGTGGCCCACGCCCCCCCAGGAATTCTGAGAACCCTCCCAGGGCGTAGTAAAAAATCCCGTTTGGGGCTCCCTCCCCTCGCGCGGACAGCAACAATTAACAGTAAGGAAGCAGAAAGCAGCACTGTAACAGTGGAAACTTGACACTGCAATTGGAACAAGGAGCTGCAATCTTCACCCTCACAGCCTGGTGGCCCCGCAAGGGGGCCGGCGGATTCTCTGTCCTGCCTCAATCCGCCTCCCCTCTTCCTGCGCCTCCTTCTCCTCTTGTCGATGGAGGCGGCACTCATGTTCCCGGGTCCCTATGCGAAGCCCCAGAGTGACCTTGCAGAGGGCAGCGCCTCGGTCCGAACTCGCAATCTCCGAGCCTCCCAAGTAGGGCCCACAGACGAGGCGAGAAGCACGGAAACCATGGCCAGGATGTCGCGGCATTTATTGATGCCCCCGTTGGTCATGGTCCATGTCAGCCGCCGCGGGGCTTTGGCTTTTGAAAGGGCCTCCGCCACTGCGGGGAGGTGGCTTCGACCCCCCTCCCCCACAGGCTGGGGGCGCACAGGCGATTGATGCGCTGGTGGCGCGGACGCACCTTGACGGGCGAGCAGGAGGAGGAGGAGGAGGAGGAGGAGGAGGAGGAGGAGGAGGACGCCGCGATCGCCGTCACCCTTACCCTCCCGCCCGACCCTCCCCCCGGGTAACGATCGGGTATGGCCAGGACCCCAGGTAAGGGGACCCGGTTAGTGGTCGGGCCCCGGAGCCTTTGAATTGGCCAGAATCACTAAGCCAGGTTTGCCATAGCTGGTGTTTTTTCGGGTGACGGCAGTTCCGGTTAGTGGAAATGGGACGGGGCGCCCCTGGTACAGATCACTGAACCAGGTTCCACTAAACCCAGTTCTGCCAACGCCCGAAACGACCGTTACCCGGGAAAGAAAAACAATGGTCACACAAGAACCCTTAGGTCCGACGTTGCAGCGAAGTTGCAAGTTCATGAAAAATGACGACTGGAGCCCCAGACCCCATCTTTCTGCACCATCTCTTCAGCCGGATCGATCCGTGATGGTAACGGGCCCCGGGGCTGGGCGAAAACGCACAGCGCGAAACAAATGCGACGCCCAGGGCTCAAGGTCGTCCGAGATCTGGGTCCTGGGCCGAACTAGCATAGATAGGGTCGGAGGCTCGCGCCGCACCGCCGAAACATCGCCGATGCGGCCTGACGTGGGTCCCGATGTTCTCCACGCCGACGGCGACGATGCATCGCCGACGTCGCCGACGCATCGCCGGTGCATCTGAAATGCATTGGCGATGCGGCGCCATCCTCCGACCCCATCAACAGCATCGCGAAAAATTGCAACCAGAGCCCCTGACCCCATCTTTCTGCGCCATTTTTGGAGCCGGATCGATATGCCAGGGTCCCGACCCCCGAAACCAGGCGACAATTCCCAGACATGCTACGTCCTGATTTGATATGTTCAGTACGGGGCCCACGGAAGTCCCAACCCTTTCCCCAGGGCACGCGTTTCATCCTGGGCCGCTCTTTGAGGGTCCCCAGGTGCCGAAAACGGCGAGGGCCCCCAGGGGCCGAAAACGGCTACACCACGACGCGAGCGTGTATGGGCCGGGGATCGCTCAAGGAGCCCCTGGCCCAAGCTGCCCCCAGGTTTTCGTTCAATTTTGGAGCTCCTGGGGCCCTCTGGGCCTCGTGAGGGGCGCTCTGGAGGCCGTGGGGGGACCCCTTGGAAATCCTAAAGCACCTTCGGCCAGATACCCGGAGATGCCCCCAGACGCCCCAGAAAGTTTCCATGAGCGCGCCCCAGATAGGCAAAAACAAATGAGATTCCACAAGTTTTCTTGTGTTTTCGAAGGTCTCGATTGTTCGAGCTTCCGGCGCTCAACAGGCCTCCAAGACCGCCCCGAAACCGCCCAAGAGGGCCCCAAGAGGGCCTGTAGACCGCCCAAGAGAATCCCAAGACGGCCCTAGAGGCGCCCAAGACGCCCCAAGAAAGCTCCTAGACGGCCCTATTAGAGCCCCTAATTTAATTCAAATTTAACACAAACCGCTTCCTCGTCAAGGACGGAGGCGTGACAATTTTGTGTTAAATTGTTAGGGCTCGGGGGGTCCCTGGGAGCTCCCTTGGCGCCCCTTTGGGCCCTCCCAGGCTATCCTCAAAAACTCTCGCGGGGGCCTGTGGGAGTTTGAGGAGAGCCCCAGGAAGCTTTTGGAAGCCCTGGAGGCCTCACAGATCTCTGGAGTCCGGAGGCCCTGGAAAAGCGAAACACGCCCCAGAACGTACAATCATCCGTTCACGTCCACAGACGACGGCCACCACCACCACCACCACGACCACTACGACGACCACCACGACGATCACCGCGACGACGGCGGCGGCGGCTGCGGCAGCGGCGCCCGCGTGGGCGGCGGCGACGGCGACGGCGACGGCCTGGCGGCCCAGAGTTTGGGGGGCCCTCCTCAGCCACCGTGGCAGTCACGACGGCACTTAGGGCAAACATGGACGAGCAGAAATGATCGGAGCTCCGCGGGGATGCACTTGCGTGTGTACGCGCCACGCTGGTCCTGGGCAGGCTGTGCTGCCCGGCGGAAGGGGACGAGGACGGGAGAGGCAGGCAGACGACGACGAACGCCCAGGCGGGAGGCCAGGGCCGGCGGGGCGGGCGGGCCGGCAGAAGAGGGGCCAGGCGGGGACAGGCAGGGAGCAGGAGGAAAGGCAAGGGAGGGAAGCAGCGAGCAGAAAGGGAGGGAGGAGGAGGACAAGGAGGGGGGAGGGGAAGCAACCGCAGGCAGACGGGCCAGGCAAGGGGCCGGGAGAGAACAGCCACCCGCGACGAGGCTACGGCCCCTACGGCGGCGACCTGGGCGGGGTGGCCGACCGAGCCCAGCACGCTGCAGTTTGGTGGGGGCTGCCCTCTGCGGGATCCATCCACCGCCCCGCCGAGGAAGGGCCAGACGGCGCGCGTGAGGGGTCGCCGGCGCGACGCTGGGAAACATTGAAACCTCTGACGCGTCGCACGTCGATCATCGTACGGCCCCGCGACCGCCCACCGATCCCTCAGCCCTCCCAGAAGGCCCAGCACCTCCCAGCAAGGGCGGCCCTTGCCTGGGGAAACTCTCCGTGGGTATTTGGGTTTTCGTGGATCAGTGCAAGGTCTATTGACAACGACTATTCAGTCGGCTACAGCCGAAGCGCGCGCGTGACTCTAGTATGAATGTATAGCTAAATATAAATATTTACACGCGTATATAAACATATAACGGGGCCGATAGATAATTTGGATGTCCCGATGCGTGTCCCGATGGTTGATCCGATGCGTGTTCCGACGGTTGATACATGCATATAAAGGAACGATGATTGACAGTTAGTAGATAAGAAAAGATGGACATAGTTTGATTAGGTAAACAAATTTGTATAATTACGTGTATACGTCTATTATATAATATGCAGCTGCCTGCGGTAAGTCCCGCCACCGCGTCAGCACGGCATGTTCGGTGGTCCTTGCGCGAACGAGGCGGGAGGCCCTAACGCGTGACATCTCGAGCGGCGACACATGCACGCATTGCGGCGATGGTTGGAGCAAGCCCACAAAGCCGTCACATGTGACACATCGTTGGACCATGGACATCTAAGATTGTCTCAGTGTTCTCTGCGGTGACCGTTCGGGCAACGCTGGCAAGTGTCACATTTGCCTTTTTTTTATACCTGGTCTATCCCATCTCGCATTGCCATGGTACACTCATGGAGAGAAATAGGACGATGAAGCGAGGGAAAGACTTGAATACGATGCTCACCATGATGGTCATGATGAGGATGATGATGATGGTGATGTCGATGACGATGATGGTGATGACAAAGACGAGGACGAGGACGGTGGTGGGGAGGATGTTACTGATTATGATGCTGAAGGGGCGAGAAAATAGAGGACGCGGAGGAGAACCGTCACATGTGGCACTTTCTCGTCTTCACTTTTCGACGAGCTTTCATGAACATTAGTTGGGTTGCCTTGGTGCTGTCCTGGGCTCCTGTAGGGCAGTCTTGGGGATCCCTTGGGGCCGTCGTGGGGCCCTCTTGGGCAGTCTTGGGGCTCTCTTGGGGCCCTCGTTGCCATCTGGGGGGCCGTCGCGAGGCCGTTGTGAGGCCGTGTTGCGCCGCCCAGTGATAATATTAGGTCGTCGCGTGTCCTGTTGGAAGCCTTGTTGGGCCAGCTTGAAGCCCTCCTGGATTGGTTTGGGGGCTCTTTGTCTGGGGTTGTCTTGAGGCCGTCTTGGAGACTTTTAAGGCCATCTTGAGGCCCTCTTGGGCCGTCATGGGACCATTTTGGAGGCCCTAAGGAGAGCCTTGAGCCGACAAAAGCTGTGGCCTCATCGGGCCCTGATGGACGCTCTACTGGGGCCTTTTTATGGGCAGTTTCGAAAGCTTCTTGGGCAGTCCTGAAGCCACATTGGGCTGTCTTGGGGCCATATTGGGGCGTTTGGGAGGTATCTTGCGCCATCTTGGCGGCCTTGGTGGCCTGCCTGGGCCATCATGGAATCAATTTTGGTCGTCTTCGATCCCTTGGAGAGCGCCAGGGACGTGTCTGGGCGCCGACAGAGCCTCGGGGAGGGGGGGCCATGCGCGCGGGCCAGCGCTTCGAGAGGGAGGGGTGGTCTCTAGAAGATTACAGAATCCCTACCAAACAGCATTTGGCATTCCAGCACGCCTCAACGTGCCAGTGGGCACTGTGGCGTAGGCGAGTGTGATATTCCACAATCAGAGCTTGCCCCATGCAGGGGTCCTAGCGGATTCATATGGTTAGGTTAGGTTTGTCGCCGATTTTCGCTGCACGCCCGGGTGTCCGGGTGCCCGGGGGTGCCCGGGTGCACGGGGGGGGCCCGGGGATGCCCGGGTGCCCGGGCGTGCCCGGGGGTGCCCAGGGGTGCCCTAGAGCCCTATAGCCCTAAGCCCTATAGCCCTATAGCGCCTTATAGCCCAATAGCCCTATAGCCCTATAGCCCTACAACCCTATAGCCCTGTAGCTCTATAGCCCTATAGCTATATAGCCCTATAGCCCCTAGCCCTATAGCCCTGATTGGGGTTTTTCTCCGGTGTCATATGTACAGATATGAGTAGGCCCCGAGGGGGGGGCCAAACCGGTGCTCCAGAGTGGCATGGGGGGCCAAACGAGCCTCGACCCGCCAAAACGGCATCAACGAGGCCCAGAGGTCACCACAAAGGGCCCTCACGGGGGCCCAGAGGGCACCAAAACGCCCCCAGCACACCGACCACTGCCTCGAGATGGCCCACGTGGCCTCCAGGACGCCCCAAGAGAGCTTCAATCTCCGAACGAGACCCACGGGGCGAAAGTCATTGATTTTCGTTGGTTTCTCAGGGATTTTCGTGTGGTCTCCTGCTCCGCTGCCCAGCGCCCGGAGACGGCACAAGCGGCGTTCCGGAAGGCCCCAGCACATCCTAAGAGGCAGAGGGCTCCAGATTGCTTTACGAGAGAGCCCCAATACAGTGAGCGGCTTGAACAAGGAACGCTTCCTTTTCAAAAGGGGCTCGGTCGTTCAATGTATCGTTCCTTATGCAGTATGTATTATTTATCGTTCCTTACGCGTTATTCCCTGGAGAAAAGGGGCTTCGTTCCTGGTTTATCGTTCCTTAGGCCAGGCCGATGGCTGTAGGCAAAAATCATTGGTGTCCCATTGGCTTTTGATTCGTTTTCGCGTGGTCGCCTGCTTCGCCCCCCGACGCTCGGAGACAGCACAGGAGGCGTTCGCGAGGGCCTCAGCACGCCCCAGGAGGGCGCCAGACCAGCCCGAGAGGCGCCCAAGATGGCCCAAGAGGCTCCCAGGCGGCCCCCGAAATGAGCCTGGACTTGCCAAGAGGGCCCGATGGGAGGCCCACCGAGCCTCCTAAACGGCCCCAGCGCGTCCTCCAGTGCTTGGATGCTGCCCGCGAGGCAAACAAGGCGAAAACAAGGAGGCGCCGAACTGCTCTCCGAGAGAGCTCCATTAGGCAAAACTGGATGATTTCCCTTTGATGCTTCAAGACTTCTTCACCAGTCGCCTGCTCCGCTACACGACGCTCGGAGACGGCACAAGTGGCGTAAAAGAGAGCCCCAATGCACCCCAAGAGGGGTGCCAAAACGAAAACGAGCCTCGACACCCCAAAAGGGGTTCTACACGCGGCCGAGGAGCCCCACGAGGCCCCCCAAGTGAGCCTCAACACCCCGACGGGGCTCTACAGATGCCTCCACGAGAGCCCCCACACGGCCGCAACCATCAGGTTCCTGGAGAGCTTGCTGGGAACGTGATTGCCGCCGCCAGTCATCGGAGCAAGAGGTTCCCAAGCATTTCCCCGTTGTTGCTTGTTACGTTTGCCGACACTCCAACATTGCTCAAGACGCTCCCCAGATTGCACCAAAGCACCCCAAGAGGGCGTCAAGGCGGCCCAAGAGGCTCCACAACGGCCCCCCTTAATGAGCCTCGGCGGTCTAAACGGATTCAACAGGCGGCCAACCTCGACACCCCGCAGGGCCCTACAGAGGCTGTCAGGAGGGCCCCAACACGGCAGCGGCAATCATGTTCCCAGAGCTTTCCGGGAACGTGATTGTCGCCGCCAGTCCGAGGAAAAGGAAGTTTCACGGCCACAACCATCGTGTTTCCAGAGAGTTTTCCAGAAACGCGATTGTCGCCGCAAGTCGTTGGAGGAGAAGGAGGTGGATCTGAAGCATCTTCCCGCTGATATGCGGAAACCCCCCCCGACCCCCTCCCAGAACCAGACCCCGCAGATCGTTGGCCCCAGGAACGCCTTGGACGCTCTTCGGACGCCTCTTGGACGCCCGAGGCGGTCTGGCAGGCGGCCAGAGAGGCCTACGGAGGCCCCATGCGGCCCAAGACACATCCCTAAAACGCTCAACGACGACCACGGGAGGACGAGGCCCCCAGGGCCCTTCCAAACTCAGGAGGGGAAAAAACACACAGACACAATTAATCGTCGATCCCCAAGAAAATATAGGAAAATATGGGAATTGGGCGGGAAGACAAAAGCCCAGAAAATATGGAAAAATACAGGGAATTTGCTTATTTGTGTGTATTTATTTGTGTTTCCTTGGGCCCCTTGACAAACGCAAAATGCAAAACTTGCTAGACCCTCACGAGGAAAACTTCGCTCCATTCCTTCAGGAAACGTGCATTTTCATCATCTTCGCCTCTGCGCACGGAGCGCAGTCGTTGACCACCCAAGAAGCTTCCAAGATCGCCCCAAGCCGACCCATGAGGCGCCCAAGACGGCCCCAAAACAGGCCAAGAATGTCCCAAGGCGGTTCAAAAAGCAGCCTGACCGACCGAAAAAGCGCCAAGAGGGCCCCAAAAGGTTGTGAGAGAGAATGCTCGATCTCACATCTCGAGGCCGGAGGCCTCCTCGCCAGACTCACCCCAAGATGTTCCCGGGACGCCCACAGCGGGCCTTCAAAATACCCCCAAGAGGTACCCAGGGCCTTGTGGACGCCTCTACGAAAGCTGTGGACTGGCCTCCGAGAGACTTCCCAAGAGAGGCCCCGATATATCCAGCACGCCTCTGGTCCGCAATCTGGAGGGCCCCTGATCGGCCTCCGCAGCGCGCACATTGCCGTCGAGATGAGTCACAAACGCCCCGAATCGCCCCACGATGGGGTCTTGGAGTGATTTTCGCCTCCAAGAGGCCCACAAAACGACGCGGGAAGGCCTCTAGATATGCTGGGGTACTGGGGGCCCGGGGCCCGCGCCGGGACACCCTCCCGGATTCCCCGCTCCCTTTTTGGCCCACCCTCAACATTTGTTACCCCTTCTGGGGCCTCCTAGGCCTCCCCCCCGCCGCTCAAAGCAGATCCAGAGGCCACCAAAAGCGACCATAAGTGGCCTGCCTGGGCCGAAGACGCCTGGATATTGTTTCAAGAGGGCTTTAGAGGCCCCGAAGACGTCCTCAGAAAGCTCCAGGATGCACCCCGAGCGGGCCCCAGGAGGCCAAAATTGCTTCATTCGATATGGACAACGTACATGTTTACCATGCTCGCATTCGGAGTTTTGACAGCGTCCAAAGCAGCCCAAGAGGCCCCCAAAATCGCCCTCGACGGCCCAAGAGGGCCCCAAGAGGGCCCACGGCCCGCGAGAGCATCAAGACGGTCCAAGAGGCGCCCAAGACGGCCCAAGAGGGCCCCAAGAGGGGTCCAAGAGGGGTACAGTCAACCCGCATAGTAAGGATGGGCAACCTTCCCAAGGGTACCCTTGCATCCTTGCCTCCTCGGTCCATCCTTGGCCAGTTTCGTTGGCCGCGTTGTGCTCGAAGAGCTTTGAAATGGCACTCCAAGGCCCTTGCATCATTATCGCGCATCCTTACTATACGGTCGGGGGGGTTATGCTGGGCTTGTTTCCCACCCCCACCACAATAAGTTGGAGGGGAGGAGGTCCTCCTCCTCCTTCTCCTTCTTTTCGTCCTCCTCCTCCTCTTCGTCCTCCTCCTCGTCCTCTTCCTCCTCCTCGTCCTCCTCCTTCCCCCCTCCAACTTATGGTGGTGGTGGTGGAAGACCCATCAGGTTATATCCTTACTATACGGGATGACTGTAACGCCAACTGACATTTCGAGTCCTCCGCTCCCAGTGGGCCCGTGGGGCCGCCAGCGGCCCCCCGAGAGGCCCCAAGGGGCCTCCAAACGGCCCCCAAAGGGCCCCAAGGAGTTTCAAAAGTTGCTGCACGAGGCGCCCGCGAAGCATGCCAACAGACCCCGAGTTACAAGTATTCAAGAATCCTCTGGATCAAAGCTCAGACACAATAGTGGTATCGGCCGAAGGCCATAGATAGGTGAACAATTGGCTCGGCGACGAATGCATGCCTATGCAGTTATGTGTAGCGCAGGGCGCGGGTCTCTCTTCATACACTGCGCGCCGCAGGGCAATGCGGAAAGCGGGCTGCTGCGAAACACGCGTGCACGGGTGCGCTGAACTCTTTGTGGGGCGCGATCCGCGAGAAGGGTGTGACGAATATAATCCAGATGCCCCCGCGCGAACACGCCCACCGAGGCCGCAGGTGGACCTACTCCAGGCACGACCCGCGCGAGGCACGTTCTGAAATGGAAAATGGGCGGGGGGGGCGGCGTACGAAGCTGCCCATTGGTGCCACGGATGGAGCTCTTTCTGGGTCATGGTTCGCGGGACGGGTGTGCCGACATGTGCGGGAGGCATTGTACGAACTTTGTCTCTGGGTTTTCGGGTGGTGGTCCTTGTGTGCACGATCCGCGTGATGGGGTGTGCCGCAATGGGCGGGGGGCGCAATACGAACCCTGACTCTGGGGCCATGGATGGAGATCCCTGTGGGCCACGATCCGTACGAGAGGTGTGCCGAAGTAGGCGGGGGGACGGCATGCGAACCTCGCCACGTAGATTATCCGTGGAACTCATTGCGGGCCACGACCCGTGTGAGGCGTGTGCTGAGGTAAGACGGGCGACGCATGAAGCTTCCTCTGGTGTCGCAAATGCAGTTTTTTGCTGGGCACGATCCTCGTCAGGGGCGTGCTGCTATGCGAACCTTGTCTCTGTGGACGTAGGTGGAGATCCCTGTGGGGCGCGATCCCTTTGAGGGTTGTGCCGGCATGGGCGGGGGGACGCTACGCCAAGTTTGTATTTGGTGCCGTCGGTGGAGACCGCGTGAGGGGCACGATCTGTGTGAGACTAGATGTCCTCCGACTACAACCTGATTTTGTTAGAACCTAAGCGTGCGCCACGCGCACGCTGTTCTAGTGTATATAAATACATGCACACATACATGCATAGAGATGTGCGCATGTGTGCAAATGCCGATATATCATGATGTAGTGTTGGACATGGGTATATATGCACATAATGACAGACAGTTAGGTACGCCTGTACGTATTGACACAGGCATGTAGATACGTACATGCATACATGCATACATACATATACAAATACAAATACAAGTACATATACATATACATATACATATACATATACATATACATATACATATACAGACAGACAGACAGACAGGCATACGCACATACCTCAATGCATGCCTGCATGCATGCATATACACACATACGTACACATATGTACAGACATACGTACGCACGTGCGTAAACACAGACATACATACACAAAAACAGATGTTGATGTCCAAATGTGTGTCAACTCTTTAGTTGAATGTTGCGTACAATGCAAATCAAACATGATGTCATCCCAAAGAACCTCCATACCACCCGAAGGGTAATTTGTGCGGTGTGTGCACACAGAGATATATACATGTATAGTGGCCGTCGGCTCATCTTGCCACCGTGCGTGGGTCGTAGGTCAGAGGCCTCTTTCATGCATGTGAGGAGTCATTGGAGGACTCGGAGGCATCTTGGCGACGGTTTGGAGTGTGGGCCTCTTGGGGGCCTACTGGAGCTTCTGGCGGGCCTGCTGGCTGTCTCGGGGGTAATCTTCGGGCGGAGGACTTGAAATGTCGTTTCGTGTTCCCCCTCTGGGGCCCCTCTTGGGGGCCGTGTGGGGGGGCCTTCTTGGAGGCCTCTTGGGCCGTCTTCGGATGATTTTGGGGGCCTCTTGGGCCGCCTCCGAGCGTCGGAAGCCTGACCTTTTGGTCCATCTGGAGGCCATACTGGGCGACTTGGGACCATCTCTGGGCGATTCGGGGCCCTCTTGAATTGTCCTGGGCCTCGTGCCTTATTGGGAGAGAGTCACGCAGGAACCTCCCGAGAGCGCCCAGAACTCCTGTCTGTGGGCCCCGTAAAGAGAATTTACCGTATATAGCACCCCGCAGTTGCGGATAAGAGCGAGGAGGCGGCGGGGACGTCGGCAGTCTGCGAGGCTCTGAGCAAGCCCGCCGAAGGCGCCTACGTTTCACAAATTGTACAGAGAGCCCGCCGCAGGTGCCGATTTTTAGTTAAAGCAATGTGGGTGGGTCGCGGGCCGGGCCGCGGGTGGATCGCGGGTGGGTCGCGGGCCGGGTCGCGGGCCGGGTCGCGGGGGGGACGACAACAGCAACGTCAACAACAACAACATAAACAATTATTTGAAGATTGTTCGCTCTTATCTGCTCGAGTACGTGTATTTCCCAAACCCTCGATACCCGCCCTTTTCGTCTTCGATTGTACCCCTGTGTGGGGGATATCTTTCTTCCCTGCGGGCCGGGCCCCGGCAAGCGGCGGGGCGGCCGCGGACCGTCGGCCTGGCCAGCGGCAGCGCTGATCGGCGGCAACCCGACCTCAAGAGGGACGGACAGGGGACCGACGACAACGACGGACGAACGAACGAACGAACGGCGACGGCGGCGACGACGACGACGACAACGAGCGAAAGCGAGAGCGAGAGCGAGAGCGAGAGCGACAGCGGGGCCACGAAGGGCAGGAAGGGGGCCACGAAAGGCGACAGGGGGGCCACGAAACGCACGCATACGGGGCCACGAAAGGCGCGAACGAGCGGGGGCCACGAAGGGCGGAAATGCAGGGCCACGGAGGGACACGACGGGACCACAAAGAGCATGCATGCGGGACCACGAAGGGCGGGAAGAGCGGGGGCCACGAAGGGCATGCGTATGTTGGGCCGCGGAGGGCAAGGACGGGGCCACTGAGGGCAGCAACGGTGCCACGAAGGGCAGCGAGGGGGCCACGAAGGGCGACAGCGGGGCCACGAAACGCAAGCATATGGGGCCACGACTGGCGCGAAAGAGCAGGGGCCACGAAGGGCATACATATATGGGGCTACGAAGGGCAACGAGGGGGCCGCGAAGGGCCCAAACGAGGCCACGAAGAGCAGCGAAGGGGTGCAACGGGGCCACGAAGGGCTGCAACGGGGCCACGAAGGCCTACAACGGGGCAGCGAGGGGCCACGAAGGGCTGCGACGGGCCCTCGAAGGGGTGCAACCGAGCCACGAAGTGCTGCAAAGGGGCCACGAAGGGCAGCGAGGGGGCCACGAAGGGCTCCAACGAGGCCACGAAGGGCAGCGAGGGGGCCACGAAGGGTTGCAACGGGGCCACGAACGGCAACGAGATCACGATTCCGAAATAAACTGCGAAGGAGTCCTAAGCGTGAGCACGACTCCTGGGTACATGAGTATCGGGAGCTCGGCGTTTGAGCAAATTGCGGGGAATTCCAACGCAAGAGCGCGATTCTTCAGTAAATTGCAGGCAAGTCTCCAGCGAGAGCGCGATTCCAGAGCGCCGAGAGAGCGATTCCTGCATAGTTTGTAAGGAAATCCCAAGCGAGAGCGCGATTCCTGAGTAAAATGCGAGGAAATCTCAGGCGGGAGGGGGTCCTGGCTAAAATTGTCAGGAAGTCTCAGGCGGGAGCCGTTGTTGTTGCAATCTGGGGGCCAGGGGCACAGTTTGAGCCCCGTGACTTCCCCTGCTAAAAATCAGTGTGCGAGCCCCGGGGGAAGCGCTTCAATTGAAAAAACATTATGGTCACCGGAGGGGGGATCAACAATAATTATTCTTCAGCAGTGAGATCCCAACCATAACAACAACAACCACAACAACAACAACAACAACAACAACAACAACAACAACAACAATTACTAGCACGTGGGGACACTCCGTTCTCACCAGTGCCAGGGTTTTCATAGGAGGCGGGCAATACCCCCACTTTGTGGGGGGGCCGGTTCAAGCTCTACCAAATTTCCAAACGACTCTTCGCCACCACCCACACCCAGCTTCCCGCCCTATGACGTTCGGACACTTCACTTCGTGGCATGCGGACGACCGTGGCTACTATTCAGGGCCCCGCGGCCGACGACGACGGCGTGCGCGCGCGAAGAAAAAACGAATGTGTCCCGCATGGTATTATTTGACAGGGATGATGGCCCTGGCAGGTGCGCAACCGTTGTCGCAGAAGTTCGAAAAAGTTGCTCGCAAAAGCCCGTTTGACAGAAATGTTTAAAAAGTGTTGGGTTTCCTACGAATCCGCAAGAGCGCGCGGGATGAGATTTTGACATTTTTTGTTGAAAAACCATTGGTTTTTTGATGTTTTTATGTTAAAATCGCTCCGAACACTAAGCTTTTGGAAGGATTTCGTCTTGCGCGCGCGAATGTCCACTTTACCTTATTTTTTGCAAGGGATTCTTGAAATTTGATTATATTAGAACAAGAAATGTCATTTTATAGTGTTTTTTGCAAGGGAAAACGGATTACAACAAAACAACCGGATCTGGATCACATCGTTTTACCTGAGGCTTCCTCACGAAAATGATGAAAATGTAGCTGCGGCCTAGGCGGCGCAGGGGGGGCGTGCACCAGGGGGCCCAACAATAATTATTCTTTAGAATAAATAATGTTCAACAGCAGCAGCAGCAACAACAACAACAACGACGACGCAACGCAACGATAACAAGCAAAATCCGCACCGTGGAGTCCCAGTTCAGCCCCGCACCCAGGGGCAGCGGATGACCGTTCGGCCCCCTCATTCTGAGTCAATACAGAGATTTCGAAAAGGACTTGGGGACACTCCAATTCGTGCTTCGAGGCACGGCTGTGGATATCATGGACAGACGCCAGCGCCCCATTCCCTCCCCCTCCTCCGCAGATTTGACCTCAAGGATCGAGACAGCCTCGCGTGAACCCCCAACACTCACGTACATTTCCTGCACTCGCATATTGCCGTTCAATTTACTCGGTTCGGACGATGGTGGCGATTGTGCTGACCGTCACGGCGTGTTTGATGGCGCGCTCGCGAGCGCTCGTTGTGAAAGGCGCGCCACCTGGGGATGAAGGCGCAGTCGACAAGAAGTCAGAGCGTGGACATGAGTGGAAACGTGTAGCTACCAAGGTGTACAGAGACACATGGATGCAATGCACATGGGTACTTCGTACTGCTCCACGTTCTGACAGTTCTGCCTTATCATTGGTTCGAGTGCTCTTGCGAAGTTGCGTCCTACAGCTCTGGTGCGCTCCAAGACCCAAGTGCCCCAGGTAGCGGGCAGAAGACTTGGCAGGGAGGAGCATGGAAGAGGGGAAGGAACAGAGGGGACATGGGCAAGAGGAAGAGCGGGGAAAAAAGGAAGAGTTGAGCAGAGGCAGGAAGGAGAGAGAAGGGAGGAAGAGGGAGGAAGAGGGAGGAAGAGGGAGGAAGAGGGAGGAGGGAACCAGGGAGCAGCAAACGAGGGAGGAGGGAACAAGGAGAGGAGATGGAGAGAGAAGGAGGAGGACCAGAAGAAGCCCAGGATGCGTCAACGACTGCTGCAACGCACCCCTCCTCAGCCTGTTTGGCTCGAGGCGGCGCGGCACCCTCGGCGGGGGACCCTCGCCCGGCACCCCCGCGGCGTCCCCCTCGAGGCGCGGGCGCCGAGGCCTGGCCGTGCCCCCCCATCCCCGGCTCGTTTTTGCCGTTCTCTGTGCGGAGGTGGCGGGTGAGCGCCGAGACTCGAGGAGCAGCGGGCTGCACAGGCGTAAGCGTTCGGAGCTCCGCGCAGATCTCCTGGATCTTCGCGTCGGGCCCCCCTGGCGGCGCCGCCCCGAGCGCGCTCCGCGCGCCAAGCAGGGGTGGTCCACGGGGGGGTCCAGCGCCGGTCCAAAAGATCCTCGCGGAGCTCCGGAAGTTTACGTTCATGCCGTTTTTTGTTCCTCTGAAGATGGCCTTTCAGTTCAAGTTTCGCAAATTATGCCACCGCCTCCTAGAGATCATTCGGGAGCTGTTCATCGGGAAGATGGCGGCGGTGGTCGTGGCCTGGGTTCTGAAAAACGCCGTGTTTTGGACCATTATTATTGCAATGGCCTGACGGCCGGTGCCGCCGACCCTGTTCGCAATGCGCAGCAAGAGGCACGGGCTGTGGGATGGTTTGGGGGAACGGGGAGAAGGACGAGAAGGTGGGGGAGGGAGGTGTCGTATCTGACCCGGGACTTCCCCGGGACTCCCCCGGGACCCCCCCCGGGACCTCCTCTCCCCCCCCCGTCGGGGAAGGGAAAGGGAAGGGGCTTCCCTTCGACTCAATGACGACGTTGCTCAAGGTCGGTACGGGGGGGGGGCGTCGTATCTGACTCGGGGGGGGGGTCGCTACCCCCCCCCGCTACCCCCCCCCCCTCCCGGCGGGGGAGGAATGAAAGGGAAGGGGCTTCCCTTCGACTCAATTACGAGGTTGCTCAAGGTCGGCTTGGCTGGAGCCCAGGGGAAGAGGAGTCCCAGGGGGGGGCGTCGTATCTGACCCGGGGGGGGGGGTCGCTACCCCCCCCCCCTCCCGGCGGGGGAGGGATCAAAGGGAAGGGGCTTCCCTTCGACTCAATTACGAGGTTGCTCAAGGTCGGCTTGGCTGGAGCCCAGGGGAAGAGGAGTCCCAGGGGGGGCGAGGTTGCTCAAGGTCGGCTTGGCTGGAGCCCAGGGGAAGAGGAGTCCCAGGGGGGGGCGTCGTATCTGACCCGGGGGGGGGGTCGCTACCCCCCCCCCCCTCCCGGCGGGGGAGGGATCAAAGGGAAGGGGCTTCCCTTCGACTCAATTACGAGGTTGCTCAAGGTCGGCTTGGCTGGAGCCCAGGGGAAGAGGAGTCCCAGGGGGGGGCGTCGTATCTGACCCGGGGGGGGGGTCGCTACCCCCCCCCCCTCCCGGCGGGGGAGGGATCAAAGGGAAGGGGCTTCCCTTCGACTCAATTACGAGGTTGCTCAAGGTCGGCTTGGCTGGAGCCCAGGGGAAGAGGTCTCCCAGGGAAAGGGAAGGACAGAGACGACGAGTACAAAGAATGACGGAGATGACGGCTCGAACGGAAAAGCCCCTCACACACGCCGACAGGGTCGGCGGATTCGAGTGGCTTACGCCATTTCCGCCGACCCCCACAAGGAGTGAGTGTTTGAGACGATCGTAGAAGTTATATCTTGGGTCAGGAGCCCCCTGGATCCTGGATGAATATGAGGGTCTCTCGGGATGCCTCTCTGGGGCCTCTGGGAGAACTCTTGGGGGCATGTGGGAGGCGTTCGGGGGCCTCGTGGAGTCCTCTCGGGGGCGTCTTGGAGGCCTCTTGGGGCCACTTGGAGGGTCCGAGGGCCTCTGGAGGGCTCGAGGGGCCATCTTGGTGGGAAAGGCTAGACATGTCAGATCGTGTTCCCCGCTTTGGCTTTCTTGGGGCCCTCTTCGGTCCCTCCAGGAGTTGTCTTGGGCCGTCTTGGGGGGCCCCTGGGGCTGTCTTTGGGCCTCTTGGGCCGTCTTGGGGCCTTCTCGGAGGCATCATGGGCCGTCTTGGGACGATCTTTGGGCCACTTGGGCCGTCGTGTTCGCTATCAAAACGTAAATTCGATTGTACTGGAAGTGTACAGTTTTCCCATGGGATTGGATGATTTGGGGGCCCTCTCGGCGATCCTCTGGAGGCGCTTCGGGGCTGTCTTGGTGGACTCGTGGGCCATCTTGAAGTCATCTCAGATCGTCGTGGGGTTATCCTGGGCCGTCATGACGCTCTCTTCGACTGTCTTGGCGCTCTGCCTTGGCCCTGTTGGGCTGCCTTGGGATGTCTTGGAGGCTCCAGAGGCCTGGGGGGGCGTTGACGAGCTCGTCCCCCCCCCCCCCCTACCCCTGGGCTCATGACGATTCCTCCGATTCGATTCGACTTCGGATTCCGATGTGGGCTCTGATTTTTCAATGGAGGCCTATCCGATTCATTTCGATCGCCGATCCGACTTATTGATTCGATTCTGGGGTCGCCTGCCTCCCCCCCCCTAGAATGGCATTTTGGACCCCCAGGGGAGGGGAAAGGAGGAGGGGGACAGCCAAATGTCTCACACGCCTTTTCACCTTCGGCAACCGGGTGTCGGCGGATTGGGAAAGCTCGACTGCTGGGAAAGGATCCTGCGACGCTTTTGGAACCAGCATACGCTTCACGGCATGGTTTGGAGTTCTTGGTGTATTCATTTGTCACGTTCTTCTTCTTGCTGCTCTTTGCATCCTTTCTAGCCTACATGGTATCTCGGGGAACGAACAATGACATAAACATAAAATTCGGAGGTCCGTGCGGACTTCTCGGATCGGCGCTGGACCCCCTTAGCGGCGCCTCCGGTCCAGCGCCGAACTGAGAATTCCGCACGGACCTCCGAGTTGTTATGTTTATACCATTATTCGTTCTCCTAGTATCGAGCAGTGGCTGGTCAGGCTTTCTGGGCACGTCTAGTATGGCTGATGTGGAAGAAGTTGTCGGAGTCGCTCGTTCCATAACTGCAGGATGGTTGGACGCCGCGGAATCTGCAGCGGTTGCTGCGGAGATGTCTAATTTCTACGCCGCTGGCTTGGTCTTCATCCCAGCGTGGGCATACAAGGCCTTCGTCGATAAATCGCTGGAATATGTGACGATGTACTATGACAAAATTGTTATTGAGACTGTGGAGAACACCACTGCTAGTGTAGTCAATAAAACCGAAACAGTCGCAGAGAGCTTCGGCTTAGAACCAGTAATCAACGCAGGCTTCAACGTCATCAGTACTGGGGTAAGCACCATCTCGAATTTGACTGGTGGAGGAGGAAATGCAAACGATACCGTCATCGACGAGGATGGCAATGAAACGAACGCAAGCGCACCAGAGATAGTGGTAAAGACTCAGGAAGTGTTTACAGAGTTGATCAGACCTACTGCATGGTGGAATGTTATGTGTTTCCTGTGCGCAACATGTGTGGCCGCAACAATCCAGGTTGTCGCGCGTGCGGCTGTCGACACTCTTCAGGGCGGCCGCTGGGATTACCTGAAGCAGGTGTTCAAGTCTCTCGAGACATGCATGGGTCTTGGCACTGGATCGGCGTTCTGGAAAGTCTTCGTGATCATATTCGAAGATAGCCCTTTCAGCTGGCACCTCCGAACTTTCTACACGGTGTTCATTACCGTGGTCATCGTGGCAACACAGATCGTGATCAGAAAGTGGTTGGCGAGAAAACCCAACCTGAACATGTGCGTGGCAGGTAGCGTCCGATTCATTGACAAAGCCTACGACTTCGTGATCGCGTGGGCATGGGAAGCATGGTTGACTGACACTTTCAAACCCTGCATAGACTTGGTGTTGGGTAACCAAGATGATGAATGCGACCCTCTGCACAAGACACACTTCTTCTGCCGAGCTTGTTTGATAACGTTTCTCTGCATCGCCGTGAACGCAATTCTGGATATCTTCAAGATGACCCTCAACGTAACTCCCGAGATCAGGCAGACGGCTCTTATGGTAACGGGAGTCAACGCTGGATGGGCTTGGATGTTCTTCGCCAAATCGTGGTTCGGTTGCGGCAGCACGACTCAATTCGACCTATTGTCGATTTGGGGTTGGACGGTGGTTGTCATAGTCGGCACGTTGGTATGTGCGGCAAGTTTGGATTACGTCGATCATAAGGCGGAAAAGTACGTTCTGGAGCTCAGGAGGCAGGCGGGGACGCTCAACGAGAAGGACGACGACACCTACTGGAGGCAGTACGACAGCAGCGAGGGAAGCGACTCAGACGACGAGGACGTAAACAGCGATGACGACTCCGAGGACCACGAAAAGCCCGTAGCTACGACTTCGAGCGCAAGGATGCTGGTCCTTGGTTCCCGCAGCGGCGCGCCTAGCCCCGCCCGTCCAACGCGTTGAGCCTTTGATGCCCAGGCTATCTGCCTGCTCCTCCTCCTCCTTCTCCTCCTTCCCCCCTCCTCCTCCTCCTCCTCCTCCTTGTCGTTGCCATCGTCAGAGGGCATCTGAGATTTTTTCAATGTCTTATGTGCATTGTGTCATGCTGTCGTATGAACACTGCATCCCAATCTAGCTGCGCTCAGCCGCCATGCTCGGAGTACGCTGGCAGCTCGTGCCGCCATCGGCAACGCCGTCGGAGTTGCCTTGCCAGCCGTTGTTGCCACACAGCTCACCATCGGCAGCTGCATTGTTTGGATCATGTGCCCCAGCTCGAGGCCCTTGCAGACGGGTTATTTGTCTGCCTCCCCGCCCGTTCTGTCTCTTGGGTCCCCATCTTCCCGACTCGTTGCGGAATATTGCGATGTCCGGTCACAGTTTTTGCGACTTGCTGGGCGATTACGCACGCACGAGTTTTATGTGTGCCTTACACCTTCAGGCTTCCCTCCTCTCAAGCACCATCCCCTTCCTCTCCCTGCTGCTCGAAACAGCTTTGCACCTAATCCTCTTTAGAATGGGCCTTCGTTCTTAACAAAGCCCTGCTGGTCTCCGTCTCCGTCTTCCTCGACCCTCCCGCCCCCTCTTCCGTCAGAATTCTCGTCCACTTTATATTTTCGAGTATTGCCACAGACTGGCCGCTGTGGCGTGCAGCACGTGGGACCCCTCACGTAGGTTCCACAAACAGATCGCGTGCCTCGTCATGTCAGCATTCGTCATGGTGCGGCCCAATGCTGTCGCCTCGTGTTGCTGATGGTTTTGGTACGTCCGTGGAGCATTCCTTAATGCGGGGTGCCCACTCGGGCTGTGGCCGGTTTAACCCAATCTAGGTGATGGCGAGATCACGCACGACGAAAATGATTTGCTTGGCTCAGGACCCAACGCAATGCAGTTGTGAGTATCGTCCTCGGTGGAACTCCTTGTGGGGCCACGAAACGTGTGAGGAATGTCCCGAAATGGGCGCGGTGGGCGCATGCGAACGCAGCCAGCGGTGCCTTCGGTGCAGTTCCCTATGGGGCCACGAAACATGTGAGGGGTATGCCGAAAAAGGTGGGACAGACAAATGCGAACAACGCCACTGGGGCCTTCTGTGGAGCTCCCGATGGGGCCACGAAATGTGCGAGGGATGTACCAAGACAGGCGGGGCGGACGCATGCGAACACCGTTGCTGAGCCCTTCGGTGGCGTTCCCTATGAGGCCACGAAACGTGCGAGTGGTAAGACGACATGGGGTGGGCGGACGCATGCGAACACCGCCACCGGGAACTTCGGTGGCGCTCCTCACGGGGCCACGAAACATGTGAGGGGTGTGCCGAAACGGGTGCGGCGGGCGCATGCGAGCAACGCTGCTGGGGCCTTCGGTGGAGCTCCTTGCTGGGCCACGAAACGTGTGAGGGTTGTGCCGAAACGGGCGCGTTGGGCGGATGCGAACGCAGCCAGTGGGGCTTTCGTTGGAGCTCCCTGTGGGACCACGAAACGTGTGAGGGGTGTGCCGACATGCGTGCGACTGGCGCATGCGAGCGTACGTAGTCACTAGAGTTTTCGGTGGAGCTACCTGTGGGGCCACGAAACGTGTGAGGGTGTATCGAAATTGGTGCGGTGGGCGCACGCGAACGCAGCCACTGGGGCCTTCGGTGGAGCTCCCTGCTGGGCCACGAAACGTGTGAGGGGTGTGCCGACATGGGCGCGGTGGACGGATGCGAACGCAGCCATTGGGGCCTTCGGTGGCGCTCTTTATGGAGCCACGAATCATGCGAGGGGTGTGCCGAAATTGGCGCGGTGGGCGGATGCGAACGCAGCCACGGGGGCTTTCGGTGACGCTCCTCATGGGGCCACGAAACGTATGAGAAGTGTGCCGAAATGAGCGACCAATATGACCAGTGCGAGTGTCCACAAGCCGACCAATATAACGTGTCCAAGAACCGACCAATATACAAGTGCAACGACTGAACGCGATCACCAGGAAACTGCAGGCCTGCCCTAAGAAGATCGCCTGCCAGGCGATGACCCCCACGGGCGAGGTTGACCTGCACAGCGACTCAGGTTACCGACGCCTGCGTGGAGATGCCGATGACTAAGTCAAAGGCTATCGCGGGGCACCCCTGCAAAGCTTGGAAGCACGCCATCCGGCAAGCCCGTCGTTCACTTGATCGATGCGCACTGCAAGTCTCACCGCTTGCAGGTCCGCTCGAGCAATTCAGCAGAGACGCTAACAGCAGCCAACAAGTTGGAGGACTGTTATCCCACGATCGCGACTCTGCACGAGCTCCACGCAGGGCCGCTAACTCCCACCCGGTTGAAAAGCATACTTGAGTTGGGTGGCCTGAGCATCGAGGTCACTTTGACCATAGATGCTGAGTCTGTTTTTAAAGTCCTTGTCAGGTAAAGACTTGCAGAAGCCGACTGGGTGCACCCTGTTAGGACACATCAGCTGGATACGACAGATGATGGAGCGAGGAATCGTGCACAGTATTCACTGGTGCGACACCCGCGATATGACTGCGGACGGTCACACCAAGGGGAGCATCGACAGAGAAATGCCCCCACTGGTCATGGGAGGTACACAATCCTTCAAGCATGACTTAAAGCGTTATACTCCCTATCGGGCTGGCCAGACATCTCGTTCTGTAGCCGCCTGAGGAGTACTCGTATGCACAGTATGGTACAGGCAAGGCAACTTGCGTGCGGGCCCACCTTCCTTACGGCCCCGCCCTTTTTGCTGCCCCTTTTGTAAGTAGTCAATACTGTACCTGCTGTAGAAAAGGCGGCGGATGCACGCTTCGTCTCCCCCCCCGACCCAAGTGAGTTGGGTATTGCATGTGAGTGGGAACGAGCGTGCATCCGCGGCTGCTTGGCTCAAAGCGGCCGGCCGCCCAGATCTGACTACACTTCAGCGCGAGGTGTACCATTTGCCATCGATTCCACAATTGCTTGAGATGGCTCGCCCCCCATACTACTGGGACTATCGTTACTACGATACAACAGAGCGGGAGCTGGGTTTCGCCTGAGGCTGTCTTGAACTACATCGAGGTATTTTGAGTGAGTCATGTTGCAGGCCATTTTGGTTTCTGAGGCCTTTTGGGCGCGATCTTGGGCCATTTGGGGCGCTCTAACTGCCCGGCTCCCCCCCCCTCACAGGCCCAGGGGAGGGGGTGGGGGGAGGAGTCAATATTCCCTCCCCGCCCGCAAGCCGCCCCGCTCACTCCCACGCGCCCTCCCAACACGTACGTAGCACCCGAGCCTGGCCCGAGCCTCAGCATATTAAGCAGTCGTGATTGGATGGGCCGCCACTGGGGGCGAATCCGCCGCCGCCGCCGCCGCCGCCCCCACTGCCGAATCGCCGTCGCCGCAGCCGCTGCCGCCGCAGCCGCTGCCGCCACCGCTGCTGCCGCCGCCGCCGCCGCCGCCGCCCCCGCCGCCGCCACCGCCGCCGCCACCGCCGCAGCCGCTGCCCCTTCCGCAGCCGCCGCAGCCGCCGCTTCCGCCAAGTGTACTCTGTATGGTTACTTGACAAGGATGGTGGGGGGAGGCCGCATCGGGATCGCTGCACATGCTCCGAATTTGGAGGCAGGGTGTGTTTTGGATTGTTTTTTACAAGGGAGGGGGGGGCGCATGATCTCGGGTTGGCTTCCAGTCGTCTGGGGGAGGGGGTGTAGACGAATAAGGATCAGTGATAAAACCCTCCCTCGAGCAGGGGAAGGAAAAGTTTGGGCAGAGGGATGACGAAGTTCGTTAAACCACCTTCGCCCAGAGGGCTGGTGGGATTTGATGTGAGTTGGGCATGTAGCGTCCGTCCACTAGAGAAAAGTGCTATGTCGGGAGACCCTGGGTCTGTGGCAGAAGCATGGCCTATGTTTCTGGATGCTTGAAAGTACGAGTTTGTGTTGATGTTCACCATTATTGTATTGTCTCGAGGGGTTCGGAGTTCCTGGAAGAAGTCACCCTGCTCCCAAGATTGGAAAGGGATCGTCAGGATCGCGCGCCATTTTGGTCGGCGCCTCCTCGCTCCTCGTCTTCCACGTGTTTCCCTCCCCTCTCCTGCCGCTCGTCCTCCTCTGTCTCATCTTCGCGGGCCTCCCTTTTGATGAACGTCACCAACCGTACACCTAAACCTATCCTGGCCCAGGATCGGTGCAGATTCCCCCCTGCCCAAGCCACGAGGGCATATACACCAATCGAGGGCCGAGGATGCGCCTGGCCAACTCCCCTGTTAGTGTCTGGCTGGCTTCCTCCTATATTGAGAGCGCGCGGCCGCCTGCCATCGCCCTGTGAGCGGGTAGAGCGAGGCAGAGTCGGACTCCTCTTATTGGTCGTCAACCTCTTCGCCCTCGGCCTCCCTCCTCGTAGTCACCCTCCACGTTTTCGTTCCTCCACGACCAACACTAGCTCTGCCCAGGGCCGCGTCATTGGGTTAGACCGAA
Organism: Prorocentrum cordatum; assembly: GCA_963575745.1. NCBI lineage: Eukaryota > Dinophyceae > Prorocentrales > Prorocentraceae > Prorocentrum > Prorocentrum cordatum. The sequence goes on from CAUYUJ010019985.1 coordinate 71,295, forward strand.
TAGGCTGGACTCGGAAAGTTAGCCCAGAAGGCTCGAGAGTCCCAAAGCGCCTCTGCGAGCCTGCCTGCTCTTGGGAGGTGAAGCCCAGTGTGTTCGAGCCTCACTACTCTGTTGTGCTGTTCTCTGTTACCTGCCATCCCAAGGGCGAGTCGTATCGTATCGTATCCGCAGCAGGCGAGGGCGACGCCCTGACGACCGAGCTCGCGGAGGAGGTGCTGGCCAACCCCGAACAGGACTTGCCGCCCCCCTGGGACGTCATCGTCAACACCCCGTCTGACAGAGACGTTGGCACCGTCACGGAGCACCCATTCGCGCCGGCCTACGAGCTCGAGGTGGCCGAGAGCTCTCTCGAGACCACAGGTATTCGGCGGCGCGCCGAAGGGGGAAGCGATCGGGGCTCACGCAACGGGGGTGAGCGCTGCCGATGGTCAGCCGATCCCTTGTGGCCGACTCGAACTTCGGAGCCACGTGGGACCGATCCCCCTTTCCTTACCAGCCTGGAACATATCCCTACCCCTATGCTGGGCACCTCCTCATCACGATGCCAATCTTAGGGATTCCCTTATTTTTTGAGGGCGAATCCCTAAGATTGTCATCGCCTTTTGGCGTGTCAATCTTGGGGACAGGGATACCTTCGAGGCTGGCATTTTCCCGCCCTCCGCTGACCTGGTCTGGGGAGCCACTCAGCGGCCCGCCCGGGCTGCGCGACAGGGCCCGTGGCCGACCCAAGGTTTGCGCCGACCCCGCGCCCCCGAAGTGAAAGGGGGGGCAGGCCCTTTCGGGAGGCGGCAGGACCTCTCGGAGGCCCTCGGGCCTCCTGGGAGAGCCCTCCGCGGCCTCGGGAAGGGGCCCAGGGGGCTCCGGAGAAGGCCAGAGGCCCGCTGAGCCTTCCGAGAAGGCCCGCGACCTGCCGCCTCCCCCCCCCCCCCTGGGCGCGCCGCGGAGGCACGCCTGCGGTCGCCATCCGTAGGATCCTCGTGGCGGAGACCAGAAACGCCACGCAGCCGCCCCCGAGCTACCGCACGGGGGGCGTCGGGGGCCGGGCCGTGAGGCACCTGAACGGGGTGGAGAACCCGACGGGCGCCACGACGGTCTGGGGGTGGCAGAGGCACAGGTACTTTGCCCTGAAGGCCTGGATGGACACGAAGGGCGACGCAGATCTGATGGCCGTCCACGCCAGCGGAGACCCGCGGAGGAAGAGTCACCGACGCCACTGCTCGTCCTGGGGAGCTCTCGTCGCCGCAGCTGGCTCCTCCTCGAAACTACTCTGGTCGGAGCGCGCCCCGGGGAGAGGTCCGGGAGGCAGCGGCCTCAGTACCTTTTGGTTCTCCTCCTCCTCCTGCTCCTCCTCCTCCTTTTCCTCCTCCTCCTCGTCCTCCTCCTCCTCCTCATCGTCCCTCCTCCTAGTCCTCCTCCTTCCCCTCCTCCTCGTGCATTGACCACCCACATCAAAACAACGCCCGACCCCCTCCCCCCCACCCCCCGGGGCCACGCCACGGATTCGCCCGTGTCTCCCTTCGACTCGGAGACCGTTCGGGAATCCCGAGGAGCATCGCTAATTACCTTGTCGCCCCCCAGGAGAGGTCTTGTTTGCTGGTTGCGACGAGAGCACCGTCCTCTCGAAGTACAACCAGATCATCGCAGCGAACGGCGGCACGCAGACGATTGTCATGGCCGCCGAGGTGAGCCCTCTGCATGCGGACATGGGGGCTTCTTACGAGCTGAGGGCCTCTGTTGTCGATGCACTCAGGACCGGGTGCCTGACTGCTGAAGGTGTTGCAACCGACTGGGCCACAATTCACGCCGCTTGCTCCACCGGGTATTGTGACAGTCCGCCCAAGTATCAGTTCGCAAACCCGAGCTTCATCATGGGCCCTGTCGGGGATATTAAAGAGATGCTTGCTGATATGCCCACCTGGGCCGACACAGAGAATCGCCTGATCAACCAGTATTACCTCCGTAACACCGACAAGGTCGCTCTCGATTTCGCTGGCGTTTTGGTGATGTCTCTACACAACATGAAGCTTGAAGACACGACCACTGGTATCCCCGTCGAAGTGGAAGTCGTTTCGGGAAGCAAGGTCATTAAAAACAAGGTGACTGGGAACCCCGTGTGCTTCGTGCATGGCACCGGAACTTCATTCAGCACACTCAAAGGGCTTGCGCAGGAGTTGCTCTCGTGAGGTCACGCTGACGAGGTGCTCATGGCTCGATATGGTACATCCGTTGTTCCTTGAAGATTATTTATTTGTGTTGTTTCAATGTTTTGTTCAAAGACGCCTACGGCGAGTCACCGCCGCCCCCTGCCTTTTTGGAAAGCGGTTATGTGGCTGAAAGTTGGGCTAGAGATATCGGACCATGTGCTCCCCCAGCTGTCTTTGAAACCTTTCGGAGAACACGTGAGGAAGAGGAAATTGAGGAGAAGAAGGAAAATGGAGTAGGAGCAGGAGGAAAAGAAGGAGGAGGACGCCTCTTGAAAGTTTCTTGGGGCACTCTTGGGGTCTCCTGGGAGTTTCTTAGGGGTTTCTTGGAGGCCTTTTGGGGTCCTCCTTGGGCCTCTGGGGAGCCTTTGGGATTGTTCGGGGCCGCTGTGGCCGTCTTCGGGCGTTCATCGCCCGTCTGACGCCGTCGGAAGCCGTTTTGGATGCCTCTCTGAACCGACTTGGGGCCCTCTTGTGGCGATTCAGGGCCGTCTCGGAGGCCATCATCTTGGGCGTTTTGGAGGCCTCTTGGGCCGTCTTGGATGCCTCTTGGGCCGTCCTCGGGCCATTTGGGAGGCCTTTGTGGCCTCGCTGGTGCGATCTTCGGGGCTTTTTGGGCCGTCGGAAGGCCGAAAAAAAACACGCAACAATTTTTCAAATGCTTACGGGAAGTACATTATTTGACCTACGTGGGAGACCTCTCGGAGGTTCTAGACGGCCGTTTTGATGCCTGGTCATTTGGGGCCTCTGTTGGGGGCCTCTAAGGCCTTTTTTGGGGCTTTCGCTGAGACTTCTTGCAACGGTCTCGTGAGCTTCCTGGGCCGTTTGAGGAGCGTCGGAAGCTCGAAAAGTCGAGCACCCAAAAGATATTCTGGAAAAAACAAATGGACATCAACGATGTTGACCTCGCGGCGCCCTCTTGGGAAGGCTGTGGGGGTTCTTTCGGGGCGCCTCGAAGGCCTCTTGGGCCGTCTTGGAGCAATGTTCTAGCGTCTTGGACCGATCACTCGGCGATTCGAGGCCCTCGTGGATCGCATTGGAGGCTCCTTGGCTCAAGCTTGGTTCAAGGTGCATTCAGGCTCCTTCTATCGCACTCCATCCCTCTCAGATTCCCGTCACTGCGTGCGATGGCGCGCACACATGCGGCGTGCCAGTTATTTGGCGCGCGCCCCGCTTAGGCCGACGAGATGCGCCGCTGCCGGCGCCGCGGGCAGGGGATGCCCCGCCACGGTTTCGCGCGGGGCGGCTGGGCTGGACCTGCCGCCGGGGCTTCCCGCTTCAGGGCAGGACCACGCTCCGCCAGAGAGCATGGACACTGAAGTTGCGGTTTCGGGCGCGACGCAGGGCATGGCCGGCCCTTGCATCGGCGACTACGACAATATGGACGCGGAGCTGGCCGCGATAGGTGCCATCGAGATCGATGAGGAGGGCGGCGGGGAGGCGGTGGCACGGCCCATTGACGCGCGATCGAGAACGATGCGCTAGTCCACATGGACCTTGTCCGCGCAGCTCAGCGCGCAGACCCTGGCAGCGCGTCGCCACAGGTACTCTGCCCAATCGGTTGGGCGGACATGGAGACAATCCCCAGGAAGCTCGCCTGCAATCCGACGGCCGGCTGCAGTGGGCAGCGGATGGGCCCTCGGGCCTTGGAGGGCCCGAAGCCGTCGGCGATGGCGATCGCTGCGGGGGCCCGGACTGCGCGACGGCTCTGCGAGATTGGGCCGCGCGCCCTCGCATTGGCCCGCAGCGGACATGGCCAGGGCGCAGGAGGCGGCGGATAAGTTCGCCTCCGCCGCCGAGGGTTGCGGCGACCAGCTGGGGGAGGCGCTTAGCAAGCGCGGGCAGACCAAGTCCCCCAAGCACCCCCACGTCTAGAGGGGGCCAGGCGAGGAGAGCCCCCAGATGCCCCGCCGCTCGGCGGCTGTGGGTTCGGAGGCCCGTTCGACGCAATGGCCCAGCGCCCTCGGTCATCGGCGCGGTTTCCTGGCAGCCCTTCGCGGCGCACGAGATTTGGCCGATCGCTTCGAGACGGGGGGCGAGACGGCCCTGGATTCCTTGGCGGGCAGGGCGACGGCGGCCTGGGCCCCTGAGGATGGCTGCGCGTTGTCCCAGATCCTGGCCAGCCTTCTCTGTCGCGCGGACGACGCACGCCCTGCCCTCTTTCGTTCGGCGGCGCCGACCCCCGCGCGCCGCCCGGGCATGGACTCCGCAACGAAGATCGCCAATTTGCGGGCGCGCCCCGCGCTGATCGGCGCGCCCTCGCACCTCGCCCAGGTGCGCGGCGGTGCCTTCGCAGCGACGTCTCTGGAGCTGGTCGTCGCTGGCTGGACGGGGCCGCGGCTTGTCCGCCCGGGCCTCGCGGCCTTCGCCATCAAGCATGCCGGCCTACGGGCGCTGCCGAGCGCGCTCGCGACGCCCGCGCCGATCTCCCGCGAGTCGGCCGCGGGGCCCGTCTACGTCGACCTGCCGACCGACGACCCCACCAGGATCGCGCGCGCGTCGCGTCTGGCCGATTGATTCCCAGGACGTCACGCGCAGGAGCCCCATCGTCGAGCCCCCTGTCTACGGCGAACATCCCTCGCGCGCAGCTGGAGGCATTGTTCCCAGGAAATACGCCTCGCCTGTAGCAGCGCGGCCCCTCTTGAACGACCTCCTGCGGGAATGCCCGGAGAAGGCGGTCGCGCGAATGCAGCGTCGAGCCTCCGCGCAGGAAGACCGCCCGCACGTCGCCCCGAGGCTGCGACCGCCCAGCCGACAGCATCACGGCGGCAGAAAGGCAGGGCGACGCGGGCGAACTGTCCGATTGAGCACCTGACGGAGGCCCGCGCGCAATGCGAGGCGGGCCGGGAGGACTCCGAGGTGATGCGAGCTGTCGCGAGCCACCACAATGCCCGCCCCCGCCGCAATGCCCGGAGGCGCCGAGCGACCGCGCGTCGCAGTCAGGGGGGGCGGAGCGCGCAGGGAGGAGGACATGCCTGGAGGCCCCGCCAGAAAGATTTCGGATCCACCCGAGCTCGCTGGAGGAGGCCCCCCTGGTTCACGCCACCCCCCATAACCAGACCGCTGAGGCTGGGGCCGACCGCGCTTCGATCGCGGCCCGCAGCGAGGCCACGGAGGCCATCCCGAGAAACGGCCAGCGGGGGAGGAGGCAGGCGCGCCCCTTTTCCGCTCCGCGGCGGCGCCATCCGAGGCCGGCGCAAAAATCGGAGTTCAAGTTCTTGGGCTCGACGATCGCGCCTTCTGAGCGCTGGACGTCGCCTTCGCGCTCCGCGCCGCGCCAGTGCCGAGCCCGCGCGGCCCGCGTCCTTGCAGCCCCCGGTCGTTCGGGATCGCATGATCACGTCTTGCTTTTCGTTCCCCACCTTACCCTAACCCTCGCCACGGGCCCCCCGCGGGGCACGCCCCTGTTCATCCTCGGCCTCTTCGACTTCCCCCCGCTCTTCTGGCGCCGCTTTCCGGGGGCGGCCAGGCGGCCCCTCGGCGCTCCGACACGCGCGGGCGCGACGACGCGCCACTCTGCATGTGCCGACGCGTTTGGTTCCGCAGGGCGTTGGGCCAGGCTTGCTCTGGCGCCGCTTCCCCAGTGCCCCGCTCGCGCCCTCGGCCAGTCGCGGGCCCGCCATCCGTTGGCGCGCGCCCTGGCCAGTTCAAACACGCAGGCTCTCTTCGCGACCGGTGCGACCAAGCATTCCAGCAAGGCCGCGCGCGTCCACCGTTCGACGCAGACGGCGGACGTCGGGCGCTGGACGGAGCCCCACGGGCCCGATGGAGGCATCGCGGCCTGGCCGGCGCCACCCGGTCGAAAATCGGCGGGCGCCTCGGCGCTCTACGAGCCGCGCCGGAGCCGGCATTATTGTGAAGAACACAGGTGGGTCGCCACGCCAGGCCTCGCCGCCGTTCTCGAATTGCGGGGCAAGCACGGCGCTCTTGACGCAGGGGCGGTGCACTTCCCGGCAGGGTCAGACGCGGTGCCAGAAGATTGCGAGACGCTCGGGATGGCGCGCGACCACGGTAGCCAGCCCCTGCCGCGTTACAACGCGCCCCCCTGGCGCGAGTCGCCTGGGAAATGGCTGCCGCCGCAACTGCCCTGGCGGCGGTCGGTGGCGACATCAAGCACGTCGCGGAGGACGCAGACAAACGCGCCCCCAGCCCCGCCGTGGCATGGGGAAGCCAGGGTTTTCGCGAGCATACCCAATGGCAGAATAATGTTGCTGCTTGGCATGGGCCCCATGAGATGCGGAAGCCGAACACGACGCATTCAGCCCCCACTGCACGGCCCCGCTTGGATCGATTTCACTGCAACCAGCACGCTGCGGAGCAGTTGGACCATCAGGTCTAGCGCAGCATTCACGACTGCGCCCCGCAGCCCCCCCCCCCCTTGCGCCCTTGAATTCCCCCGTCGTCGCCCACAGGTCATGGCGGGCAGCGAGCGGCAACCTCCAGGGCAAGCCCACCGCGACCCGGATTGGAATCGGACGGACGTTTTCGAGCTCGGTGACCGCGTCGACCAGTTCCCACTCGACCGCGCGGCGCCTCGTTATCCTCAAGGACTCCACGAAGCACGACGGCGCGACGCGCGGTTGGGCCTTCGGCGAGGGGGCCGCGGAAAAGGGGCGCCGCTTTGGCGAAACTATGCGGTTCATCCGCGCGGCCGAAAATGGCCACGCACGGCCCTCGGCGAGCGCTGGCATCGAAATCCCGCTCTCCAGACGACCACGGGGGGCCGTGCCTGGCAGCGGAGGGGGACTTGTCCATGCTGCAGGCTTGTCGGAATCCCACGACGACCTCCGCCGACCCTCGCCCCTCCCCCCGCCTCCCGCCCGCCCCCTGCGCGTCTGCTTGCCTGCTGCTGCCCTTGCCGTCCCCTTCCCCTTTTCCCCCCTGCATGATCGTGTCTGGTCGCCGTGTTTTCTCTCCTCCCCCTTCCCCCTCCCCCCCCTTCTCCTCCTCCTCTTCCTCCTCCTCCTCCTCCTCCTCCTCCCCCCCCCCCCCCCCATCCTTGCTCCTCGTTCTGGCCGCGCTTCACGATTGGGGGCGGCGCGCTGCCCCCCTACAGCGAGGGGCTCCCGCCACCGAGCCGGTGGCCCGAATATCGGCCGCGCTCGCAGGACATATTATGACCGATATTGTTCTGGCGCGTCGGGCCTCCTCGTTCGGAGTTGGCTGCGGCCACGGACATCGTCCGGTTCGGGATGGGCAACCTTGGCCCCCAGTGCTGGACATGGCCTCAGCCAGCAGCGCCGTCGTAGGGGTATATTAGCATTTGTGTGTGTATTTCTTCGTGTGCCCCTGGGCCCCTTCGTCGCGCTGGTTCAAGGAATCGCCGCGGACGGCCCGCAGAGGCTGCAGGGTGGCGCGGGCGCTCTAGGCCCGCCGGCGCAGTCTCGAATCAGACACAAGAACCAAAAAAAAACTGCAGGCTGCCATCGCGGATCTGCCCCCGTCGGAAGGGCGGCCTCAACGGGGTGAAAGACCGCAAGGGGCGCGCTCATCTCGCTCCGGATGGGACTGCTTCGAGGCTGGAGGAGCACTGGAAAGACGCGTTTCAACACGAGGCCGGGTGGCTGGAGGACGACGAGCGCGTTGGAACAAGGTAGGGCCCTCGACCCGCCGGGCCCGAGGTGGCCAACCCAACGCTACGATGTTCAGGTGGCCAGCAATTCCGCCCCCGGGCCCAATGGCACCCCCTTCGGCGCGCGGCGCGCCTTGGGCGAGCTGGCCGTTGACGCCCTGCACGAGGCCCCCCAGGCAATGCTGCCCGGAGACGGCGAGCATCTCATGGAGAACGATTACGCGAATTTCAACCACAATTGCATGGCATTACTGCCGAAGGCGGCCATTGAAAAAACGCCCGACGGGGGCGACGTGCTGGGGGCAGCAAACACCCGCCCACTCAACGTCGCCATTGCCGACAACCTCCCTTCGGCAAAATGGGCGCGGTCGAGGGCACAGGCGGCGCTCGTCGACCATGCGTCCAGCGAGCAGCGCGGCCTCATCAGCGGGCGATCAACGTTGGCGAACGCAGTGGACATCGACGAGGCGACGCAGCAGAACAGCGCGGCTGATTTCTATGACTTCGCCGCGCTGCTCCCGTCGGTCAGCCGCGACTGTCCTTTCGATATGTTCCGCCGCCATCGCCATCCCGCCTCCCAGTCTCCGCTTCATCCGCGCCCTCTACTCGCGAACGATGGCCCCCTGTCTCTCTGCGGGGTCCGATCCCGGAGGCTTCGACCACAAGGCCGGAATACGGCAGGGGGGCCCTCCATCTCCAGTCTTGTTTTTGGCGGTGGCCGCCTTGCTGCTGCGGCGCATCGCCGGGATGGCCATTGATTCGCGCAGGCGCGCGCGCGCGCCGACGATGTGGCCGCGGCGGCGCACGACATCGAGACGACGGCCCCCGCGTTGGGGCGCGTCGTCGAGGAGTGCGAGGCCTTGTTGGGGCTCCGCTTACACCGAGGCAAAACTGCAGTGGCGCCACTTCGCTCAGCCGCCGCGGACCAGGTCTGGCAGCTCTTCGCGCGGGTCGCGCCGACGCTTGCCGATTTCAGCATCCTGCACCGCGCGAAGTACTTGGGCTGCGTCCACGGCCCACAGTGCGTCTCGCTCACGCGGCGCGAGGCGTTTCAGAAGCACGCGGGTCGAACGAGGGTTCGGGGACGGACTGGGCGTGGAGCCTTCCATTGTCTGCATGCGCACCGCCCCGATCTTCCTGCAACTGTCGGACCGCATGCCTGCCGAGTTCGACGACGCAGAGCGCAGGGCATCCGCGGTGCTGCGCCGCAGCCCCCCACGCTGGCGACCACCTTCGCTCTCGCGCGCCCTCCAAAACTTTGTTGGTAGCCCAGTGGACCTCGCGAACATCCACGAGACGGCGCTGGCGGGCAAGCGCCGCGCGGCTGAAGGGGAGGATCGTCGCAACGAGGTCCTTCGGGTCAACTTTCGCTCCACTGCACTTCGCCGTGCCCGCAGCGCTTGCAGCTTCCCAGACCGCGCTGTGGCTTGGGGTCGCTGGTGGGACGCGTCATTTCTGCACCAGCTGGCTGCTGCCGCGCGGCTGGCGCGCGAGTGTGGGCATGATGTTGTCGCCACGATGACCCGCCTGGCCGGCGCTCCCAGTAGGGCGGACCGAGAGACCGCAGCGCAGAAGAGGTGGCAGAGAGAGTGGTTAAATATAGTCCATCTTCATGCGTTTGACAGCTTTGGTTCGGCATCTTCTGCGGCAGATGGACCGCGTCGACCTGGCGACCCTTTCGGGGTACCCCGACGTCACAGGGCAGTCAGCTTGCTGCAGCACCTCAGCGCGATTGTGCCGCCGCGCGCATTCGCGCGTCCCTCCTGTCGTGATTGGACGGTTGGACCACTGCGGAACGCAGGGGAGGCGATTCCACGTGCATTTTCGGATGCGCCGCGAGAAACGGTTTGCGCCATTATTTCCTTTGTCCCGTCTTCCAGCAGTTTTGCAAAAACGAGCTCGGGCTACCAGCGCCGCCGCCCAGGCAACAGGGCGACTGCTTCCTGGGGCTGCGCCCCGCATTCTCTGACGCGACCAAAGTGACCGTCCTCCGCCGCACGTGGGCATGCTATACTCCTTGTGCTCGGCGCACTGTCACACCCGACACCGCGGCTTGCGCACGCAGGCCGTGCGCGGCGCGATGCTACAGTTTATCCGTGGCGCTCGCGCCGGTTTCCCGAGACACGCGCACGCGTGACGCTTCGCTTCACAATGCAACCCAGCGTGACACATGTCACAGAGACGGTGCGCCAGCCTCGATGCGACGCCCGTGCCAAGCGTCACGAAGTCGTACAGTTTTGTTGGCTGGCCGCGCGATGGAGTCGCATTTTTTGCATATTCGTGCGCAAGAGGGGGCACGATCTGTCTGCCCCTCATCCACATCCAAGGGCCCCACGCCTGGGGTGGCAGGGGGCCGTTCCGCCTCCCCCGTCTTGCTGCTTTTGTGGTCTCCTCCCTCTTCCTGTTCTTCTCCCTCATTTCCCTCCTCCCCTCCCCCTCTTTGTTGTCGTCGTCGTCGTCGGGGGGCAGTTCCCGGCTTTCCTTGGGCTTGTGGCGCCTCCAGTTGAGTGGCGTTTTTGGCAGCGGCTTTACTTTTCAGGCCCATGTCGCTTTGGTTGGAGCCCGGGGGACCCCAGTTTGTGAAGTCGACGTGTTGGGTTAGGGTGGGCGGCGTGTGTCTGGCCTCCCCTCGTTCCCGTGTGGCGTGCGCCATGGTTACACAGCGTGCTTTGGTTCCGCTCGTTCCGCCCAATCGCGTCGGGCCACATGTGCGCAGCCGCTCACCCCACGTTTGCCACATGCGGAAGCCGGGAAGTGCGACCCTGTCCTGGCCACGTGGCCGACATCTCCCCCGCCAGGGTTTTGCCAGGGTACCGAGCACCATGCGCTTTCGCTGCCACCGCCGTGCTCCGCGGCGGATGTGCCCTCCTGGCCACCTGGTGTCAGGTCCCCTGTTCCTCCTCCTCCTCCTCCTCCTCCTCCTCCTCCTCCTCCTCCTCCTCCTCCTCCTCCTCCTGCTGCGTTTTCCCGTGGCGTCTTTTTTTGTCCTCGATCCGTCTCGCTGCCCGGCGTTCGCCGGCAACCGGAAGGCTTGCTACTAGATGTGTTGATCCGCCTTTTCTCTCGTCCGCCTCCTCCGCCTCTTCTCCCCAGCTTCCCCCCCGCCCGTCCCGCAGTATTTAGCATTTCGCGCTCTCACCGCGCCTCAGGCACGATGAAGCCGGGGGCGGTCCCTTACTTGTGCTTCTCGCGGGGCCGCATCCTGGCCTTGTCTCATCTTGTGTCCGTTATGTGATATCGATGGCTACTATGGCCGCGAGGGGCATTTTCATGTGGCACGCTACCCTTCCTTCTCTCTCCTCTCCCCTTCCTCCTCCTGCGACTGTCCCTGCACAACGGGAATCGGATGCACAGCATCCGAGCCACTCGCAATTGCGTGGCTTCCCTTGTCCAGGGTTTTTGCTTCGGACCTGACGGAACGCGCTGCCTGAGTCCAGGGCTATTGCAGTTGTTTGCTTTCACTGCCCTGCGGTCGTCTTCGTTCGGGTTGGGCGTTCGGGATAGCCTTCTTGAGGGGCGGCGGGTCACTATTTCTCCCCTGGCTGCTTGCCGTGAAAAAAGTGTAGGAGGCCTCTCGCGGCCCTCTTCGCCCGTCTGGGAGCTCTCTCGGGCCCGAGCAAGTCGCGCGACAGCAGGCCCCAGGCACCAGAAGGCACGACGGGAGTCCCAGAGGGGCACGCGGGAAGCCCCTGGAGATTTATCTGGAGGAGAAAAAACACACAGACACAATTAATCGTCGATTCCCAAAAAAATGAAAATATGGAAGTGGGCGGGAAGACAACCCCCCCCCCCCAAAAAAAAAAAAAAATGGGGAATCTGTTTATTTGTGTGTATTTATTTGTGTGTCCCAGGGCCCCTTCAATTTAGCAGGTTGGGGTCCGGGCCCTTCAAAGAATCTTCAGGATTGAGGCATGAGGGATCGAGGAAGGAACATGGGCCCGTTCCACTTCGTGCCACAGGAGCACGGTGGCGGATATTGCTCTCTCGCTTCAGAAGCAATATCGACTGGGTTCTGTGCTGCTTCCTTTTGCTCTGCACGGTTGTTGCAGTCACCTCCCATGTCGCGTCCGTATCGACGTTCCGATTTGCTCATTGCGCACGGCTGCGAGGTCGACCACCAAGTGCGAACCAAAAAGTAGTCAGCATTTGCACTGCACCGCGCGAATGTAGTAGCATCAGCCGCAGCAGCAGTTGCAGCAGTAGTAACAGTAGTTGGCCACGGTCGCACATAGGCAAATGTGCCCAACATGGTCTTTTTGTTTTCACATCAGGCTGATCTGCCCAGGTAACCCCGCCACCATGCCAGCGCAGTATCCATAAGCATACAGGGTCTAAGAGTGGTCATATATTCTCCCCACAGGAACGCGTCCTGGTGGGTGTCACCTGCTCCAGTGTTGGGATCCGGTCTGGGCCATGCAGGAAGCGGATCTACGTGCTGTAGCGTGGCGCAGCCGTAACATTGCATGATTGTTGCGTTGCGTTTGGAGGAGTCTCGGAGGCTTCTTGGAGACCTGGGGGCATTGTGGGGCCCTCATGGGGGCTTCTTGGGTGCCTACTGGGGGCTTGTTATTGTTGGGGATCTCGGGGCCGTCTTTGGCGCGGTGGTTCTCCAAGCTTTCCTACTTGGGCGGCTCGGTTGGACCGTCCTCAGAGCCGCCCGGGCGGTGATGGGGTCGCTTTCTGGGACTCTCGGGCCATTTTGCGGCCCTGCTGGGGCCACTTTTGGGAGCGTCTTGGGCCGATGTGAAGCCTTCCCGAAGCAGTCTTCATACGAAAATCCTCGAAAGCAAAGAAAGTTACAGTCTTCAACTGAACGCCCCTGAGGGGGCAGACACCGCCGCCCCACCTTTTTTGGAACGCGGAGTTTGTGGGAGGTGTCCAAGACGGCCCGAGAGGGTCCAAAAAGACATGGAAAAGGTCCCAAGAAAGGCCCCCCCAGAGGGCCCCAAGAGGCTCCGAAAACAGCCCAACAGGGCACCCAAAGGTGTCGAGAACAGCGGACGAAACCGAAAAGGGATACGGAGAGGCAGAAAGAAGCACTCGCTTCGCTCACTCCTCCGGCCCATATTGTCCTAGCTGTTTCATCGTCGGCGCTCGCCTGCGGACTCGTGGTGGGCTGAGGAGGCGGTGGGCGGTGGTCGTTTTCCCGAGTTGTCGCGCGAATCTCGCTGGAGCGAGAAGCAGTGGCCTGGCAGCTGCAGGGCAGCACTGAATGAAGCACGCCCCCAGCGAAGTTCTGTCGGTGTATCCTGCACCTTGCAGTGTTCGTGGGTCAGAGGCCTGTTTGATGCCTCTCGGGTTCTGTTGGGATGCCTCTCGAGGGCCTCTCGGAGGCTTGTCGAGGGCCTCCTGGGAGATTCGGTCTATTGGGGCCTCTTGGAGGCTTCTCGAGGTGGCTCTTGAGAACCTGGTCGCGGTCTCGGAGACCCTCGGGTGATCCTTGGGCTGTTTTGATGCCCGCATGGGCCGTCTTGAGCTCGCTAGTGGGCCTCTGAGGCCGTCTTGGAGCGATCTTGGGGGGCAGTCGGGGTGCCGGGAAAGCGAGAATTCTAACATGTGGCAAAATTTTAGGTCAATGGCGTAGCCAACGCGGCGCAGGCTTTGTGGTGCAAATTGGGTTGTCTAATTGATGTGGTGCAAGCTATGTGGTGCATTCTGCGTGGTGCAAGGTGCGTGGTGCAAGTTCCGCGGTGTAGAACACGTGGCGCAAGCCAATCATTTGCTGCAGTTTGGGTGGCTCCGCTAACGTTTTGCAAGAATTGTGGTGTAAGATCCTTGGTGTAAGCTACAGTCGGGGCGCTGAAGAAGGAACCCTCGGTGTTCCTTGATTGTTGTACAGTTTGCCTGAGGTTTTCCTGCGGCTTTCCATGGGAAATCGAAGTTTAGATCATGGGAATAAAAGGGCCTCGCTCCTTGTTTGGGGTCCCTGAGGTCAACGCGCCGACTGTATGTGGCGCAAGCCTTGATGTCAGTGGGAGCGGTGGGGGAGGAAGGGGAACGAGCAGGCACTCGAGCGGCCGAAGACAACAGGCGGCCACGAGACGAGGCAGCAGCTCGCGCGGCAACGCGGCGAGACCTCGCCGGACCCCGCCCGGCGCACGAGGCGGCCACGGGCGGCAGCGTGGCGAGATCTCGCCGGACACCTGGCGGCCACGAGGCAGCCGCGGGCGGCCACGTGGCGAGACCTCGCCGGAGCCACCCTGCGCACGAGGCGGCCACGGGCGGCAACGTGGCGAAACGTCGCCGGACTCACCCTGCGCACGAGGCGGCCACGGGCGGCAACGTGAAAATCATGACCGCGCCCATCCAATTCACATAGCAAGAACCCGTAAGTGCAAGCACTTTTGGGGGGAATGATTGTTGCATCTTGGAGCCGTCTTGGAACGCTCGTGTGGCTTTATTGAAGTTCTGAAGCCCGCACATGGTAGTTCCAGCATCTTTCACCCGACTTTGCCAGGGACTTGCTGGGACTTGCCCAGGGTACTTTCCTTCGGGGGACTCCTGGGGTCCACAAAGTAGTTTTAAGTTGCAGAAATTTTGAACCTCGTATCGGAGGTTCCAGCAAGCGCTTAGCCCGCTGAGCTGGCGAACTCATGTTGTGCATTCCAAAGCAGTGTTTGCATTTAAGGATTCCCCCAGTTGAAGAAATGGGCCCTGGCTGCCGCACTCAGTCGCAGGATTGCGTCGTTTACTCGTGATTGTAGCTCCGGGACTCCTCCTCGCTCTGTATAAGAATCGCGGCATCGGGAGCTGGGACACATCCTTCTTTGACGAAAGGTCGTAGTCTTGGGCGCGCGGACCCATCGGCTTTACGAGGACTGGTGGCCGAATGGCCGTGGACGTAAAGTTTGCATTGGGGGCGGGGATCCGTCGATATTTCATTCAAAAAGCTTGCGCCATTCCGCCGACCCCTGAAGAGGATACGTGGATACGTGCGGTTTCCGATTTCGTTTGCGTTGTTTGCTGATGCGTCCTCCTCTTCCCCCACGCTAGCGGCCCCTTGCAGCCTTTTCCACTGGCTTTAGGGCTTTCGCAGGGACGCAACGGCCAGGCGATCGCGACGCAGGCGTTATCCGGAGGTTCTTGGGGGCCGTTTTGGAGCCTCTTTTGGGCCTCTTGGAGCTTCTTGGGGGCCTCTGGGGCATCTGGGCGCCTCTTGGAGCCTCCTGGGGGCTTGTCTGGGCGGAAAGCTAGATTTGTTTGTTCGTGTTCCTCCTCTGGGGCCCCTTTTGGGGCCCTCTTGGGGCCCTCTTGGGCCGTCTTGGGCGCCTCTTTGACAGTTTGGGAGCCTTTTTGGGCCGTCACGGGGCTCTCTTGGCGGCCTCTTGGGCCGTCCTGGGGCGGTTTTGAGGCCTCGTGGGCCGTCTTGGAGCGTCGGGAAGCCGAAACGGCGAGAATGCCCAAATCGGAAGATCAATGATTTGGCTTTGGGGGGGCCTTATTGGGAGGCCTCTTCGAGGCCTCGTGGGCCGTCTTGGGGCCATCTGGCGCCTCTTGGGGCGATCTTTCGGCGACTCGGGACCCTCTTGGACCCTCTCAGAGGCCCTCTTGAGGCTCGCGTGGCCCGTCTTGGGGCCCTCTTGGGCCCGAAAAGGTCACGCGACAGGATGCGGAGGAGCCCAGGGAGCACGCGACAAGCACCAAGAAATGTTGGAAACTCGGGTCCAGGCCCCAAATGGACTCCGTAGAATTGGGGACTGAGGCTCAGGGGACTAGGCAAAGGACCTGAGGACACGCCCACTCCGTGCCCAGCGGCATGGTGGCGGCTCTAAAAGTGTGAAGCCTGTGCTGATTGCTTCAATTGTTTTGGCTTCGCTCACTTCCAGGGAGGGTCCAAACCGTTGACACGCTATGTTCGACTGGTCCGACAGAGGTTGAGGTTCGGCATCGGTTCGGCTCCGCCTCACTTGAGGCCCAGGGGCGGCCCGAGGTGTCACCACGAGAGCGTCCAAGGTCCGAGCGGCCCCGAGGGTCGCAGGAGCTGCCACTCTGCGAGCCAGCCGGCACGACGGCTCGGGGCCTTCTTGGGGGCCGGCCTGGAGCCGCGGGTCTCTGCCGCAGCCCTTCGCGGGTGGCGTGCCGGAGCGCCGAGCGCCCCCTCCTGCCCTCGGCGTGCTCGTCGTCCCAGCCCCGCGCGCACCTGCCGCGCAGGTGCGAGCAGAGGTGGTGGTTTGGGGGCTGTGCAGCGAGGCATTCTCGGCACCCCCACAGTCGAGACGTTGATCAGGAGGGGAAAAAAAGCACACAGGCACCATGAATCGTCGCTCCCGAGGAGAATGTGGAAAAGTATTGGAAAAGCGGAGGGGAAGACAAAAACTCGGAAGAGATAAGAAGATATGGGGAATCCTGTTATTTGTGTGTATTTATTTGCGTGTCCCAGGGCCCCTTTGAGTTGAGGTGTGAGGGCCACTTGGCACTCGGGAGGGGCCCCGGCCCTCGGGCCGTTCCCTGGGTCCAGGTCGGAGGGCGTCTTCGTAGCCGAGGCTCGCCATGGCCAGGAGGGCCCCTTTCGCTCCTTAGTCTCAGGAGGGAAAATACCACACAGACACAATTATTCGTCGACTCTCAGAAAATATAGGAAAATATGGGAAGTGGGGGGGAAGACAGAAACCCAGAAAATATGGGAAGATATAGGGGAATATTTTCATTTGCGTGTATTTATGTGTGTGTCCCAGGGCCCCTTCAGTATTCGTAGCCGAGGCTCGCCATGGCCAGGAGAGCCTCTTCGCTCCTCCTTCTGCGTTCCTCATCGTAGCACGATGGCTGTACGTGTTGGGGTGCGCGGCACAGGCAAGAGGAGGGGAAGCTCAAGAAGGAGATCACCGCCATGGCCAACAAGGGCCAGACGCAGAGCGTGAAGGCGCTCGCGAAGCAGGTCGTCCGATCGCGCAAGGCGATGGCCAGGCTCGAGAGAACAAAGTGCCGCGGCCGCGGTGTTCGCGCGCCGAGACGTCCGCTCAGAGGATGATGAGGAGGAGGTCCCGAGGTTCCGAGCGTCGAAGCAAAAATGCACCGCGGGCGTCTGTTTTTGGTGCGACTTGGGCATCCTGGGAGCGCTGCCAGGCCCCACTGGCCGGCGGAGGGGTGGCGGGAGGAGTGGCGCCACCGCTGCCGCATCCGTGCGCGGAGACGTCGGCGGTGCGCGCTGCGAGAGGCGCCAGAGAGGTGCCGCGGAGCGGCGAGAGGAAAGGGCCCCCGGTCTGAAGAGGAGGAGGAGGACCGCCAGTCCCAGAGTTGTTGGTGCCCGACGTGGGAGTCGGCTGGGGTCTGAGATGTCCCAGCACCGGTTCCAGCCAGCAGGAAGACGGGGGACGATCGAGGTTCGAGGGCTTGGGTTCGAGATGATGTTTTGTTGCTGCTTTCGGTCACAGGGAGCCGCTTTCGGGCCCTTGGACCGTCAAAAACGGATTTGGTGTGAAAAATTGCACAGATGTACCCCAAGAGGGATACGGGAACCGACTCTCAGCGGATTTGCCCCTATCCCCCCCTCCTGACTGACCTTCTCGGAACCCATCCAGCTCGGACCCCCTGGCCGCATCCAAGCCCGACGTTTCTTTTGTAGCGGCCTGTCAAGATTCCTCATGGAGGTCATAGATTGATGCCACCACAGAGGTCCTCCCTTCGGGGTCACCGGCTTCCGTCTTTGGACCCAGATCGGATCGGCAGCTCCACAGTCCGCGCGTGCCCGCCCGAGGATCTTGCGCCCCATGTCCAGGCAACGGTGCGTCCCAGAACGGTTCCAGGCTCACTCCGCGCGTGCCCGCTCGAGGATGGCGCTTCCCAGGTCCAGGCAACAGTGCATCCCAGGACAGCTCTAGGCTCTTCCCGCGCGTGCCCACTCGAGGATGGTGTCTCGAAGGTCCAGGCCATACTGCTGTCCAGGACAGCTCCGGGTGCATGTCGTGCGTGCCCACACGAGGATGGTGCGCCTTCGAACCCAGACAATTGCACGTCCCTTACACAGCCCCAGGCATGTGCTGGGCACGTTCACGGGGCATGTCTGGAGACACGGCCCCAGGCACGCATGTGAGTGGAGTAGGCTCCGTATCGAATTCGAACCAGGTGATGGTATGGCCCGGCGTTCGATGCCCAAACGATTACCATAACGAGAAGCGAAACATTTACTGAAAAGAGACATCCGTCACAACAAGCACTTGATGGTAGCCGAATTCCCCAAACGGAGACAGCCCTTCGAGTTCAGGTGGCCGCAGATCCTGCTGTACTTCGCACTGCTGCACAGTGCCGCTGCGAGCCGTTCGGGCCCCGACGGATCTTGGGAGCACAGTTGGCGGACGCCCTTCAAGATCTCAAATACATTCCTAGAGTAATCCCCACACGGTGCTTTCATGTAGGGGATCTTACATGGATTGTCAAGGACTGGCGCTGTCGTGCGTGTATGTTCATTGTAGCTGTGTGTCCTATGGCCCCATAACTTGGCCTCATTCGGTCCATAGCCATTTTAGCTCAAATCTTCCTGGCCCAAGGTGTTGTACAGCTGCATTCGTCTGACATACCGATTCGATGCAGAGTTTCCTCGTGCTCTTCTGTTGCGCCGCCAGGTTGGTCAGCTCCCTCCGCCATCCCCAGGCGTCCGCCGCACCCGCGCCGTCTCCGCCCCTGGCGGCTGCCGCATCGGCGACCTACGCGAGCGGTGGCGGGTACAGTGTTGCTTTAGCTGGGTCAGCAGGAACCTCGCGTGGCGCCGTGGGTAAGAAGGATACTACCACGTTCGACGCGTGCCAGTCCGCGGCAGGGCAGGTAGGCATCGAGATCACCGAGATGGTTGGCCCAGTGGCGTGGCACCGTGTACCCCAGGCGCAGGTACACTGGCCTCCTCGTGCCGCTCGGCCTGGAGGTCGGGCTCAAGGATCCAAGGGCATGCTTTTTAGAATCCTGCAAGACCTCTGGACGGGCGGCTCCAGCCGCGCTTGGCAAAGGCAAGGGCAAAGGCGCCGCCAAAGGCGGCAAGGGCCAGGGCACGGGCAGGCAGGACACTGGCGTCTTTCGGCGCCCGGCCGTTGCCAGCTCGGCCGCCGCGCCCGCGGCGCCCAGTCCAGTTGCCCCCGGGGCAGCTGGCGGTGCCCCGGCGGCGCCCATCGGCGACCCAGCCTCCAGCCTCGGCGGCTCCGGCCGCCGCGGCGGTGGACGCGCAGGCAGCCCAGGGGCATGGTATGAGGCGGCATCCGCGACACCAATGGCACGGAGGGATTGATTGATTAGACGCATGCGACTACGCAGGTGAATGGGAGATCGCAACGCACGAATCTCATTGCTGCATCGCGAGAGAGCCCTCTTTGGAGGGCGTGCCCTGATCATCTCGGTTTTTTTCCCTGGGGCGGGCCCCGGGGGGTGGGGCCCCCGCTGGGCCTCCTGGCGACCGTCGCCTCGGGGGAATCGACGACGCGCCACTGATATTGTTACGCCTTGGCGCGGCCCCAGAGGGGTCGGTCTGTCTGAATGCATTAAGCGGCGATTGACGCCACCGCTGGCGCGGCCGCCCACCCGCGGCCGCGTTCTCCGTTGCCCCGTTTTCGCCTGCGCGCTGATTTCTGTGATGCGCCTATGAGCTCAACCTCTCCCCACGCTTTCCTTTGCCCCGTAATGTGATATGTTGGCTGAAGCCAACCAGAGTTATGCATTGCTTGTGGCCTCTCGGAGAGGAAACAAGGATCCTCTCTCACCGTCACAGTGTACCCTCGAAAAGGGTTCAACACACAGCGGTAGCGGAGACGGTAGGTTGCCTGCTGAAGGCAGCGGCGGCCGGCCCCAGGCACGTCTGCGCAATCCCGCGATTCTCAGGGAGCACGCGACGGAGAGAGAGAGAGAGAGAGAGAGAGAGAGAGAGACAGAGAGACAGAGAGACAGAGAGACAGAGAGAGAGAGAGGGCGACTCCTTTGAGGAGGTCGCCGATGCACCTGGTCTGGCAAAAGGCGACAGCAGCGGTCAAGGAGAAGGATGCTCGCACGGCTTCCGCGCAGGAGCTCAGAGCTGTCGCGGAGGAAGTGGTCGAGGAGATGACCAGCTTCTCCTGGAGAGGATCATCGTCGAATCGGCGCGACGGCAGGTGGCGAGACGACAGCTGGGGCGAGCACGGCTGGAAGGGGCGGGCCTCGTCCGAGGCCGACTGGCGCACTGGCGCCTCGCAGTCTCGGAGTGCCGGCGCGACCGAGAAGATGGAGGACGATGAGTGGGAGCGAGATGACCCTCGGCCCCGTTGTCAGCGAGAGGAGCGCGCCCGGGCTGCCGGGCGCGATCGCGACGCACGCTGATCGAGACTGGGACGAGAACGAAGACTGGGACGACACTCAGGGAGGCTGGACCAGCCAGGAGTGGTCGAGAAGCCATTGGGATTCAGGTAGCCGATGGCCCAGCGACCGCAAGGGCGATTTCACCGACCCGGAGGCGTGGACGTCGTGGGCCGACTACAAGATATGGAAGGGAAAGATAGGGACGAACGCCACGGACGTGACCATCTCAAAAAGAGCCGACAGAGCGATGAAGCAGCTGCCCGTGGATCTCCAGCGGAGGCTCGAGCACTTGTCCGACGCGCTGTTGGAGAGCTCGGGTGGCGCAGATGCGATCTTGGCGCGCCTGGGCGCTCTATCGGGCGAGCGCCAGGGCGACGAGAGGAGGAAAGCAGCAAGGGGGTGCCCCCTTCAGTTCCATTGGCAGTCATCGCAATCGCTGCGCGACTACACAGCACGCGTGGACGCGCAGCTCGAGAAGCTCGCGGGCCAAGGACTACTTTTACCAGACGCGTGGAAGAAGATGCTCCTAGAGGAGGGCGCCGCCCTCGACACCCAGGGAGCCCAATTATTTGGTCAGGTCCTTGACTCGCGACACGAACACTTACTGCGCGACCCAACGAGCTCTGCGAGATCTAGATGTGACGAAGAAGGAGACACCGACTTCTACGAGCGCAAAGACCACGTTGGCAGTGGATTCATTTCAGGACTACACACCAGGGCGCGCGAGAGATGATAGCCAGGACGTCGAGGATGTTCTGCTGGAGTACGACGACGTGAGCTCGATGAATTCGGAAGACGAGGTGATCCTCCCCAACGCCATCGAGAGCAAGGCTTTGCACGAGAAGGAGGTGCCAGAGGTGCTCGCTCAGATCCAGGGCGAACGCCGGAAGACATGGAAGCAGAACAGAAAGTACAAGAGGCAGCCGAAGGTGGATCGCAAGTACTTCCAGAGGCCCCCGCCTGTGCCAGGAGCTTCAGACGCCAAGCGACCGGTTCGAGATGATGGCAAGCACCGCAGTCAGAGGGGTCTCATTCGCGAGCGCAAGACGCGCCTCGCGATGAGCGAGATCATCAAGCGCACGAGATGCAGGAAGTGCAAGCACAAGGGACACTTGGGCGATGAGCGCCCTCGCCCCTCAGCCCAGAGGCCGCAGGCATCGGCGCTCATTTTCCTGAATGACGGCGGCCACGACTGCGGCGCGGCGTTCAATGCCGTGGAGGAGACCGAGGGGTGGGTCGACCAGGCTCGTGAGCAGGTTCGAGAGCGGCCCAGGTACCGATGGCTGGCGTTGCGCGCGCATTCAGGCTGTCGGGGACGACGCAAGAGACACTGGCAGCACGCGGACACCCTGGCGCACGATTGCACGCAGCACCTGACCGAAGCCGAGGTCATCGTTTCGATCGACCCGACGTTCGAGTACGTTCCGCAGCAGCTGGCGACCGGGCGGCTGCAGGCACCAGCCGGGGCCCCGATCGTCGACACGGCCGCAGGTCAGAGCCTAGTCGGCGAGCCCGCGATGAAGAAGCGAGAGCTCGATCTCCATGAGAAGGGCCACCGAGTCGCGAGAGCGCCGCCCAGGCACGAGCAGGCCCGAGGTATAGGCGGCGCGGTGAAGATCCTGCACAGCGCGCTGGTGCCCACAGGGATCCAGCAGCGCGCGGGGGCGTTAGAGGTCGACGGTATGAACGCCGACATACCCCCACTGATGCCGATCTCCCCTCAGGACCATCTGGGAGGCCAGCATAGATCTTCCCGCAGGCACTGCTTATTTCAAGGAACTGGGGTGCTCGACAGACCCGTTCCGTCTTCCTTCTGGGCATAGGTTCTTTCTGCGAATAAGATGGACCCGCCGGACCATTTCGAGTGCCCAGAGAGTCTCCTGAAGGAGTACCCTCAGCTGAGTCCAAACTGGTTTAGGGCTGCCCCGAGCGAGAACTACATGGCGCTCGCCTCCTTTTTCCCCAGCCTCTTCGGAGCCCCAGGCCCAAGTCGAGATGCATGATATGTTCAGTTTCCCTCTCTCCTCTTTCCCTTCTCAGGTGCCATCTTCCACTGACACTCTGGAAACAACCCCCGCGCCCCCCGACCCCGAAGACAACACGAGAAAGCGAGACGACGACAAGAACAATGACGAATACGTTGATTCATAGTATTGGGTTCTTCTTGGCAACGTTTTGAGACGCGTTCATCAGGCTCCCCGAGATCAGCCATGCGCACCTCAAGGCTTTCAGGACCTCCATGTTCCATTGAGTTCTACAGGTACCTCTGTCGACCAGGTTGATGTTGAGATCCTCGGGAGACGAGCTGCATCAGGATGACGAGTGGGGCCAGAGCCGTTCCGACTGGATAACCTGTTTCAAGTGGACATGTCACACGGATTTCATCGTGACCTCCGGCTCCCCGCAGCAGCTCAGGCTCGAGTATCTCGTGGATCGGGCGCACACATCAGGCCTCCGACCGTCGTCCGAGGCCCCCCAGAGTCCAGATCGAGATGGTGCAGAGCAGCCAGATCGACACCGACGGGCAGGACACCCGCGAGTCGAGGGCCTTCGGCAATTGGACGGACATGATCACCTTGACGTTCTTGGCGGCGGCGACCTACTCGGGAGAGTTTCTGCACTGCCTGGTCAACGACGGCCTGTGGACCAAGCGCACGCTCAAGCGCATGAGGCGCCTGAACCCACGACAGATGCATCGCCGTCATCCGATCTTGACGGCCCAGCAGGAAAGCAACGGATTCGGCCACTGGTGGAACTGCACGAACTGCGGCCTGCGAGTCGGGCACCACGACAAGAAGGGCCCGCGTATCTCTGCGAAGCGCGATGAGACCTGCGACTATCCAGTACCACATCTGAACGACCGTCAGGCAGGTCGCAGATCAGCGATTCCCCAGGCGCATCGAAACATTCGCGCGAGCAGGATGGTCGCTCAGGGAAGCGCGATGAAGTCGGATATCGAGGACGATGCGACGCGTCCTGCGCTGCCCGAGGAAGTTCTACGACAGGCCCGGGCGGCGCCACCGCCGGCGGCGAGGCGTCGCCCCACCAAGGCGGGCTCCTCGGCGGCGATCAGTCAGGTGCAGCAGCTGAAGGAGCCCCAGGAGCAGCTGCGCGGCATCGCGCTGCAGCAGGGGAGCGACATGGCCCAGATGCTGCGCATGATGGAGCAGCCGGGCCAAACCCTGCAGCGTCTGGCGGCGGGGGCTTCGAGCGCGTCGAGCGCGTCGACTGCCACTCCTGGGTCGTCAGCCGCGCCGGGATCTCCGTCGTGGGAGATGGTCCAGGCGCCGCCGGACCCGAGCGTGCAGAAGTGATTCCTGCGCCAGGCAAGCTGATCCTTGTCCAGGGCCTGCCGGGAGAGAGAAAGGAGTTTCGCGTCAGCAGAGCCAAGATCGCACCAGACGAGCACACCTTTGTTGTCCTCTCCCCATCGGGTAAGCTTCTCCAGAGGCTAGAGAAGAACGAATCGGTCATGGCTCTGCAGACGATCACTACCAGCACGGGCCAATATAATGAACGCTGGACGCTATTCCAGCACCCCCAATGGCATCATCTCATGGAGGAGAGTGTCTTGGACGACGACAACGAGGCCACTATCCCAAGGAATCTCACGCTTAAAGCCATCCCCACCAGTGAACCCCAGACCCGAGGACGACCAAAGACCCCAGACAGGAAAAGTAAGGATCCCGAAGGATTCATATAAATAGTTTCTCCGGAAAGGACAGGACCGCGTCTTCGTAATCACGTGGTCGCTCATTTCGGGAGTTGGGATCTCGAGACGGGTTGGTATTTTCGCTTGCGGACCCATCAGCTGAGGGCTCTGAGCTGCATGGATCAGCACCAGTCATGGATGGTCATGATAGAGCCACCGCGCAAGGCTTTCTGCAGGATCTGGGACATCGGCCGAGAGAACGTGGACGCCGAGACGGCCTTTCGCACCCGTCTGGAAGGTCTTATGTTCCTGAGTTATGCCAGGAGGTGGCGATGAGACAGATCGCGGCCGGGCGCAAGTTTGTTCTAGAGCGTCCGCACACGTCCCCATCCTGGCACACCCGGGCCCTGCAAGGGCTCATGAAGGTCGATGGGGTCATCTACACTTTGATCGACCAGTGTCGCTTCGGCCCCCAGGTTCCCCCCCCTCGGAGTTCCCCGAAAAAACGACGGGGTTGTTGACTAATTGCTTCGAGGTGTGGAAGACCTTCCAGGGTTTCGAGTGCCAGGGAGGGCGCGCCCACGTTCCCCTGGAAGCGGGGCAGAAGACCTCAGCGGCCCAGGTGTACCGCCCGAAGTTGGCAGAGAGATTGGCTCTGTCCGTGGCTCGGAGTGCTCGGTCGGCTCGACAGGACACGGGCGTCCTCCTGGCGGAGATCGCCGGCGTTCCCGCCCCCATTGCCATCCCCGCCCGCGCGAGGCCGCCGGAGACGGACGGGGACGTCCAGCATCAGCTGCCGCCGCGTCTTTCGGCCGGCCCGATAGAGGTCGTCTGTCGTCTCATGAGGTAGGGTTCGAGGTCCCAAGACCTCCCCCCCCCCTGGTCTCGAGCAGCGCGACGACGCGCCACCGCTTTCCTCGTCCGAGCTGTCTGGGGGGCACCCCGAGATTCGAAGACGAAGGGTCAGATTGGACGACCGCCTACGCGGAGGCGATGCATCGCGCCCCGGGCCCGCTGCCCAGGCCCTTCCTGTCCCGAAGACGAAGGCACTCAGGACATGGATGACGATGGAGTTCAGGAACCGATGGAGGAAGGAGGAGAGCCAGCAGTGGGAGGCGACATGGAAGTAGACCTCGATCCAGAAGAGGAGCCAGAGTCTGCTTCCCCCATGGAGATCACGGCCCGCGCGAAGGCTCTGATTCAGAAACTGCACGTCAACTTAGGACATCCTCAGGCCGAGCAGTTTATTTAATGTTTGAGAGCGGCTCGGAGAAAGCCGGAGGCCCTGGAATATGCGAGGAACCACCTTCGCCGCGATGCGTGCGAGGCGCAGCGGAGACCTCCAGAAAGGCGTCGAGTTGCTATGCCCGGGACCTTGCAGTTTAACAGAGTTCTCGAGATAGATACCTTCTTCGTGACGACGCAGGACCAGCAAGTCCCATTCTTGAACGCGGTGTGCCACGGCACTAATTTCAAGGTCGTCTCCAAGTACGAGGGAGGGGCTAAGACTTGCTGGAGCGCGTTTATGTCTTCCTGGATTCGATATGTTGGCCCTCTGGATATGATAATATGTGATGGGGGGTCCAGAATTTCAAGCTGAGTTCGAACGAGGTGCAGGACATCATGGCATTCTACAGCACGTGGTGAACAGCGACAGTCCCTCGGAAAATTGGCACGCAGAACGCCACGGAGGGTGGGTAAACGAGCTGCTCCTCAAAGGTATGGAAGACCAGGTTGCGTCGTCTGTCCAGGACTTGGAGCTGCTAGTGCATGGCATTGTCAGCTCTAAGAATACGTGCCTACACCGTGGTGGATTTACGCCATACCAGCTGGTGCTAGGACAGAATCCCCCGCATGCCGAACGACGTCCTTTCAGACGACGCGGCGTCTACTGTTGGCCCCTTCTGACCTGTTGGAAACGTCTTGGGACTACGACGCGGCCGCGGCCGACTTCGCCCGAGACGCTGCCATCCGCGAGCACGCCAGGAGGGAGCTTTCTCGGGCGTCCAGCCGCCAGCGGGTCCAAGAGGCCGATCGGAGGCGCCAGCACAAGGATCGAACGTTCGCTCCAGGTCAATGGGTCTACGTCTGGCGGCGCGCCGCTTAGTCAGGGCGCAAAAGTCTGGCTCCTCAGCGCGCCAGGTGGGTGGGCCCGGGCATAGTCATTCTACAGGCTCAGAACACCGTCCGGGTCGCCATGCGATCACGTCTCTGGAAGTGTTCCTCGGAACAAGTCAGGGAAGCTACGTCCTCGGAGCCCCAGGGCGCCGAGGTTCTAGATCTTCGACCCCGCCATCTGGGAACAGATCAGGGGGGCCCAGAGCGGGCACCATCGAGCCGGCGTGGATGTCAGCAGCGAGGGGGCCCCCCCGAAGAAACATGGAGCCCCCCTCTGAGCCGAGAACGAGAGGGCGCTGGCGGACTTGCCCCGGCGCCCCCCCCCCCCCCCGCGACGACGCCCGCGCGGGGGATGTGGGGGCAGCGCGGCCCCGCGAGAAGCTGAGTCGGTAGGAGCTAAGGGAGGTCCTCCGCGCGCCTCTCCCCCGGGGCCCTCGACGGCGGCGCCTAGTAGCGACGCCGCCTCGACTGGGAGGGCGACGCCCCGCGGCGTCTCGGGAGAGGATTCCGCCCCAGTTGCCGATTCAGCCTCTCAGCCCGCAAGGGACGCCCAACCCTCCGAGGGAGGGGGCGCTCAGATGCACCCGGTGTCTCACGATCCTCGCGCGCTGTCGGATTCGGCCTCCAGGGCTGCGCGTCGGAACCAACTTCTGGACCTGGGTCCGATTGCGCGGAGACTGCCCACGAGGGGGGAAGACTTCGGAGGGGCCCCCTACGGTCGCGTGAGACAACAGGTTGGCGAGCTGGAACCTTGGGGCCGCGAAGGCGCGACGGCGCCCGGAGGCCCGGAGGCCGAGCGCGACAGGTCGAGATCTCCAGATAGGCGTGGAAACCTGATTCTCTTGGCCGACCCCGACCCGGACGTTCCCGACGCCCTGGCCCTTTTACATGAGGAGAAGCAGGAGGACGAGCAGGACGTGTTTGAGACGTTCTCCGAGTCCATGAATGAACACGTGTCTTCTGCGGTTGGAATGGTGACTGGCGCTCTTATTTGAAAGGGAACGCAGACGTGTCCGTGGAAGCTCGGCCCGGCCAGTCGGGCCGCAGTCTGCCCCTAGCCAACGCGAAGGGTCAGGAGGTCCAGAAGAGAAAGCTCTCCCCGGAGGAGAAAGCCGAGTTCGATGTTTCAGAGCAGACAGAATCGTCGGACATCATGGGAGCCGGGGCCGCTCGGGCACGCCCTCCTGCAGTTGCTCAGGCCATTCGTCGAGACCTTTCGGGGAGAATCGTATCGAATCGAATGGCGAGACGTTGGCAGCCGCAAGAAGGCACGCACGCTCGATCAAAAGCAATGAGCAGATGGTGTGTACGCGGCCACGGAGATGCAGACACGGCGGAACTAAAAGTACACGCTCCCATACCTCAAATGGAGTCACTCATGTCATTATTAGTCGTGTCTCTTATTTACGGTCTCAAGCTGCCCATAGGTGACCTCAAGAACGCGTGCTGCCAAAGTGACGAGTCGGAGCGCGAGTCAGGCCGCGTCTTCGTCGAACCTAGTGAAGGTCCGAATCTGGAACCAGGCGCTATTATATAACTAGTAGCACCAGTATACGGACTAGATGACGCACCACTAGCGCTTCATCGTACTACCGCTGACTGCTTCCAGAAATAGGTTTTCGTAAAAGTATGTAGAATGGAACCGTGCTGGTTCTACGACAGAGCACCCAACGGCGACCTCAAGGTTCAGGTTTTGATAGAAGTTGACGACTGGGGCACAGCCGTGCATCCGTCCTTGGTGGAGAAGCGTCCCCAGCCATGTCAGGAAAGATTTCAGTTCGGTTAGCTCAAGGCCATAGACGAGAAGGGAGTAGAATGAATCGGCAGAAGACTGCGCCTGTTGAAAGACCGAGTGTTAGTTGATCAAGAGACGTACATTCTCGAATCCCTGACGAAGATAGACTTGCCTCGGAATAGAAGGGGGAATCACAGCGCTCCCTTGTTGGCCCCAGAGCGCGTGCAGTTCAGGTATCTCGTGTATCGGTTTTCCTGGGTGGGGAAGCAGGCACCGCCTCGATTTTGGCATCCTCAGTCAATGAACCCACCGTCGGAGACTTGTTGCAGGCCAATAAAGCTGTAGATCACCTCCAGAATACTGCCAGCATTCCCATTACGATTTCGAAGTTCCGTCCGGTGACCATATGTTCGGCACTATCAGTGACTGCGGAGGGGTAGGCGGGGATCGTCCCGCTCGGGTTCAGCAGGCCCGGCAAGTTCCGGCAGCAGGTCGTTCTCCTTCGAGCGGCAGCCTTGCTCGAGTCACTCCTCTGGCTTGGAGGTCGCCCAAGGTCAGGCGCCAAGTTCCCTCGACCCTCGGAGAGGAGATGCTCGCCCTCAGCAGTGCCCTGGGAGAAGCAGAATGGCTGCAGCAGATGGGGTCCACATCCAGCGACGCCAGTGGACGCGATGATTCGCTCGGATGTCTCAAAGGGGAATGCGGCACAGTTCAGGATGCTGAAGTCGGGGGCCCTCAGATTGATGTCGGAGGCACAGTCTCTCTCTCTCTCTCTCTCTCTCTCTCTGTCTCTCTCTCTCTCTCTCTCTCTCTCTCTTTATCTCTCTTGTTTTTTTCTCTCTCTATCTCTCTCTCTCTCTCTCTTTCTCTCTTTCTCTCTCTCTCTCTCTCTCTCTCTCTCTTTTTTTCTCTCTCTCTCTCTCTCTCTCTCTCTCTCTCTCTCTCTCTCTCTCTCTCTCTCTCTCTCTCTCTCTCTCTCTCTCTCTCTCTCTCTCTCTCTCTCTCTCTCTCTCTCTCTCTCTCTCTCTCTCTGAGCGCAAGACTTGCCTGTCGAAGTCCCTCGCGCGCATCGTCTCAGAAGCACATGGCCCGCACTCAGCAAGATACCGAGGACCCCCAACCCGAAGTGTTCCAGTAACGACCAGTCCCGACGCCAACCCCATACCCATTTGCCATCCACACGACGCACCTTTGTTCTGTCTTCTCGTCAGTTTCTTTCCTCTCTTTGTATCATTATGTTCCCCCTCTCCTTCCCCGATTCGTTATCTCGATGTGCTATTCTTCTTCTTGAAGAGATTGGGAGTCAGAGTGTCGCGTTTCCAAGACCACTCCCCTCCGTGGAAGACAGAGAGAGAGATAGAGATGTGAGTTCCAGCGCAGCGGCCAGGCATTTTGACTAGTCTTTTGGCGGCGCCGCGGGCGCGGCGCCCATTGCTTGGCATGAGGAAGTTTACAGAACCGTTAAGCTCACTAAAATTGGGCCCACTGCTGATTTCTGCGATGCGCCTATGAGCTTAACACATTCCCATGCTATCGTTCGCCCCGTACTGTGATATGTTGGTTCAAGCCAACCAGAGTTATGCATTGTTTGTGGCCTTTCAGAGAGGTAAAGGGGTCCTTTCTCACCGTCATAGCGCACCCTCGCGAAGGGTTCAACACACAGGCGTCGCAGGGCGACGCGACGAGCACGATCGGGGCTCGACGCTCCATTCCTTTCCTCCCGGCCGGCCCCCAACACGACCCCGGCTGGGGCCCCCCTCTCCCGCCCCCCCCCCCCCCTTTCCCCTCCCCCTCCTTTGCCTTGGTTCTCCTCTCTCCCCCCTCTCTCCCGGTCTCCGACCTTCTCCCAGGGGCCCCATCCAGGGTCGGGCTGAGGGCCGGCCCGGGACGCTCTTCGACCCCTTTGCGGGGCCCCGGGTTGAGCCCGGAGGGCTGCCTGCACCACCCGATTGCCTGGCGGCCTCTCAGGCCGACGCGCCGGATGGCGCGGCGCGGCGCGGCGCGGCGGCAACATGCATCCTGGCGCAGATGCACGGGCCCCCTCGCGCCGCTCGGCCCAGAGGTCGGGTTCCATTATCCAAGAGTACGTGCTTCAGAATCCTGCTGGACTTCCAGACGGGCGGCCCCGGCCGCGCCCGGAACAGCGCGTCGCCCTCCACGGAGCTCAGCTGGGGCGGGGGCGCGGGGCGCGGCGGAAAGCATGGGGGGCATCGCTGGGTTTCGGCCCAGAAATTATCGAGCGGGGCGCCCGGACAAATGAGCTCTCGCGCGGCGAGGGGTCGGCGCGCAGCATGGGCGGGGTGGGGGGGGGGCGTTGGGCGTCGATTGGTTTCAGGCCAGAACCTGTTGGAAGGGGAGCCCCAAGACCCGAGCTCTCGCGCGGCGGGGGCGCCGGGGCGCGGCGGGGGGCATGGCGGGGAGCATCGGTAGGTCTCGGGCCAGAAATGGTCGGGCGGGGGGGGCCCGAGAACAGAGTTCTCACGGGGCGGGCCGGGGCGCGGCGGGAGGCGGCGCGGCGCGGGCCAGGAATCGCCGGGCGGGGGTGCCCAAGAACAGGCTTTCGCGCAGCGGGGGCGCCGGCGCGCGGCAGGGGGCATGGCGGGGGCCATGAAATTGCCGGTTGGGGGGGGGCGAGAAATCAGCTGTTGCGCGGCGGCGGCGCTGGTGCGTGGCGGGAGGCATGGCGGGGGGCATCGGTAGGTTTCGGCCACATTCTCAGATTGGGGGGTCGCAAGCTCTCGTGCCGCGGAGGCGCCGGGGCGCGGGGGGGCCACGGCGGGGGCGCGGGCAGGCGTCGGGCCAGGAATTGTCGGGCGGGGGGGGGGCAAGATCTGAGCTCTCAAGCGGGGCGTGGCGGGCAGCGCAGCGGGGCCCGGCGCGTCGGTGGGCGTCGGGCTATTATTATCCGGCGGGGGGGGGCCCGGAAGTCAGGTTCCGCGGGGCGAAAGCGCCGGGGCGTGGCAGGGGAAGGTGGGGGGTATCGATGGGTTTCGGGCCAGAAATTGTCGGGTGGGGGGCCCAAGAATTGCGCGCTCGCGCGGCAGGGGCGCCGGGGCCTGGCGGGCGGCATGGTGGGGGTTATCGGTAGGTTTCGGGCCAGACATTATTCGGTGGAGAAGCCCCAAGAACTGAGCTCTCGCGGTGCGAAAGTGCCGGGGCGTGGTGGGGTTATCGGTAAGGCTCGGGCCAGCGATTGTCAGGTGGGGTGTCCGAAAAATTGAGCTCTCGTTGGGCCGGGGTGCCGGTGCGTGGCGGTGAGTACGGCGGAGAGAATTGACAGGTGTCGGGCATGAAATTGTCGGGTGAACCTTCCCAGGAATTGAGCTATCCTGGGATGGGGGTGCCGAGGCGTGGCGGGGCGCCGCGTGGGTGGCATTGGAAGGTTTCGGGTCAGAAATTGTCGGGCGGGGAGAGCGAAGAATTGAGCTCATGCGCGCACTGAGCTTTCGCGGAGTGGGGGTGCCGGGGCGTGACGGGTGGCATTGCGGGGAGCCCGGGTAGGTTTCGGGTCAGAAATTATCGGGCGGGGGCCCCGCGAACTAGGCTTTCATGGGTGGGGGTGCCAGGGCGTGACGGCGGGGGTGCCGGGGCGCGAAGGGGGCATGTCGGGGGGCATCGGTAGGGTTCGGGCCGGAAATTGTCCGGTGAAGGTGTCCGAAAAATAGAATGCTCTTCGTCGGGTGGGGATGCTGGGGCGTGGTGGGGGGGCATGGTGGGAGGTAGCGGTCGGTTTCGATCCTGGCATTGTCGGCCGGTGGGTCGCAAGAGCTGAGCTCTTGCGGGGCGCTGTTGGGGAAATGGAACAAGGGGAGGGGGTGAGCTGCGGATGTCAGACGTGGTGGAGAACATGGATCGGCTGCGGGCCGGATATTGATTGGACGAGCCGAAAAGAGGTCCCAATAGGGGTGTTGTGGGGAAAGTGGAAAAGGAGGGGTGGGGTGGGCGAATGTCAGACGTGATGGGGGGCGCGGGTCGGCTGCGGGCTAGGAATTGTTGGGTGGGTGGGCCCAAAACAGAGGTCCCCATGGGTTGTCGCGGGTGAAGTGGAACGGGGTGCGGCGGTCTGGGGGGTGGAACAGGAAGCAGCGGTCTGGAGGGGCGGTGCGGACGTAAAACTCCGGAAATAATGTCAGGGTGATACAGTTTCTTGGCAAGAAAGACTGCCATGGTGGATGTCGTCCACAGGTGCACAGTTGAATCGCACACTCCGCAGGGGTCGGCGGATATGATCGTGGTGAGAGGGAGCGGCGAGGAGGAAGAGGAGGAGGAGAAAGGAGCAGGAGGTGCTGCAGGAGCAGGAGCAGTTGGTCCAGGGCTTGTGGAGTCGGCCAGACTTAGATCACCGCGGGTAGACGCGGGCGTTCGGGCTCGGGCGGTTTTCGAGATTGGGCTCCTGACCGTCATCGGGCCAGCCCCACGGGCTGGTGGGGTTTTCACGCGCGATAAACTCACATTTTGATTTATGGAGGAGTAGGATGAGCACAACCTCTAGCAATATTGGCCACTTGGTTTATTTAATCGCTTCGCTCATTCCGCCGGCCCATATTGTCGCACCGTTGTGGGCTAGCCGAGTTTTGGGGCCTCTTGGGGGCCGTTTTAGGGCCTCTTGGGGCCTCTTTTGGGCCTCTTGGGCGCCTCTTGGGGCGTCTTGGGGGCCTCTTGGGGCCTGTTTGGGGCCTCCTGGACGCCTTCTGGGGCGGAGGGCTCGATTTTTCAGTTCTCGGTTCCCCTCTTGAGCCCCTCTTGGGCCCGTCTTGGGGCCTCTTGGTCCGTCTTGGGCGGCACTTGGGCCGTTTTGGGGGCCCTCCTGGGCCGTTCCGGGGCCGTCTTGGGAGCCTCGTGGGCCGTCTTGGAGCGGTCTTGGGGGCCTCTTGGGCCGTCTTGGAGCGTCCGGAAGCCGAAAAAGCCAGAACGCAAAAAACATAGAAAAAACAATGAAAATCAACGATTTTGGCCTCTTGGGGCCCTCTTCGGAGGCCTCTTGGAAGGCCCTTGGGGCGTCTTGGAGGCCTCTTGGGCTGTCTTGGGACCCTGTTGGGCGTCTTCGGGCGATCTTTGGTCGTCGCGGCGCCCTCTTGGACCGTCTTGGAGGCTTCTTGGGGACCTCTTGGCCCGTCCTGGGGCCCTGTAACAGGGCTCCGGCATCTCTGGCCCGACCTTGCCAGGGTACTTTTCGTCCGGGGACCCCCAGGGGCCGCCCCGCGCGCGCGAACTAGAAATACTGTTAACCAGGTACCGGAGATCTTAGCACGCCCTGGCCCGTTGGGCCGGCGAATTTCTTGCGCCACCCAATCAACAATTCAATCCGCTTGGATCAAATGTTCATGAGCAGGGCTGTCTACTGCTTTTACTTGTTCCCTACCTAGGCTCTGCCTAGAAGGGTTCTTACTTTATAAGCTTAAAGGGGCCTGGCAGTGTTCCTCGCCCCGGGCGGTTCCCCCGGCATCCGCCCCGCGGTTCCCCCAGTTACGTCCCCTTAGTTAGCTTAGCGTTGTTTATCTCATCTTAGCTTAGTTTGTTTCATATTAGCTTAGCCTACCTTCATCTTAGTTTCGCTGAGCTTTAGCATAGCAGAGCACAGCATAGCATAGCATAGCGTAGCATAGCATAGCGCAGCACAGCATATCATAGCATAGCCCAGCATAGCATAGCATAGCGCAGCATAGCATAGCATAGCATAGCGCAGCACAGCACAGCATAGCACAGCGCAGCATAGCATAGCATAGCATAGCAGGGTGTAATTCCCTACCTAGGCTCTGCCTAGAGGGTTAGCTTAGCTTAGCATAGCGCAGCGTTGCATTAGCATAGCATAGCATGGCATAGCCAAGCATAGCATAGCATTTCATAGCATAGCGCAGCATTGGTGCAGCTTAGCATAGCATAGCATAGCATAGCTTTGCATAGCACAGCGCAGCATGACATGGCATAGCTTAGCATAGCACAGCATAGCATAGCATAGCGCAGCATAGCATAGCATAGCATAGCGCAGCATAGCATGGCATGGCATAGCTAGCATAGCAACTAATGCTGCTTTCCTAGGGGCTCCAACTTCTAGGTAGGGTCGCACTGGGGTAATTTCTGGTGTCATAAGGCATATTGGCGCGCATTTGGGGCACCGATGTTTTGTTGGACCGTGCTTGGCGGCTTGGCGGCCCCACTCTGCCTATGTTTGCATGGCACACATTTGGCGGGCGCGTCGGCTGGTGCTTGACCGGTTCGCGGCTCCGAACTGACTTGCATCTGCATGGTGGAAAACATAATTTGACCTCCTTCGGTTTCTTTGGGAAGGGTCCTTTCTTGCGTGGCCGCCAGCTGATGCGTGGCCTCATATGGCTCGGCGCTTATGTATCCTCATGGTTCCACACACGCACACAGCTCCAACAATCAAGAGCTTGGGGTCTGGAGGAGCAGGAGTGGGGAGAGGGGAAAGCAGAGGAGGAAAACGAGGATGAGAAGAAGACGACGACGAGAGGGACGATGAGGAGAAGGACAGGAAGTGGAGTAGGAGTAGGAGGAGAAGGAGGAGGATGGGCAACAGCATCATCAGTACGGCGAGGAAGGGCATCCTGACATCCGCCGAACTGATTTTTTCAATCCCCCAGAGGTCCCGACCGCTTCCCCTGGGGGGGAACTTTTCGTCCTCGTCCTGGATCCGTTTTGTGATGGCCCCAGGACCTGAGAACAACCCCCGAGGGCCGAAATCGACGAAAAAATACCGATTGAAAACGAATATCGTCGGAGATTTGGGAGGCGAATGCGACGGAGAAGGGGTCCAATAAGTGGCTTCGGCGAAAAAACACCCCGACAAGCGTGTCCCGGCCGCGCCACGTCGGCTGGCAGCAGGGCAAAAAGACGCGGGTATTACACGGGTGGCCTGGGCTTGGACTCGGGTAAATCATTCCAGAGCGTTTTGGAACGGCCGCGGCGCCCGTTACATCCTCCAGAACCGCAAGATTTCTGAGATCCCCGATTTTCCCTGGTCCGATCTTGTCCCGGCAACCTTGAGATCCGACGTTGCGAAAAAATTGCAACATCGTGAACACCACGACCAGAGCCCCAGATTCCATCTTTCTGCGCCATTTTTCGAGCCGGATCGATCTAGGAGGATCCTGGGGCCCGAAGTTGAGCGCAAACGCCCGGTGTGAAAAGACCGCATCGCCAGGATCTTGTGCCATGGCTTCGTCCTCACGATCCGGTGCGGCCCGACGTCTGCACGGCACCGCCGTGCGTCCTGGCGCGGCCGACTCGCATCGATTTTTATCGGCTGTACAGCTGCGGCCCCGCTCGGTGCACGTCCCAGTCCGGTCTGTCGACTCGATGTTGGGCCGCTCTTGCTGGGGGCGGCCAAGAGGGGGGTGGTGACTGGGGGGATCTCATGGCGGAGTCCACGATATCTCCCCAGATTTCATGGCGCCTCTTCTTATTTCAACACGTCCCTGGCCCCCTCCCCCTGGGCCGCGCATGAGCCGCTGGAAATGACTTGCGCCCCCCCTTCTTGGGCGCCCCCCTCTTGGCCGACCCCGAGATCTGTCGCCTCGACGTTGGGCCGTCCCTGCGTTTCCGCCAGGACCCGCGCCTCATCCCGCTCCGCACGTTCGCCAGGGCCCGCGGCGCAGCCCCGAGGCGTGAGGTTCAGGGGTAGCGTCAGGGGGGGGATGAGCTCGAGGGGGATGAGCTCAGGGGGGGGATGAGCTCAGGGGAATGAGCTCAGGGGGATGAGCTCAGGGGAATGAGCTCAGGGCAGCGTTAGGGGGGGGGATGAGCTCTCAGGGGGAGCGCATCGGCCCCCCATCGCCCTTGATGAGATCGCCGGTCGGGGTCCGATGGCCCACCCCGCCCGGGAGCGTCTGGATGCGCTCTCGGGGCCGGCCGCCGATCCATCTGCAAGGTATCGCCGGTTCCAGGTCGATGCTTCCCCCCCTGAGCAAGTCCCCCCCCATGCGGGCCGAGAAACAAAACAGCCCCGATGCTAAGATTGTGGAGAGCTTCGGCGTCGTTTTCTCAAGTCACCGTTTGGGAACGGAGGGCTGCTAAGGTGTTCCATGACGGCCGTGAACCTCCACCTGACCACGGCCATCGCTTCTATGGCGACAGCCAGCTCGCTCAAGATGTCTGCGGGCATGATGACCGAGATGAACAAGCCCAGCGGCCCATAAAAACGCTGCGCATCACGCAACCATGTTACGGCGGGTTCGCGCCGCGTTGACGCGGCGGCGACTCCAACGCGGGCGTTCAAAGTTGAACGCCGTCAGTGGCCCAGTGTCAGCCGATATCGAACGATCTTCGCTGTCGGAAAGCCGCGATCGTTCGCGGTTGAAGGAATCACGCAGTGCCAGAACCTGATGCACAGGTCGTCACAGCATGAACCAGCCGCAGGAAGGAGAGGGAGGGCATGAGGGAGAAGCGGTAGAGTCCTCCTGCTCCTCCTCCCCCTCACCCTCCTCCTCCTCCTCCTCCTCCTCCTTCTCCTCCTCCTCCCTCCCTCCCTCCCTCCCTCCCTCCCTCCTCCTCCTCCTCCTCCTCCTCCTCCTCCTCCTCGTGTTTGCCTTCGGAGATGGGTGGGACCCTCGCTGCCACGGATGACCATGCCTTCAAAGCGGGCCAGGATGGATTTTCCACATATAAAACAAAAAATTATAGCTGGAGTGCAGTATCCCCAAACAGGGTTTTTAGACCCACTGCGGTTTCCAAGGTCGATTGCGTGCCCGTCCAGTGCGGGCTGGCATGGCATGTTACAACATGCCTCCTCCTCCCCCTCCTCCTCCTCCTCCTCCTCCTCCTCCTCCTCCACCTCCTCTTCATCCCGAACGGCATCTCGGAGCCCAGAGTTGCGAGGATGTCTCCAGCGTAACGGGCTGGACCACCTCGCGCGCGGCATTTCGGACCCCAGAGTTGCGACGATGTCTCGGGCGAAACGTGCTGCGAGGAAGTCTCAGGCGAAACGGGCTGGACCACCTCGAGCGCGGCGTCTCAGAGCTCCGAGTTGCGTGAGCCTCCTGGGGCCTCCTGGTGACCTCCTGGGGCTTCCTCCTAGGCCTCCTGTGGCCTCCTGGACCCCACCTGGGGCGTCCTGAAGCCTCTTGGGGCTCCCAGGGGGGGATATCTAACATGTGGCCGTCGGGGCCCCCAAAAAATAGGGGGGGCCACAAGAGCAGGAAAAATCGACGAATCGGCACCGGATGTGTATTAACTTGACACGTTCTGATAGGGGGCCTCCTGGAGCCTCCTGGGAGCCTCCTGGGAATCTCCTGCGGACCCCTGGGGCCTGTCTTGGGCGTCCTTCGGCCTCCTGAAGCTCTCTGGGGCCTCCTGGGGCTCCCAGGGTCCCAGGGAGGATATGTAACATGTGGTCTTCTGGTCCCCCAGGCTGGACCACCTCTTGCGCAGCATCTGAGAGCTCAGAGTTGCGAGAATGTCTTGTCCGAAACGGGCCGGACCACCTTGCGCACGGCATCTCAGAGCTCAGAGTTGCGAGGATGTCTCAGGCGAGATGGGCTGGACCACCTCGCGCAGGGCATCTCGGAGCCTAGAGTTGCGAGGACGTCTCCAGCGTAACGGGCTGGACCACCTCGCGCGCGGCTTCTCGGACCCCAGAGTTGCGACGATGTCTCGGGCGAAACGTGCTGCGAGGAAGTCTCAGGCGAAACGGGCCGGACCACCTCGAGCGCGGCGTCTCAGGGCTCCGAGTTGCGTGGGCCTCCTGGGGCCTCCTGGTGACCTCCTGGGGCCTCCTCCTGGGCCTCCTGTGGCCTCCTGGACCCCACCTGGGGCTTCCTGAAGCCTCTTGGGGCTTCCAGGGGGAGATATCTAACATGTGGCCGTCGGGACCCCCCAAAATGGGGGGGGGGGGGGGCACAAGAGCAAGAAAAATCAACGAATCGGCACCGGATGTGTATTAACTTGACACGTTCTGATAGGGGGCCTCCTGGGGCCTCCTGGGAGCCTCCTGGGAATCTCCTGGGGACCCCTGGGGCCTGCCCTGGGCGTCCTGCGGCCTCCTGAAGCTCTCTGGGGCCTCCTGGGGCTCCCAGGGTCCCAGGGAGGATATGTAACATGTGGTCTTCTGGGCCCCCAGGCTGGACCACCTCTTGCGCAGCATCTGAGAGCTCAGAGTTGCGAGAATTTCTTGTGCGAAGCAGGCCGGACCACCTTGCGCACGGCATCTCAGAGCTCAGAGTTGCCAGGATGTCTCAGGCGAGATGGGCTGGACCACCTCGCGCAGGGCATCTCGGAGCCTAGAGTTGCGAGGACGTCTCCAGCGTAACGGGCTGGACCACCTCGCGCGCGGCATCTCGGACCCCAGAGTTGCGACGATGTCTCGGGCGAAACGTGCTGCGAGGAAGTCTCAGGCGAAACGGGCCGGACCACCTCGAGCGCGGCGTCTCAGAGCTCCGAGTTGCGTGGGCCTCCTGGGGCCTCCTGGGGCCTCCTGGGGACCTCCTGGGGCTTCCTCCTGGGCCTCCTGTGGCCTCCTGAACTCCATCTGGGGCTTCCTGAAGCCTCTTGGGGCTCCTAGGGGGATATCTAACATGTGGCCGTCGGGCCCCCCCTAAAATGGGGGGGGGGGGCGCACGAGCAGGAAAAATCAACGAATCGGCACCGGATGTGTATTAACTTGACACGTTCTGATAGGGGGCTCTCCTGGGGCCTCCTGGGAGCCTCCTGGGAATCTCCTGCGGACCCCTGAGGCCTGTCCTGGGCGTCCTGCGGCTTCCTGAAGCTCTCTGGGGCCTCCTGGGGCTCCCAGGGAGGATATGTAACATGTGGTCTTCTGGGCCCCCAGGCTGGACCAACTCTTGCGCGGCATCTGGGAGCTCAGAGTTGCGAGAATGTCTCGTGCGAAACAAGCCGGAGCACATTGCGCACGGCATCTCAGAGCTCAGAGTTGCGAGGATGTCTCAGGCGAGACGGGACGGACCACCTCGCGCAAGGCATCTCAGAGCTCAGAAGTTCGAGGATGTCTCAGGCGAAACGGGCCGGACCACCTCTCGCGCGGCATCTCCGAGGTCAGAGTTTCGAGGATGTCTCAGGCGAAACGGGCCGGACCACCTCGCGCAAGGCATCTCAGAGCTCAGAGTTTCGAGGATGTCTCGGGCGAAACGGCCCGGACCACCTCTTGCACGGCACCTCGGGGCTCAGAGTTTCGAGGATGTCTGAAGCGAAACGGCCCGGACCACCTCTCGCGCGGCGTCCCGGAACGCAACTTTTCGAGGATTTCTCAGGCGAAACGGCCAATCCCGGCCAACTCAGAAACGAGAGTTGTGAGGATGTCTCAAGCGAAACGGCCCGGACCATCAAATTTTTGTGAGGATGTCTCTGCTCCGACTCCCCTCGGCCGAAGTTAGCTTCTATCACAACAGCACCCCGTTCAGCAAGCTGTTTGGGGAAAAATCCTGTTTGGGGAACCCTGTCTCGGAGCCCAGAGTTGCGAGGATGTCCCAGGTCGCACCTGGTCGACGAGTAAGCTGTCGGGTCGGCACTGTGAGAGGCTCTACCGCCATGCTATGAACTCAGAAGCAACTTTAAGAGGAAGCGGGGGAGGGCGCGGAAACGGGGGGGCATGCTGTGATGGTTCCCTCGGGGGTGATATCGAGAGGTACGCGGCGCACGTCTCAAAAGAAAAATCGTGACGTCGGATGTCTGGGGAGGGCGGAAGGCAGTGCGCGCATGACGGATGCTGAGGCGGCAGAAACGACGACGGCGGGGACGGGGAGGCGGAGGCAGAGGCGCAGCAGCGGGAGGCGGGAGGCGGGAGGAGGGAGGAGGGAAGAGGAACCAGGCGGGAAGTGGGAAGAGGGAGGCGGGAGAAGGAATGAGAGAGGTTGTGATTGGAGCTCCTGTGCTACGAAACGTCTCAGGCAGAATGGGCCAGACCATCTCGCGCGCAACATCTTCGAGCCTCGCATTGCGAGGATGGCTCAATCGAAACGGGCCGGACCACCTCGCGAGCGACATCTTTGAGCTCAGTATTGGAAGGATGTCTCAAACGAAACGGGCCGGACAATCTTTCGCACACGTTTTGACAAGTCCACATCGCACTCGCTTCCCGTTAGGTCCTCTCCTGCAACTCCCTTCCTCCTCTCTTCCTCCTCCTCCTCCTCCTCCTCCTCCCCCTCCTCCTGCCTGCTCCCTCATGCACATCATCCGCCTCCTCCTTCTCCCTTCCATCTCCTTCTCCTTCTCCTCCTCCTCCTCCTCCTCCTCCTCGACCTCCTCTTCATCCCGAACGGCATCTCGGAGCCCAGAGTTGCGAGGATGTCTCTGGCGTAACGGGCTGGACCACCTCGCGCGCGGCATCTCGGACCCCAGAGTTGCGACGATTTCTCGGGCAAACGTGGTGCGAGGAAGTCTCAGGCGAAACGGGCCGGACCACCTCGAGCGCGGCGTCTCAGAGCTCCGGGTTGCGGGGGCCTCCTGGTGCTTCCTGGGGCCTCCTGGGGACCTCCTGGGGCTTCCTCCTGGGCCTCCTGTGGCCTCCTGAACTCCACCTGGGGCTTCCTCAAGCCTCTTGGGGCTCCCAGGGGGGATATCTAACTTGTCGCCGTTTGGGCCTCTCCAAATGGAGGGGGGGGCACAAGAGCAGGAAGAATCAACGAATCGACACCGGATGTGTATTAACTTGACACGTTCTGATAGGCGGCCTCCTGGGGCCTCGTGGGAGTCTCCTGGGAATCTCCTGGGGACCCCTGGGGCCTGTCCTGGGCGTCCTCCGGCCTCCTGGAGCTCTCTGGGGCCTCCCCCTCCTCCTGCCTGCTCCCTCATGCACATCATCCGCCTCCTCCTTCTCCCTTCCATCTCCTCCTCATCCTCCTCCTCCTCCTCCTCCACCTCCTCTTCATCCCGAACGGCATCTCGGAGCCTAGAGTTGCGAGGATGTCTCCAGCGTAACGGGCTGGACCACCTCGCGCGCGGCATCTCGGACCCCAGAGTTGCGACGATGTCTGTGGCGAAACGTGGTGCGAGGAAGTCTCAGGCGAAACGGGCCAGACCACCTCGAGCGCGGCGTCTCAAAGCTCCGAGTTGCGGGGGCCTCCTGGGACCTCCTGGTGATCTCCTGGGGCTTCCTCCTGGGCCTCCTGTGGCCTCCTGGACCCCACCTGGGGCTTCCTGAAGCCTCTTGGGGCTCCCAGGGGGAATATCTAACCTGTGGCCGTTTGGGCCTCTCCAAATGGAGGGGGGCACAAGAGCAGGAAAAATCAACGAATCGACACCGGATGTGTATTAACTTGACACGTTCTGATAGGCGGCCTCCTGGGGCCTCCTGGGAGCCTCCTGGGAATCTCCTGGAGACCCCTGGGGCCTGTCCTGGGCGTCCTGCGGCCTCCTGGGGCCTCCTGGGGCCTCCTGGGGACCTCCTGGAGCTTCCTCCTGGGCCTCCTATGGCCTCCTGAACTCCACCTGAGGTTTCCTGAAGCCTCTTGGGGCTCCCAGGGGGGATATTTTACCTGTGGCCGCTGGGGCCCCTCAAAATGGAGGCGGGGGCACAAGAGCAGGAAAAATCAACGAATCGACACCGGATGTGTATTAACTTGACACGTTCTGATAGGGGGCCTCCTGGGGCCTCCTGGGAGCCTCCTGGGAATCTCCTGGGGGCTCCTGGGGCCTGTCCTGGGCGTCCTGCGGCCTCCTGGACCTCTCTGGGGCCTCCTGAGGCTCGCAGGGTCCCAGGGAGGATATGTATCATGTGGTCTTCTGGGCCCCCAGGCTGGACCACCTCTCGCGCAGCATCTGAGAGCTCAGAGTTGCGAGAATGTCTTGTGCGAAGCAGGCCCGACCACCTTGCGCACGGCATCTCAGAGCTCAGAGTTGCAAGGATGTCTCAGGCGAGACGGGCCGGACCACCTCGCGCAGGGCATCTCAGAGCTCAGAAATTCGAGGATGTCTCAGGCGAAACGGGCCGGACCACCTCTCGCGCGGCATCTCCGAAGTCAGAGTTTCGAGGATGTCTCAGGCGAAACGGGCTGGACCACCTCGCGCAAGGCATCGCAGAGCTCAGAGTTTCGAGGATGTCTCAGGCGAAACGGCCCGGACCACCTCTCGCACAGCACCTCGGGGCTCAGAGTTTCGAGGATGTCTCGAGCGAAACCGCCCGGACCACCTCTCGCGCGGCGTCCCGGAGCGCAACTTTTCGAGGATTTCTCAGGCGAAACGGCCAATCCCGGCCAACTCAGAAACGAGAGTTGTGAGGATGTCTCAAGCGAAACGGCCAAAACCATCAAATTTTTGTGAGGATGTCTCTGCTCCGACTTACAGTACCCCGTTCAGCAAGCTGTTTGAGGAACAAAGTGATACTGAAGGAAAAACCCAATCATGATATTTTTAGGGTTGTAGGGCTATGGGGCTAAACGGTTATAGGACCATAGGGCTAGGGCTATAGGACTATAGGGCTATAGGAACATAGGGCCATCGGGCTATAAGGCAATAAGGCTATAAGGCTATAGGTCCATAAGGGCTATAGGTTTGTAGGGCGATTGGGCTATAGGGCATCAGGACTATAGGGCTATAGGACTATAGGGCTATTAGGGCTATAGGTCTATAGGTCTATAGGGATATAGGGCTATAGAGATATAGGGTTATTGGGCGATAGAGCACCCGGGCACCCCGGGGCACCTCCAGGCACCCCGGGCACCTCCAGGCACCCCCGGGCACACGGGCACCCAGGCACCCCCGGGCACCTAGGCACCCCCGGGCACCCCCAGGCACCCCCGGGCACCCCCGGACACCCGGGCACCCAGGCGCGCGGCGAAAATCGGCGGCAAACCTAACCTAACCATATGAACCCGCTAGGATCCCTACAGAGGCAAGCTCTGATTGGGGAAAAACCAGGATGGACCTTCGGAGGTCCACATGATTTTGGGGGTCCTCGCTGAGCCCTCCTCCCACACCCCGAAGCGCGCCTTGGGCGGCGCTGGAGGCGCCGCCAATGGCTCAAGCGCCTACCCGAAAAGTCCGCGCGGGCCCCCGAAGACTTCAGCGACGCGAGCGACGATTCGGGCTTGCTCCACGTGGAGGCGAAAGATGTCGCAGAGCCGCTCACGAACGACGACCGGGAGATGGCCATCGTGGACAGCACCACCCTGCACCTTCGGGATTGCCCACAGCCCCCGCGAAACGGCACGGACCCGACGTCCGAGATGGCGTTCGACACCCAGGGGGCTGACAGAATTGCAGAGCGGTCGTCGATCGCTCACGTCGCCCTGCGTTTTCAAAGGCACGGTCGGACGCGCGACCGACCGACCACGCGACATCGGCAAGTGGAACGACGGAGAGAGAGAGAGAGAGAGAGAAAAAAAAAAAAAAAAAAAAAAAAAAGAGAGAGAGAGAATACACAAAACAAAAGAGAGAAACAAAGAGAGAAAGAGAGAGAGAGAGTGACAAAGAGAGAAAAGAGAGAGAGAGAGAGAACCATATACATATATGTATAGAGAGAGGAGAGAGAGCGAGAGAGAGAAAGAGAGAGAGAGATATAATAAACAAACAAAAAAGATAGAGAGAGCGAGAGAGAGAGAGACAGAGAGAAAGAGAGAAAGAGAGAAAGAGAGAAAGAGAGAAACAGAGAAACAGAGAAAGAGAGAAAGAGAGAAAGAGAAAAAGAGAGAAAGAGAGAAAGAGCGAAAGAGAGAAAGAGAGAAAGAAAGAGAGAGAAAGAGAAAGAGAAAGAGAGAGAGAGAGAAAAAAAAAAAAAAAAAAAAAAAAAAAAGAGAGAGAGAGAGATAGGAGAAAAAAAAGAGGGAGAGAGACAGAGACAGAGATAGAGACAGAGACAGAGACAGAGACAGGCAGACAGGCAGACAGGCAGACAGGCAGACAGGCAGACAGACAGACAGACAGACAGACAGACAGACCCA
This sequence comes from Prorocentrum cordatum, assembly GCA_963575745.1. Classification (NCBI taxonomy): domain Eukaryota; class Dinophyceae; order Prorocentrales; family Prorocentraceae; genus Prorocentrum; species Prorocentrum cordatum. Next base: position 114,670 of record CAUYUJ010019985.1, read on the forward strand.
CTGACAGACAGACACTGAGTGAGAGACAGAGACAGAGACAGAGACACAGAGGAGCACAACGACCACGATGGCGCGCGTTCCGGAGGAGGCGCGGCCGTCTGCTGATAAGTAGTTCAGGACATGGGATATCCGCGCGACTGTCTCGACCCTGCTCATGTTCCACATGGGATTTCTCCGTCCTTCTCCGAAGCTTCCCCGGGGCTTCTGGGGATTCCGCAGTCCCTCGGAGATTGCGTTCTCGCCGCCCACGAGGCCGCCCCCAGAGCCTCGCCCCCCGAAGGGTTGGCGCAATTGCCCGGGGAAATAGCGGACTTCGGCAATGGGTGACGCCGCGGGCTTTGGGGCGCGCCCTGGGCAAGCAGGCCAGTCGATCCACGGAGAGCCTTTCCCCGAGGAAGGGGGGGCCCGAGCGGCGGCGCGCCGCGGGCGGCAATCCAGGCCCCGCGGCGCGCTACGTCGCTGCAACCCAACGGCGCGAGCGACGGAGGCCGCTTTGAACGGGGGCGCCCAGGGGCCAGCGCCTGCCATCGCAGGCGGGCGAAGCAGCGCCCAGCGATAATATCGGGGGCCAGGCGCTTCTCCGCCGCGCCCAGAGACGCATTCGCGCGCGGAACTGGGGGCGCGCTCGCGCTTACTGGGGCACAGACAGAGGCGAGCGGGAAGAATCTTGGGAGACACGCGCGGACATTCGCGTGATGAGCGCGACGGACACCATCTGGTGGACGCACGAAAAACAAACGGCGCCCTCGACGTCATCTTTGGCACGGCTACGACCACGGCCGCACATCGGCGCGTTCCATCCCTGAACGCGAACCATGTCGACCCTGAGAACTACGAGCGGCAAAGGGTGCTGCAGCTGCTCGACAAGCAAGGGTCTGCGCGCAGATCGCTGCCCCGAGGACGCCACGACGGGCTTTGAATTCAGGGGACAGGGCCAAGAAGTTTCTCGCGGTAGTCCAGGGACGAAAAGCACGACTACAGCATCCCGTAGGCTATCACGAACGACAACGTCGCGGGGCACACCTCGGAGATCATCGCGCGGCGCAAGGGGCACCGTTTGGAGGCCCCCGTAGCATCGCCGCGGTAGATTACCATCAGCATCTATTCCGCCAATGGAAATGAAGGGCATCTGCTGAGAAAAGATGTGCTGAAGAAGGGGCCAGAGCTTTGTCGGGGGTGGCTGCGCGAGTCGTCGAACGCCCCGGGAGGGCGCCATAGGGCCCGGAAGAAGAACGCGGAAGATCAGGAGCTCGCGACCTTTAATTTTCGGCAAGAATGTTTGATTTACGCCTTGCGAGTTCACCTGCAAGGGGCCAGGGTGGACATGGAGAAACACCGACGCCAGTTTTTCGCGCGGCCCCACGCGCTGTCGCTTCTCATGGACGGCCTCATCGGGCAGAACCACTTTGCATTCCACCGCGAGGGATCAGCCCTGCAACTCCGCAGGAGAACGCGGAAGGCGGCCAGCGCAGAGCCCCCCGAAACGGAGCCGCAAACGCCCGGAAGACCAGGGAGGCGCTGTTCCAGGATCCACACGAGCTCTGCTGGGAGACTTAGATCAACAAGAAACAATGGAAAATGCCGAGCGATGACCACCGAACAACTTCGCTTCTGCAACGACATGGAGAACGCTTTTATTCTTTATGTTGTCGATCGGCGCGGGCCCCCGCACGCGCATCCCCCCCCATGGGGTGGATCTCGGCTGTTTTGGGCGCCTGCATCGAGCAGGTGGGGGCTCCCCTCGTGGGGCCCAGCGTTACAAACAGTCGCGCTAAGCAGAGGTCCGGAGCCAGACCCCCCCCCCCGCCCAATGTCGAACGCCGAATATAGAAAAACGCTGACAATGACGCCGCGCCAGGCGACGGAGCCAGTTTTTCCACGCCCATTTCGATCGTCCCGATTTGGGAGTGCACCACGGGCGCGCTCTCTCATATAAATACACATACACATACATATACGCCACATCCTAGCAAGTTTTTCCTAGCTTACACCACATAGAGTGCACTACACAGGTCGCACTTTCTGCTAGAACACATTGTTTGGGGTCCACGCTTGCTCACAATATTATGTATATACAGGTAAATATGTGTATCCATATGTATACGTATATTACATTGTATGGATATGCACACATTATGTGTTGCAACACATCGATTTCACGGCATAGCTTGCGCCACACTGGTTCCATCATATAGTTCGCACATCCACCGTGCACAAATTCATCGTTCGGGGTCCACGCGGGTAAAGACTTGTTATGCGGAACGTGCTTCGAAGACGCGGATATATGTTGTTTTGTAAAGTGGGTCGAGGTCGTGGGAGTTCGAATGTTTCCTTCGTATTAACACTTACTCCAAGCTGTCCAACAGAATAGGCACGCGATTCGGGCGCGTGAGGGATCGCTCGCGCGTTTCAAATTTTGGAGCCCCCCGAGGAACAACAATTTTGGTCAGCCGGGCAGTAACCATTCCAGGTTTTCTCTAGACGAGTTTTGAGCGGCTTCTATCGCGCAGTGAATGAAGAGGCCTACTGTCGAGGGGGTACCGCGGCGTCTATCGCAGAGCGAAGCAGCTGCATACCTCGACCTCGCGCAACACGGGCCCACGATTCCCCGTGAGCAGCCGAGCCGCCATGTCGTCGCTACGTTCTCCCACGAAACAGATTGAGCAGTTTTGTTTTCTGGCATTCGGTGACCAGCGACTCAAGTTTGCCAAAAAACCCAGCTCCAATTGATATATATCACTGTTGCGAATTGCTTCGTCGCACTGACAAACAGTAGGGCGCACATTTAGTGGAACCTACGCATCATAGCCCGACTGCCCCCACAAAAGGGGAACAGCGGATATAGCTCTTTGTTTCTCTAAGGGGTTGGATGGGGCATTGTGGCGTGGGTGTGCGTGTTTTGCCCCCCAAGGCTGATGAACGTGCCCGAGATGGCAAAAACGATGGAGGAAATGAGGGCCGAGATGGCGAAGGCGGAGATCATGGACCCTCGGAGTCATTCTTTCGGGCGGAAGCGTCCACCTGGGGAGGGGGACGAGCAGGAAAAGGAGGACGAGGAGGAGGAGGAGGAGGACGAACAGCAGCAGGCCTAGCCATGGAAAAACGAAAAACTCAAGACGGAGGTTTTTCGCAATTTTCGGCGTCTGGGGACTGTTTTCGCTATTCGGCGGGACCGTCGCGAAGCGAGCCGGGATGAAAGTTGGCGCGAGGCAGGGGCCAGGATTTCCAGCGCCCCCGCTTTCATTTTGCGTTTTCTTTTCTGAGCCTCCCCGGAAAAGACGGCGTTGAGGGTCCATAAAAGCAAAGGGTTCAAGGACTGGTTGTGCCCTGAGGGCTGCAGTCCGCGAGCGGGGAGGGGGAGCAGGAGGACACCGACGAAGGAGGGAAGACCGTCCGAAAGGGCCGCGAGAAGCGACGGCGACCCCCTCCCCCTGCCCTCCTGGCACCGCACTCCCTCCTCGCTGTCTTCTCCAAGAGCGAGTGGGCGCCCCCAAACCGGGTGGTGAGATACCAGGTGGCGACCTGGAATCCCCAAAAAGGTCACCGCTGGGTTTGGGGACGCGGGGTCACCACCGGGTTTTGTGACTCCTGGACCCACCAGTGTCCGGGACATCCTCGGAAAACCGTGCGAGTCCCCAAACCGGGTGGTGACACCAAATCGCCCGAGACTCACCGCCAGGCGTTGTCACCACCACGTTTGGGGACAACCAAGAATGATTGGGCGCCCCCTTTGTTTGTGTACCTGTGTTGCCTGGTTTTGCACAGCGGTTGTGCCGTGCATGCGCGTGGCAACATAAGCTGATGGTGGGCCTCATGAGGCCAAGTGGTCTGAAGGTACTGCGGATTCCAAAATAAAGTGGGGGGGGGTCACACTTGGGGGGGGGGTCTGATTTGAGCTGTCTTGGAGGTTTCGGGGGGGTCTGGGCAAAGGGCCGCCCTTTCATGGATTGTCTGGGGGGGTCTAAGACTTCTCGTCTGGGAGGGTTGTGACCCCCTTCCTTTTATTGCGAAATCTGGGGTATCCCGTTCGCTTGCTCCCCGTCCTCCATCCCTCTCTCCTTCCCTCCGCCCCGTCCTGCTCCGTTCCCCTTTCCTGTCGGTGGGGCGCCAAATACACACCCCAGCAATCGGTCCTGGGCCCAGGATGCGCCTGGTCGGGCCTGGTGTTGGTGTACAGTCGGGGCGCTGAAGAAGGAGCCCTTTTCGTTGGGGAGGGGCTCGGTGTTCCTTGATTGTTTCACAGTTTGCCGCAGGTTATCCTTAGGTTTTCGATGGGACGTCGAAGTTTAACTTCTGGGGAAAAGGAGCCTCGTTCCTTATTTTAGGTTCCTTAAGTCAACGCCCCGACGGTATGTGGTTGGCGTTTTCCAGCCTTTCGTCCACGAAGTTGTTCCTCCCGCTCTCTCGTCCTCATGTTTTCCGTTTCTTCCTCTTTTTCATGTTCCCATTTTCTCTTTGCCTTCAAACCCTGCTTTGTGATTCCAACCCTTCATGCTTCGATCGAGCGGTAGGTCGCGTTTACAGTACTGTTTGCCTCACTTTGCCTCTGCCTACATGCATCAATTTTCCGCCGCCCTTTTTTGGCTCGCTGGCCAGGCTGCGTGCCCGCATTCGCCGCGCACTAACACGCGTATGTTGCCTGTGAAAGACTAATGTTGCTTCCATCGCCCATTCAATTTTTTGGTTAGTAGCGGAGCTCCGGCTCTGCGACCATTGCCTCTCGCCGCCATGGCCCGCGTGGCGTTTCCATCCCGCCCAGCCTTGACGTCCAGTGCTACGGCCTCATTTTCCAGTTGGCCATCGGCACACTGGACCGTGTTCGCGGCGCTTCTCCCCATTTGTGATTAAGAACCCGTATCACGACAGTCCGTGTGAGAACGACAACATCAAGGACATCAACACAAACAAGTACGACACCCAGTTCATCCAGGATCGCGGCGCCCCCTCGCCGCTGTTTGCCTGTCTCCTGGGGCGTATTCAAACTATGTTGAGTCGCTCGCCGACTAAAACGCTATGCTTCCTCCTTCGTTGGGGGATTCAGCGGCAATTGCCACGGTTTTCGCGCTGTTCGCCGCTAAGTTGCGAGAGCCCCGGACAGAGCAAGCGGATATGAGCTGAAAAAGAATGGGAAGTCATTGGAGCGTCTAGCGACTATGCTGTCAGCCTTCCGAGGGGCAGCGAAACAGATCTCGGATGATCTGCCTTGGAACAAGTCATCTCTCCACACCCACCGATTGCTTCAGCCTCGCAACACGAGATCCCGGCGCGCACTCCGCCCGACGATCGTGCCGCTGTTGGCATTCAGCACAGTAACGACACGACGCACGAAGGGCATTCCCACACAATGTTGTGGGATGTTCCAAGCGCGGCGAACAGCGAGACAAAGACACGACGGAAGACTACGCCCAATACGCTGACGAGGAGGAGCACATTCGGGGCAGGTGCTCACGACGGCTCCGAGGCCCATGGCCAGAGCAACGCCGTCGGTGGGCCCCTGGCATCCAGCACCTCCTCGACTTACGGAGGGACCTTCGCTCCTGATGGAAGGCGATCGGAGCGGGCACGCTTGCTGCAGCCAGCTGCCTAACATGCGTGGACGCAGTCGGCGGCAGCAGCAACATGCGACACCTTCGCACCTGGGGGCCCGAGCAACAATCTCGGGCATGATTCCAGCGATGGGCGCGAGAGGCGATGATCTGGTCGGCGGCGGAAACGGGCCGGAACGATTTTCGTCAGGCAGCCTGTGAATCATCGCGATACACCGGCATGGCACGCGAGCACGTGAATGAACGGTTGCCAGCTGCCCTGATCCAAGGAGGGTTCATCAACAGCAAACCAGCGCCAACGATGCCTCGATAACGCACAGTCTGGCCGAACGCCGGGGCCAACCAGGCGAGGAGGAGGGCACCTTAGCAGTCTCAGCACCCATGAATTTCAACGGGCTGCCGCAGGAGCTCATCGGCAACCTCCTCGCGCGCTTCGACATCCTCGCAACTGCGCGCAACGAGCTGGCCAGCCCATTATCGGCCACGAGGGCCTCACCCCTTTCCTCTCGCACGCGATTGGAGTGTCCAACGCGCAGCTGACCACGACCCTGCAGCACCACAGCATGGCCCACCCGAGAAACGGAGCACAGCTCGAACACATGACGGGCCAGCTGCGACGTCTTGGGCCCGTGACCGAGGGGCCCACGGGCAATCTCGCCTCGGTGGCCCCACTCGGCCCAACGGCAAGCCTTCCTCACGGGCGCGCCCACGCTAGATCGGGCGCAGAGCGCCCCTGACACTGCAGCCAGATCGAGCCGGGACGGCCTGGGCCCATCAGCAGTGGGAGCGGCGCCGAGCCCACCTGCACCAGGACCGCCATCTCAGGAAGCACCCCCAGCAGTCGGCAGCGATTCAGGCACCGACGCCGACATCATCAGCTCACTCGGCGAAGGCGAAACAGCCGCCGACGACCCCGAACTACGCGACGACCCCGCGGAACAGCCTGGCGCGCACGCACTGGGGGCTACGAGCGCGCCAAAGCACGGCGGCGACGCCCCAGCGACCACGCGCGCCGCGCCCGGAGGGCCATTGAGCGGACATGGCAAGGGCCATGGCAAATGCCACCGAGCTTTCCTGGCCAACTTGCCCGAGAACGACTTCCTGGAGACATTCGCGGCCTTCTGGGGCGGCAAGGGCAGCTGGAAGGGGAGATTCAGGACAAGTGGGATGGGTTCGGGCCGCCACTGCAATCCCGCGGGCCCCGACGGCGTGCGTCTCAAGTGCCGCTGGCGCGGGCCAGGGGAAAACCTCGTGCGCGATTGCCCCCGGCGCCATAACCACGGGCGCGCCCCTTTCCCGGCACCGACGACCCACCACCATCAGAACCCGCGTTACTCTCACACCCGGACTGGCAAAGGCCACCACGCCTCGCCGGCAGCAGCCCTTGACGGGCGCACGCGCTGCGGCTTCTGGCAAGAGCGATCCCACGCTGAGCGCTGACCAGCATCAGCAGCACAGCGGTCGACAGCAACAGCCACTACCCCAAGTTCGTCGCCCGACGGCTCGCGGCGGCAGGTTCGCCACAGCCAGTGGCCAAGTCGGGCTGGCACAGCATCATCTCCACCGACATCACCCAACCCCCGCGACGCCGGATGCGACGACTACGATGGGAAATCGACGATTTCATGGGCCGCGCGCAAGCCTCTGCTCTGCCACCGGGCCCCGCGATTAAGTGGCAGGCCCACACGGCAGCAGCGGGGCAGCCAGCGCCAGCCCCATCGCCAGCACCGACAGCTCCAGCAACATCACCGACACCACCAGTGGTCACGAGCTGGCGGCGCATCCCCTCTTGGACAGGCCCAGGGGCGCGACTGGTCGCGCGGCCTCAACGCACGAGCTGCTGGCCCCGCGCCACCAGCTGCCAACGCGCAGTTGCTGGTCTGGGCATAGATGCCATCCGCCGCCTCGATCGGCATCGGCGCGCCACGTGGATCGACGAGCTCTATGTAACCACCGCAATCGGCACTGGCACCCGCGTCACCGCCAGCGCCTGCGTCGCCCTTTGGATCGGCCCTCTTCATCGCAGACAGACCAGTGGACGTGAGCCCACCGTCGGGGAAAGGGGCGACGTGGTTCGCTGGCCGCGAGGCATGCACGTCCAGCGGCTGCCGATCCGAGCACAGCGCACACACCATTCTCCAACGACGACACCTCGTCGGAGCACGCAACTAGAATTGGAGCTGCTACGACAGCAGGTCGCTGCACCCCCCCCCCGCCCCTGCTTTCACCGGCGACCACAGGGAGCGCCCCATCTGCCCCGAGGCCTTCGTCCAGGACGAGAGGGCGGCACGACTGCAGTGCCCGCGCACCCTGCACCGCGCATGCCACCACAGCTGACGCGGAGCATTCGCTCAGAACTTGGCCTGGCGAGCCATGCAGGAGAAGCTTCAGCCCCCGGAGGAGAAATTAACAACTCCATAGTGCGTGGCCGGAATCGGCAACGGGTCACAGGCGGCGAACTGGGAAGCCCATTGCCCCATCGCCACCGCATCACGCGAGGGTGTGACCATCCAGCACAGCATGGGCGCTCCGGCCGTGGAGGGCGCAGGCGATATCATCCTTGCCTTGTTAGGTCTGCAACGCATGCAGTCCAACAGCGGGGCGGCGGAGGCAGCTGTTGACCACGAACGCATCACCTGGGGCCCTGGCGCGACGCACTTCGACCTGGAGCCAGCGCCGAGCGGGCATCGACGCAGCCCCGTCGACGGCTTCGGCACGCTCCAACCGCGCTCCGGGCGCCTGCCGCCCAAGCAGCTCACGCTGCTAGCGGTGGGCAGTGACAACCAGGATCACCACGACGCCGACAGACGAGAATTTAAGAAGTTAGAGATCGAGCTTCTCCGTCCGAATGCGAGAGCACCTGCACACAGCGCCACCGGCTCTGCCGGCTACGACTTGCACGCCAGCTCCGACGCCTGCGCCCCGACCCACGGCCGGGGATTAGCACCCACGGGCATCGCCGCATTAGCACCACCTGACACATGCATACGCCTTGCCCTGCGCCCAGGTCGAGCTCTCGAATGAATTGGCATCGCTGGCGGCGCGGTGGGCCCCGACTACTGCGGGGAGATCAAGGTCATCGTGCACAACGCTGCCCCGCGGACCCACGTGGTCGAGCAGGGCAACCGCATAGCCCAGCCCATCCTGGAACGGCACCACGACGGCGCCGAGGTCGTGGTCGCACCCAGCTTACCTTCATCATCTTGGGGGCTGGGTGGCTTCGGACATGGGCATGACGTACCTCAGCCACGACACAACCCCGACCGATGTGGCCAGACCGACTTCCGAAGGTCAGCTCAGCACCCACGGTGCCGTCTGCCCTGGGGCCTAGGGGGCCTGCACACTAGAAAAATCGCGCGGCCCGCCCGCCAGGCTGACCCTGCCGACCTGCCCCGGCAGAAATGGGCAGCAGGACCACGACGTCCCGCCCGGGTCGTGGAGCGGGGACGGGACACGTCACAGGCACTGCAGGATCACGATTTCGACGTCATCCACAGCAACGACTTCGGTCGTGCCGGCAGTCGATGTCGGATCCCACGTTTTCCAGCACTACCTACAGCATGCTATGGACCACGCGCGATGCGACCAAGGACGAGGCTCACCGCGTCCTCGACTATTCGCCCGACCTGGCGTGCCCGCGCCAAGGACGCCAGCACCAGGATCGTGGTTCTCGGCTTACAAGGCCCGCGTTGGAGACGCCTCGCCGCGAAGCAGATGACCGACGCGCACGCGTTCTACCCCAGCAAACATCGCGTTTGTCATCAGCCTCCCGACACCAGAGGCCAACGCACAGCACGGTTGATAGTGCTCACATGTACACCTGCACCCAGCTATGCAAGTGCGGCATCAAGCTGGAAGAGCACATAAACGACTCGACGATCACGAATCGACGCGTGTACCTGGCACTGATGCGCCGCAACGTTCTACGTCTCGCACCCAAGCGCAGATGGACTTCTGACGAGCAGCGGCGCGCCGAGGAAGGCACGTCCTCGACGGGGCGCAGCAGCAGCGTGAGCACCAAACTCGAACACTGTTTTCTATCCTATGGCGATTGGAAAACGTGACTCCTCGCAGCTCATCCACCACTCCAAGCAGCATGCGCAGGACCCCAGCACAGAACCTTCGAAAACCGCGCGCTCCCAGGGAAATGCGGCGGCCGCGCGCGAGGGGCGCGCGGGCGCACTGCCTGCGAAGCCGCCCAATACATCAGACATGGGGCACGGGGCGCCGCGAAATGGGGCCCGAGGGTGCCGGCAGGGATTCGGCGCGGGAGGCGTCGGGCAGTTGCGTTGCAAACACCGACCTTGGCTGCCGAACGGGCGGCATCTGGCGACTACGCTGCTAGCGCCAACCCCACAGCAGAGCGCGTACGTCAGACGGAGAAGATAAGGAATGGCCACGTGCCCAAAGCATACTAACAAGGTGTCGTGGACCACAACGACGACTGCGGCTCGGACCCCGCGGGCCCCGCCCCTTTGTTCCTCGGCACCCCAGCCACTGGCGAGCCGGGCGCGCCGATGAGTGCGATGAGGACGAATCACATGGCAACCTCGCTTCAGTTTTGCCTTCACAGTGGATATCAGGATCGTCGGCCACGGCATAAGACCGCCACCTGACGAGTCCTCAAGCGACGTCACAGCACGCCGAGTTTGACACCATTCACCACCTCCTCACCGAATTACCTTACCACACTCGATTGCGGCGTCGACATCGTCGAGATTTACGGCGGGGGGCTCGGACTAGCCAACTTGCTGTCCGACGCAACCTCAAAGCGGGAGAGAGCTTCGACCTGGCCACCGTCTGCGACCTCAACGACCAGGGCCAGCAGCGGACCGTAGAACGGCACATGCGACAGCACCGGCCCCCAGTGACCATCATGGTTCCGACCCGCTGGCAATTCGGTCGTTGGGCGACGCGCAAACACAAGCTCCAGTACGACGAGCGGCTGCGTTCCCAGCCGGGCGCGGCCCCACGCGGACGGCTCTGCGGCCACATATCACAATTAGAATTCAAGTTGGGCAGCTACTTCGTCAACGAACAGCCCGACCCGCCGCGGCTGCATTCAGAGCCGCTGCGTCCAGACGCGCTTGCAGCACCTGGCGTGGAAGAAGTCGTTTTTGACTAGCGCATGATCGGAGTCCGCGATCGCCACGGTGATATATTGAGGAGAACAAGGTCGTGTCACCGACATCCTGGGCATCAACGAGCAGTTCGGCAATCTCAGGCGCCCGAACATGCACCAACGCACCCACTTCGAGGGCCGCGACAGCTTCGACGCACAAGTTTTAACCTGGAAGTTGGCCGAACGAGAAGCACGGGCCATCGTGGATTTACGTCGCCGCCCCAGGCGTTCGCATCTCGCGAACTTCGCTCGTGGACGCGACGTCTCCGCGGCAGCTTTTCCGGCGGCGGCCTGGAGCCGCGGAGGGCCAGGTCCGGCGAGATGGCCGCCTAGCGCGAACTACACGCGCAAGGCGTGCAAGCGCAACGCACGGGTTGATTCGCCCAAACACTCCAGGGGCCCCGCCACGCGCCGATGCCCTCACAGCGCCCCCATCAGCTGGAAGTTTCCAGGCTGCTGGGAGGAGATGGGATGCGATCATCCTGCACACAGACACACATGTTCAGCAACTGCAGGTTCGAGGACCCCCACAAACGGCCGCGCCCGCGCGCAGGCCAACACGCATAGCACCAGCACGACCTGGAGGACCATCACCCCAGCGACCAGCAGGCTCATCGACCTGGAGGAGCAGACTCGGGAGCTGCGGGCGAAGCAGCTCGGCCGCCAACGCCCGCATGCATACCGGGAGCCAGCTTGGCGGTTCCAGCAACTGCGTTGCTGGACCGCAGAGTTCTGAACCGGGCGACTGCGTCGCTAGACCCCGACTGCGAGCCAGTCCAGCGACAGGGACAGTGCTGAAACGAACGGCGCGACGAGCCACCGAAGCATCGGTTGGCAATGTGATTCCCCCTGATTGAACTCGCTTTGACGTCACCACGTCAATACGAGCACTACGCAGGGACTCGCTGGAGACGCATGCGAGAACTGCGCAAGCTGCGACCCTGGCGGCGGCACGCCACGAAGGAGGAGATGGCACAGGCACCACGCGCAGCTAACTGTCCTCAGGACATCTTCAACCTATACCCACAGCTGTCAATAAGTGCGAGGAATGCCGCAAGTGGAAACCACCAGCAGCACGCCAAACCATCTCTACACTCCGCCTCTCGACACGAGTCAACCAGCACGTCGAGCGCGCCATCTTTCAGTACAAGGACCGTATCATTAAGCATCTGACCTGCTGCGCCTCACGATGGCACAACGGCCAGGATATCGACTCACAGCATGACTCGACGCTGCTTGCCGCCATCGATCGATCGCGGATCCAGCTGTTCGGCGCGATGGAGACGCTCATCGCAGACGGCGAGGGCAGCATGACCTGAACATTTCGCGGAGGGCATGAAGAGGCAAGGAGTCCAGGTGGACATCAAAGCTCCTCGACAGCTCGTTCGGTTCATCGAACGACGCGGGGCGACGCTACGCCGTGCACTTCACACCACAGAGGAGCAGCTAGAGCGCGAAGGTATCACAGCCAACTTCGGCTCGATGCTTGCTCGCGCAAGGTTTGCTGGCAACAGCCTCACCACGTTGGCGGCGGTGCACCATGCAACCTCGTCTTCGGGGGGCAGCCGCCCATGCTGCCTCCGCTGGAAGCAGACGAACCGAGCGATGCTTCCGGCGACTACGTCGCCGGCGCCGGCACCTCCTTTGACGGGAAGTGCAGCCCGGCCGGTTGCAGAGACGCATCCGAGAAATCGCATTGCAAAGCATGACCGAGGCCACGTCCATCTCCGCGTTAACCGCGCCCTCCAGGCAAGCACCTCAGAATCCAGAGACGGCCGCTTCAAGTCTAGAGAGGAAAAACCACGCAGACGGCTTCGCGCGTCGGGGTGGTCATTACGGGGGTGGATTGTTTGACATCTATCAGGGCGGGCGACCAGATGGCGACGCACGGGCCTCCGATCACGAAGGACGCACCTGGCTGGGCGGGCCCTGAGACCGTTGTGTCTGTCGGCCCAGCTCGAGGAAAGATCGTTGCCAAGTACCTTCGAGCTGACGTGGTCTGCAGACTGCAGGGCGCCCAGCCCCTCATCGGTGCCGTCTTCGACGACATGGGCACCAGCTTGGCGAGAGCTGGTCTGGTTTGGGACCGAGTGGGGGGCATCTTGGAGCTCTCCGGCACCAGGACCTTCGGCCACTGGGAGGACGCGAGGGACGCGCAGATAACCGCGCAGACGCTTCAATTCCCAGACATTCTCGAAGCCCTACGCCACGTGTCCCGCAAATGCTTCCAGCTGCCAGACGCCCGTGCCATGTGTCTACTACTCGGCCAGAACGATGCGGGCGACAGGCCGGGCTGCAGCCGCAGCCTAGTCGCCAGGCGGGCCCTTCAGCGCCCAGGTGGCATCCAACGGGCTCACTTCGGCGGCGTCAAGTTCGACACCCACACGTTCATCGGCGAGCAGTGGAAGGACGCTCACGTCATCCAGTTCATCTTGGGCGACGAGGCGACGATGGCAGCAGACGCAGTTCAAGATCTAGATGGAGCGCTCGATGGCCATGTCTTCGCCCCCCCGAGGACACACTGCCAGCGCCACTGAGGGGGGGGGGGGCCATCAGCACTGTCGGCCATATTGGGGGAGACCAGCAGCGAATTCGCCGGCCACTTCCAGCCGGCGACGTCGGCGGCTTGACGCCAAGTCGAAGGGGCAGAAGATCGGGCCCTGGAGCTCAGAACTGGAGAGCGACGACAGCTAGCAGATGATCGACGCCGCTGTCGGGCACGCCGCGGCCAGTTTTTGGCCGCCGGCCACGCGGGCGGCCCCGGCACCTCGAGACACAGCACCAGCGCCAGGGCACCTACGCGCAGCACCACCATTACCTGCGCGGCGCCGCCCTGGACGACTACGCCACGCTGGTGGAGGAAGACGAACGAGGAAGACACGGACGCCGACGCCCTGGAGACGTTCTCGGGGACAGCGAGGCGCGCTTCAAAGCGCATACTGCCCCCAGAGGCGGCGCGTCGCCCAGGCCGGGTCTACGTCGCAGCGGACGTCGACAAGGCCTTCCTGCAGGGCATGACCCACGCCGAGATGCAGGAGCAAGGTGAAGCATCACGCGAGTGATTTTCACCCTGCCACCCGGCAGCGAAGGCATCCTTAGGCAGGTGCCCGGCTACGAGCCCCTCGAAGAGCTCGAAGAGAGGACCGAATGCTTGCGCCGCATCAAGCCCGGCACGGGTTGCAAGGACCCACACCGAGCCTTCTCAATGGGGCTCGCCTGGTTCACGTGCCCACCACAGTGCGACGCCAAATCCACCAGGCGGGACTCGGAGTTCGATTGCGCTTCCGGCGGGACAAAGTGCGTGCTCATGTTGCCCAAGCACGTTGACGATCTGAGGATCGCTGGACAACAGGAGCGCGTCGATCGTCCTACCGGCTATATCGGGAGCGTTTTCGGCGGGATGAAGAACGGCCACGACGACTTCACCAATTGCGGAGTTTACCCGCACCGCAAAGCCGACGACACCGCGACGCTCGACCGGGACGAGTACATCGACGCCCTGATACAGATCAGGCACGTCGACCTGGCCAAGACGAAGGCCGACGAGCCAGCATGAGGTCAACTTCTCGACCTCTTCGTACCCATGCCAGGACAAGCTGCTTACGCCCTGCTCACCTAGCACCACGTCGCGGAGTGCATCGCTGCACTGGAGAGGGCCAAAATCAAGTTGCTTTTGCGCAACGTGGCGCAGCTGAACTCAGCGGCCCTCGACAGGCAGAGGACACAGGCACGCGCGGCCGATGCGACCATGGACTGGGCTGGCCAGACCTGCGCGCACAGCGACAAGCCCTTCAAGCGGGACGAGGAGACGGGGCACGGCATGCGAGGCGCTGTCTATTTGCGTCTGGGCAAGCGCCGCAGCACCAGCAGGGGTGTCTGCCACCTGCCCGACGCCGTGAGCCGCTCACACTAGTCTTCGTTGAGCCCCGAGCTGCTCGCCGCACGCGGCGCAGCCGACGGGCTGCAGGCCTACCTCCCGGCGCTCCACGAGATGATTCGTGGCCCAGCTTTAGCCAATGAGAGCAGGAAGCTCAGAGAGGAGAGAGGCTTCGCAGTTCCAGCAGACCTGGTCGCGGACGGGACGTCCATCGTCGCAGCCCTAGCCACGGACCCTGTTCGACCGCTCCAGTGAGCAACATGGCAGGCCACCGCGGTGGCTCTCGGACCAACTACGAACCGCGCAAATCGTGGGCATGCCTCGAAGCGACACGCGGGACATGGGGGCCGACCCCACGACGAAAGGGAGCATCGGCCGGGAATTCATCCGGACGTAACGAACAGGAAGCTTAGCTGCGACCACGACACGGCCAGGTTGAGCGACGAGCGGCACCAGAAGGCTGTGCCCGGTTCCCGCCACAGCAATCTCACCCAGAACATGGACGACTCGCCGGAGTAAGTCTTCGTGCCGTCCACCGTCCAGCCATCTTGGCTGCACGCGACTCTGGCAGGGGTCTGCATGATTATGGTATTGCAACCCTGGCCCCACAGTCGGCAGGGAGAGAGAGTGGCGTTAGCATTTCGCGAATTATTTTCGCGAATGCTACATAGTGGGTCACACAAATGAGGGGCTGCTTCTATGAACTACGCTCGTGGAGCAGCAAGTAGATGAGAGTTGAGCACCCGAATTATCGACGCGTCGCTCCGTCAACCATATTTTGTTTCGCCGCCATCAGTTCTATTCGATGACGAACGTGGTCACTAGAACGTTCCCTGTCCTAGCTGACGATTGTCTCGTTGGCTCATGCCCGGCTTGCGGGCGTGAGTCGACGAAGCACATGCAGATTCATGTGAGCACCAGAATCGAACGGTTGGTCTCTTGTACAGGTATTGTTTGCCTCACCTTGCCTCTGTCTTATGGTAACCCTTTTTTCCGCCGCCCCCTTAAGTTCGGGGGCACACAGTCTGGGCAGACTGCGTGCCCGCACGAACCGCGCATTAACACCCGCATCTTGCTTGTGGAGGGCAAAACAGATTCGCTTTCATCGCACATTTGATTTCTCACTAGAGCCCCCCATCAACCCCCAAACTCGGCGTGACCTCCCGCATCGCTCGGCCCCCCATGTTCCTTTTCCTGTTTTGGTTCCGAACATCCTTTCCCAGAGGATTGACATTGCAGACACCCCATATTCGTGACGAGATTGGATTACACGCCGTGGCACATGTTTCGTCCAGGTGTTTGCCGTCTGGGTTTTCTCCTCTTCCCCGTCCTCCTCACACTTTCCCTCTCCATCCCATTTCTCCTCCACCTTTCCCTCTGCATTATCATGTGTACTCTCTGCCCTCTCCATCCTCTTGTGCATTCTCCTCCTGTCCATCCTTCTAGTCTCCATCCTCCGACAGGTACGCTAGCACCCAGCGTGTCCGGGCGGACCTCGGCCCGCCCTCGTCGGTGCATGTTCCATTTTCCTTTGCCTTCCCCGAGGACGAGGTAATGGAGGAGGCGTTCGAGGAGTCCGACGAAGAAGCGGACGTGGACGCCGAGATGCAGAAGGCGTTCCGCGGGTTCGTCGTCGTTGTGGTCGTCGAAAACGCGTCGTCTTCGTCGTCACCGTCGTCGAGATCGTCGCCTGCGGGGGAGGGGGAGGAGGAGGAGGAGGAGGAGGAGGAGGAGGAAGCACGACCAGTGCAAACCCAAGACTCATCAACGATGTTGCAATAAACCATCCCTCCAAATTCCCTTTTCCACAGGTCCCTACAAGGGTTCATTGTCACCGAGAGTAACCGTCTGAAAATCTTGAACCATGCCAGAACACCACTCCTGGGATCAAACGCCGCGGATCAAAGTTATTGTTGCTTCCTGACGATTTTGAATCGCGCCAGAACGCCATTCCTTGGATTTCAACACCACGAATCAACGTAGCTAGTGCGCCCTGACAGTCTTACATCGTGCCAAAATACCATCTCTGGTACGTCGACCGTACGAACCCTTGAAACGAAGGTAAATTCTTAAGACGGATGCGCACGGCGCTAAGGCGAGAGCCACATTCTGAGAAGGCATCGCCCTCCGCCCGTGAAAAGCTCTTGCAGACATCTGGGGCGAACGTGCGCGGCGCTGCGGCGGGAGCCACACCTGGCAAGCCGCCCGAGGAGGGAGGCGCAGAGCCCATGGAAGCAGCCCAGCCGCGACCGCATCGACAAAGCAACAACAACGACCTGCGGTGGCTGCCGGCGGCCGGGAACTCTGAGCGGTGGTTGTGTGAGTCCGCCCGCGTATCACATGGTGGAGGACACGGCCTCCACGCCATGCCCTGACGGGCACGGGCGGGCTCCCCAGAGGAGCGCGCACGATTCCAGCGTCCGCTCCGCTTCGCCTCCGAGATGGGAGGAGGAGCTCTGGCGCGGCACTCCTTGAGCCCACGCAGAAGCCAGCCCCTCCTCCCCCTCCTCCTCCTCCTCCTCCTCCTCCTCCTCCTCCTCCTCCTCCTCCTCCTCCTCCTCCTCCTCCTCCTCCTCCTCCTCCTCCGTTTCCTCCTCCTCCTCCTCCTCCTCCTCCTCCTCCTCCTCCTCCTCCTCCTCCTCCTCCTCTTCCTCCTCCTCCTCCTCCTCCTCCTCCTCCTCCTCCTCCTCCTCCTCCTCCTCCTCCTCCTCCTCCTCCTCCGTTTCCTCCTCCTCCTCCTCTTCCTCCCTCCTCCTCCTCCTCCTCCTCCTCCTCCCCCTCCTCATCCTCCTCCTCCTCCTCCTCCTCCTCCTCCTCCTCCTCCTCCTCATCCTCCTCCTCCTCCTCCTCCTCCTCCTCCTCCTCCTCTCCTCCTCCTCCTCCTCCTCCTCCTCCTCCTCCTCCTCCTCCTCCTCCTCCTCCTCCTCCTCCCCCCCTGCCCAAGGGGGACAGGGGCACCTCCCCCGTGTGGGGCGCTGCCCGGCGCCCCAAGAGCCCAGGGCCACACCCCGCGCCCCTGCGGCCGCCCGGGCGCCTGCCGGCCGCGGCCGGTGGAAGTCGGCAATGAGGCATCGGAAGCCTTGCGACGGCGATCAGTGCAAATTGTGGTCAGTCCTCCTCCTCCTCCTCCTCCTCCCTCCTCCTCCTCCTCCTCTCCTCCTCCTCCTCCTCCTCCTCCTCCTCCTCCTCCTCCTCCGTTTCCTCCTCCTCCTCCTCCTCCTCCTTCTCCTCCTCGTCCTCGTTCTCCTCCTCCTCATCTTGCATGGTCCTGCAGAGCCAGGGGTGCATTGACCTGGGCTGGCGTGCAGGATCCTGCAGGATCTTGCTGGAGGGCCTTGCGGGAGCCTGCAGCGTCTGCCGGGCCCAGCTCGGGTGCGGGCGTGGGCCTGGTTGCGGAGGTGGGGGTGGGGGTGGATGTGGGTGTCCCAGATTTGTAAATTCGGCCACGCGCAGAGGGGGGTAGGGGGAGGAGGGAGGCTTCTTAGAAGCACCCCTGCTTCTTAGAAGGCGCGGGCCTCCTCAAGACATGTAATTAAGGACGGCGCCTTCTAAGAAGCAGCCCCCTTCTAAGAAGACTTCCCCCCTCCCCCTACCCCCCTCTGCGCGCCGCCAATAGATCCCCCGAGCGAGGTCACGAGGCTGCGCATTGCCTTGTGGTTTCCCGAGGGGGGCCCCTTCCAGAAGGCCTCGCGGGGCCGCCCGGAGGCACCGAGAAACGGCTCGGGAGGCGGAGCTGGTCCCGTGGAAGGCCCCCGGGTCCAGGACCCAGACATGATCGCGTCGTTAAAAAAGTCAGGACGGGAGGTTTTTGGCTAATTTCGGCCTCGGGGAACCCTCGCCGGGCCTCGGGACCGTAAAACAAAACGATTCAGGATGAAAAACCGGTCCCGGGGAGAGGGTCGGGACTTCCAGGGACTCTGTTTCGAAAAAATCTGGACGTCGCATGTCTGGGGACCCGTTTCCCTCAGGGCCCGTTCTTTGACAACCGCCGATCTGATTTTTCCGATCCGCGGCCCCAAAGGTCCCGACTTCGTCTTCGAGGGGTAGTTCTTCGCCCCTGGTCCTCTTTTGTTGAGGGTCCCATGGCCGGAGGTCGAGATCGAGGTCAAACGCCCAGATTGAATCCATCGACAGGGACGGGCATCTTAGCTTTAGGCACGGGCGGATGCAAACTTTTCCAAGCCATCAAGGCACGAAAAGCGGATGCCAACTCCTGTCCATCGACAGGGGTAGGCATTTAGGTTAGCGCGGTGCTTACATGAGACCGACTTTGTCAAGGACGGCCGTGCTCGCAACGGCAGTGGGGCCATCAAGCGGCCACCGAAACGCGCCTCGTACCACGACCTCCTTGGGGGGGGCCTTGCCTGGCTGGAAAGTCAGGCCATTCAATCCTGCGCCACTGTCGCCCAGCTACTCACTGGGTAAGGGGCGTCTGGGAGGCCTCTCTGGGGCCTCTGGGAGGCCTCTTGGGGACCTCTCGGAGCCCCGTGTGGGCGTCTTGGGGGCGCTATTGCGCTGTCTGGTCCCTTCGGAGACTGTCTTGGGGTACTCTTGGGCCGTCTTGGGGGCCTCTCGGGGCATCTCGGCGGCCTCTTTGGGCTGTCTGGGGGCCCTCTTGAGCCGTTTTGCGGCTCTCTTGAGGGCGTTTTGGGTCGTTTGGGGGCCGTTCGGAGGTTGTTTCGGCCGTCTTGGATCTCTAAGAGTCGAAATAGGCGGGAACGCTGAAATCTTCAAAAACACCTAGAAAATCAAAGATTTGGATTTCTGGAGGCGGTCCTAAGGGTCCTCTTGGGGCCGTCTTGGGCCTTCTTGGGGCCTTGTTGGGCCCCCTTGGGGCCATCTTGGGCCGTCTTGGCTTGCACAGGGGCCATCTTGAGCCAGCCTGACGCCCTCGTGGCCCCCCAAGAGGCCCAAGCAGCCGAAATCTTGATTTTACATAGGTTTTGGTAGGTCTTGGGGCCCCAAAAGTGGGTCGCCAGGTTGGGTCGATGGATGTGGCGTAGCCCCTGGGGGGGTCACGGGGGGAGACATAATCATGTAACACAAGACAACGTGTAGCAAGTATGCAATTATGTAATGCAATGGATACGTTGCATTACAGCATCCGCGGAAAACGCTGCCGCTGAGCACGTCACTTCCGGACGTGGATTTCCTCCCTTCAAACGCCGGCTCTAATCATGGGCGCCGCCGTGACACATTTCCACCTGGTTGGCGCTGCACCGCGGTTCGCCCAGAGGGAAAAAACGACATTAAATTCCAGTCGTTGTGTGGCCTTTTGGAGGCTTCTTTGAGGCCTCTTGGAAGCTTCTTGTAGGTTTTTAAAGGCCTCTTGGGGACTTCTTGGGGCCTCTTGGGGGCCTCTTGGGGGCCTCTTGGGGCCTCTTGGGGGCGCGTTCGGCTGTCTTGCGGCGCTTTCGCGCCGTTTCGCCCCTAGGGAGGCCCTTTTGCAGGCCTCTCGCGGCCGCCTTGGGTCTCTCCTTGGGCCGTTTGGGAGGCATCTTGGACCGTCTTGGGGGCCTCTTCGGGGCGTCTTGGAGCCCTCTTGGGCCGTTTTGAGACCCTCTTCGGAGCCTCTGGGGCCTTTATGGGGCCATTTTGGAAGCTGTTTGGGCCGTCATGGGCTGCTGAGAGCCGAAAAAAAAGCGAGAACGCTACAATAATAGTAATAATAATAATAATATTATTGCTATTATTATTAATAATAATAATAATAATAATAACAATAACAATAACACCAACATCAGCAATAGCAATAACAATAACAACAACAATAATAAGGAAAATATTAATAATGATAATCAAAATCAGAATCATAATCATAATAAACATAAAAATAAT
This sequence comes from Prorocentrum cordatum, assembly GCA_963575745.1. NCBI lineage: Eukaryota > Dinophyceae > Prorocentrales > Prorocentraceae > Prorocentrum > Prorocentrum cordatum. Next base: position 135,053 of record CAUYUJ010019985.1, read on the forward strand.
AATAACAAGAATAATAATAATAGTAATAATAATAGTAGTAATAATAGTAATAATAGTGGTAATACTAATAATAATAATAATAATAGTAATAATCATCATCACTATTAAATGTATTGATGATTTTGGCTTCTGGAGGCGCAGTTGTTCGCGCTCGTGGGGCCCTCTTTGGGCCATCCTCGAGGTTTCTTGGGCTCTCTTGGGGCAATGTCGGGCCGTCTTGGGGCCGGGCCGCTTTGGTCCGTTCAGAGGCCATCTTGGGCCGTCTGGGCGCCCTCGTGGTGCCCCAAAAGGGCGACGGGGCCCAAATCATAGATTTTCCAAAGGTTGTGGTTGGATTCTGTAGGTTTTTGAGGCGCAGGAGGGAGGGGTCACCTTGGGTCGGCGGAAGTGATGTGGCCCCTGGGGGGGGTTAGGGGGGTAGATAATAATGTAACACAATACAATATGTAGCAATTACGCAACCATTGCATTATAGCCTCCGCGGACCTGCCTCTGGCAACACGTCACCTCCGGACGTGGATTCCTCTCGCTTCGCGGGGTGCTCGTCCGGAGCACGTACAGTCACGTCGTCGCGGGGCCTCTTGGGAGCCTCTGGGGGCCTCCTGGAGGCCTCTTGGGAGCTTTTTTGGGCCTCCTGGGGTTTTGGGGGGGCCTCTCCCCCCCTCCTTTTCAGACTCTCCCCATCTTCCCTTTCGGCGCCGGCTCTAGTCATGGGCGCCGCTGTGACCAACTTCCACCTGGCTGGTGCTGCGCCGCAGTTCGCCCAGGGGGAGAAAAATAACATTACACTCCAGTCGTTGTGTGGCCTTGTGGGGGCTTCTTTGAGGCCTCTTTGAGGCTTCTTGGGGACTTTTTGGAGGCCTCTTGGGTTTTTTGGGGAGCCCCTTGGGGGCCTCTTGGGGCCTCTCGTGGCCTCTTGGGGGCGTCTTGGCCGTCTTGGGGCGTTTTTGCGTCGTTCCGCCCCTTCGGAGGCCGTCTTGGGTGCCTCTCGCGGCCGCCTTGGGGTTCTCTTGGGGTCCTCTTGGGCCGTCTCAGAATTTTTTTGGACCGCCTTGGGGGCCTTTTTGGGCCGTCTTGGGGCCCTCCTGGGCCGTTCGGGGGCCCTTTTCTGGGGGTTTCCTGGGCCTTTTTGGGACAATTTTGGTGGCTGCCTGGGCGGCCATGGGCTTCTGGAAAAGCGAGAACGCTGAAATCATCAAACAACTATAGGAAAATTAATGATTTGGGCTTCTGGAGGCACTCTTGGGGGTCGTCTTGGGGCCCTCTTGGGACGTCTTAGGAATTTCTTGGGCCCTTTTGGGGCCATCATGGACCGTCTTGGAGCCGTCTTCGCCCGTCTTGAAGCCATATGGAGCCGTCTTGAGACCCTATTGGGCCTCCCAGAGGGCCCAAAGGCCCGAATCATCGATTTTACATGGGTTTTGGTACGCCTTTGAGCCCCAAATGGGGGTCGCCACCTTGTGTCCACGGATGCGGCGTAGCCCCTGGGGGGGTTAGGGGGGAGACATTATAATGTAACACAATACAGCTTGTGGGAATTATGCAAACATTGGACACATTGGATCAACTGCATTACAGCATCCGCGGAAAACGCTGCTGTTCAGCACGTCATTTCCGGACGTGGATTCCTTTCGCTTCGCGGGGTGCGCGTCCGGAGCACGTACAGTCACGTCGTCGCGGAGCTCTTGGGAGCCTCCTGGAGGCCTCCTGGGGGCCTCCTGGGGGCTTCCTTGGGCCTCTTGGGAACTTTTTGGGGGCCTCTCCCCCCTCACTCCTTTTCATACTCCCTCCCCATATTTCTTTACAGCGCCGGCTCTAATCATGGGCGCCGCTGTGACCAACTTCCACCTGGCTGGCGCTGCGCCGCAGTTCGCCCAGGGTGGAAAAATGGCATTACACTCCAGTCGCTGTGTGGCCTTTGGGGTTTTTTTTTGGAGCCTTTGGGGGGCTTCTTGAGGACATCTTGGAGGCCTCTTCGGGTTTTTGTTGGGGCCCCTTGGGGGCCTCTTGGGTGCCTCTTGGGGCCTCTTGGGGGCGCCTTTGGCCGTATTGGGGCGCTTTTGCGCCGTTTCGACCCTTCGGAGGCCGTCTTGGGGCCTCTCGCGGCCGCCTTGGGGCCGTTTTGGGGTCTTCTTGGGCCGTCATAGGGGCCTCTTGGACCGTCTTGGGGGCCTCTTTGGGCAGTTTTTGGATTCTGTTGGGCAGTATTGGGGCCCTCTTGGGGGCTTCTTGGGTTGTTCAGGAGCGAGTTGGGAAGCTGCCTGGGCCGCAAAGGCGAGAACGCTAAAATCTTACCAAGCCAAAAAGAAATCAATGATTTTGGCTTCTGGAGGCGCAGTTGTGGGCGCTTTGGGGGCCCTCTTGGGCCGTCAGTGGGGTTTTTTGGGCCCTCTTGGGGCCGTCTTGGACCGTCTCGGGGCTGTCTTGGTCCGCGCAAAGCCCATTTGGAGCCGTTTTGGCACCCTCTTGGCCCTTCAAGAAGCCCAAGAAGTCGAAATCATGGATTTTCTATAGGTTTTGGTAGGTTTTTGAGACCCGGGAGGGGGGGGGGCACCGGGAGGGGGGGGGGCACTTCGGTCCGCTCCTGTGGCGCAGCTCCCAGAAGGGGGGGTTAGGGGGGAGACATAATTAATAATGTAACACAATGTAATGTGTGGCAATTATGCAGTCATGTGATACATTGGGTACGTTGCATTATCGCCTCCGCAGAAAACTCTGCAGGGTTTTTCAGAGCACGTTCAGTCCAGTCGTTGTGGGGCCTCCTGGGGGTCTCTTAGGAGTTTTTTGGAAGCTTCTTACGAGTTTTTTTGAGCCTCTGGGGGGCCTCTTTGGAGCCTCTTGGGGCTTTTTGGGGACGTCTTGGGCCGTCTTTGAGCGCTCTTACGCCGTCTGGCCACTTCGGAGGTCACTTTGGAAGCCTCTCGCGGCCGCCTTGGGGCTCTCTTGGGGTCCTCTGGGGCCGTATTGGGTCTTTTTGGGCCGTCTTGAGGGTTTTTTGGGCCGTCTCGGGGCCCTCTTGGGCGGTGTTGGGGCCCCCTTGGAGGCCTCTTGGGCCGTTTGGGGGCCTTTTTGGGGGCTCCTTGGGCCGTCACGGCCTTCTGAGAGCCGAAAAAGGCGAAAACGTCGAAATTGTCCCAAAACTAAAGGCGAATCAAAGATTTTGGCCTCCGGAGGCGCTCTCGGGAGTCTTTTTGGGGGCCTCTTGGACTTTCTTGGGGGCCTCATGGGCCCTCTTGGGGCCATCTTGTGCCGTTTTGAGGCCGCCTTGGGCTGTCTTGGGGCCATTTTGGGCCGTCTTGAAACTTTCTTGGGGCCCCAAGAGGCCCAAGAGGCCGAATTTGTTGATTTATCATAGGTTTTTGATGTTTTTGAAGCCCAGAAGGGGTCCGCCACCTTTGGGTCAGACGGAAGTGGCGTGGCCCCTGGGGGGGGTTAGGGGGGGGAGACGTAATAATGTAACACAATACAATACGTTGCAATTATGCAATCATTGGACACATTGGATACGTTGCATTATCGCCTCCGCAAAAAAACGCTGCCGCTCAGCACGTCACCTCCGGACGTGGATTCTATAGGCTTACGCCACATCCGCCGACCCCTCTATAAGTGGGCCCCCTTTCGGCGCCGTCCGGGGGACCTCTGGGGCCGTCATCGGGGCTTTCTAGGGGCCATTTTGGGGGACACTGATTTGAGAAAAAAAAAAAAAAAAAAAAAAAAAAAAAAAAAAAAAAAAAAAAGTGCTCTCAATTAGCGTTGCCCCCCCCCCCCGCCCCCTGGAGCCCGAAAGGTTGCGTATTGCCCTCTTGGGGCGCTCTTGGAGCGGTATTGGGCGTTCTTGGAGCCGACTGGTGACCCTCTTGGGCCCATCTTGGAGCCCTCTTGAGCAATCCTGAGGACACCAAAGCCCGTCGACAGCGAAGCAACGACAACGCGGAGAACCCTGACTTGCTTGCTAGATGCTGGAAGGATGTGGGCCTCCTGGCAACTTAAATCCCGCCTTGGGGCGCCGCCTGGCAACTTAACTTGCACGAACAGACTTTTAGAGACCGCCTGCCCGTGGAACTGGCGACGCCGGGTGGCTTCATAGTTTCACAGCGCTTGTCTGCGGTAGCGTCGGCGCGTACTTTTCCTGCCCATGCACCTCTGACATGCACCTCGTCTTCTCTTCTTGGGGCGATATTGGGGCGCATTGGAGCTTGATGGAAGCCATTTTCTGCGATCTTGCACCATACAGTGAAGACCCCTGCCAAGAAACAACCTGCTTGCCTCCAGGGTGCCCTGGGTTTTGGGGGTTTCGATGGTTCTGCGACAGAAAGCGCGACGTTCCAACACCAAAAATCGATGGACGTCCGCGCCCCCACGGGTTTGTTCCATCTTGGAGGCAACATTGAGGAATATTGTTAAGTCGGGCCTGTCCCTCTACAGGGGAAATATTCAAGAATAGGCAAAAAATAGTCTGGGGACTACTTATTTTAGTTTTTGTCCAAGCGTGTGGGTAGTATTTTTGGGTATGTTTGTTTTTCCGCCCAACATCCCCCGTTTTTCCGCCCAACATCCCCCTGTAGAGGGACGGGCCCGACCTAAGAATCTTGGTCGATCTTGGAGCCATATCTGGCCATCTTCGACGCTCCCGTCGCTCGCGACCCCCTCCCCCCGTCCAGGTCTAGGGGCGGGGAGGGGAAGGGATAAACTTAGGTCGGGCATGTCCTCCTACAGTTTAAGTCGGGCCTGTCCTTCGCCAGGGGGAATATTCAAGAATAGTACAAAAAAAGTCTGGGGACGATTTGTTGTGGATGTTTGACCATTGGGGGTATTGTTTGACCATGTTTTTTCGTTCAAAATCCGCCTGTAGGGGGACAGGCCCGGCTTAATCCTGCAGGCAGATTGCGGACGAAGAATTAGCAGTAGTCAAGAAATATTCAAAATTAATCAAAAAAATCGTCCCCATGATTTAACTATTTCTGCATATTCCTCCTGTAGAGGGACACGCCCGAGTGAAGGGTAAACACCTCCCCGAAGGGACGAAGAGGGTTGGAAGGTGAAACTCTCTAGACCACCACCGTCCAGAGGCGAGATTCGAGCTTCGGGGCCAGAAAAGGTCAACACGTCTCAGGCGAAATGCCCAGCCCGCCCCACAGACACGACTACGACTGATGGCACGTGACGGTGCGACGAGGTAAAACGAGTGGCAAGGAAGAAGGATGGAGGAGGCAGGCAGGAGGCGAACAGAGGCGGAGGGAGGCGAGTGGATATTGGCTACTGGCAGCATCTCAGACCAGAACCTATGCTGTCGGACAGCACCACAGAGCAGGTAGTGCCCTGCACGAAGGGCCCGAGAGGTCCTCTGTGAGATTCAACGTCAGCGCTGCCTTGCATCACAGGGCCGAGAATGTCGCGTCAAGGCGGGGCCCGCAGAGCCCCACATGGAGGCGAGCGGGGATCGTGAGGTCGCGGCAAGAACGCGCCACTTGTCGACAGGGACCTGCGGTAGCTTCTTGCCGTCTCGACGCGGCGGAAGCCCCAGCGCGGGCGTTCAAGGTTGAGCGCCGCCAGCGGCCTGGAGTCATCCAGTGTCGAACGATCGGCGCTATCGGAAGGTCGTGATCACTCAAGGCCAAGCAGTCCACACCGTGCCAGAAACCAGCGCAGAAGCAATCACGACACGAACTTGCCATAGTAGGTCCAGAAGTGTTCTTGGAGACCCCTGGAGGCCAAGATGGGGCCGAGAACGCCCAGAACAGGATGAGGAGATTCCAGCATCGGATGACCCACTCGCGAGCGGTCAGGAGCGGGGCTCTTGCCAGTGCGGCCCGAGCGAAGATTGACCAGGGAGGCTCATATACAGGTCTTGGACCCAGGAATGACTTGGCCAGCGGCGGCAGATATGTCTAGATCTCGTCGGCATACGGAGGTGACCTTTGCCCAAGGTGGCCTCCTCAGCTCGGGGAGGCCCACGTGGCATCCGAGTCACCACTCACGAAGACCAGAGGGCCCCAGTGCTTCCCAAACGAGTCGAGAGGCACGGGTGCACCTTGGACCGGGATAAATTCTGTCAGCCCCCGATACGGAGGAGGGATGACCCAGACGTCCTTCGTCACCAGCGACCGCGACGCCGACTTGCAACAGCTCTCGACGCTCGGATGCCCGTCTCGGGCCTCGGGACTGTCAGCAAACGGCCTGGGGTGAGAGACCTTTGCACGGGGAAGGGTCGAGGGCACTGCGGACGGCGAGGAGCACGCGGCGGAGGGGCGGCAAGGCAGACGGCGACGACGACGAAGCCGTGGAAGGTATTCGACGAGCTGGCGCTCGACAAGTCTGCGTTCATGGCCAGCGCGTCCGAGGGGGCCCGCGCCTCGGGCCGTGCGCGGCGCGCCCGGTGCCCTTGCTGCCCTCCGCTCGGGGCCCCTGGGAGGAGCAGCGGGGAGGGGGGGGGCGGCTCCTCTCCTCCTCCTCCTCCTCCTCCTCCTCCTCCTCCTCCTCCTCCTCCTCCTCCTCCTCCTCCTCCTCCTCCTCCTCCTCCTCCTCCTCCTCCTCCTCCTCCTCCTCCTCCCCCCATAGAAGGGAGGAGGAGGGCTCGTCTCGGCTCCTCCGCTTCGGCTCGAGCCGGCTGCGACCGGCTCCGCTCTCGAGGCGAGTCGGCCGCGGGCTCGGCTCGGGGCGTCGATCTCTCCGTGGAGGCCGCGCTGGCCTGCACGCCTGCCGGCTGCCGCCGAGTCGGCTCTTCCCGGCTCGGCTGCCGACCTTGGCCGATCCGATGCGCTTCGATCGCCGATCCGACTCATCGATTCGATTCTGGGCTCTCTCGGGGAGGGGGGCCTTCTTGGAGGGCGTCCCAGGGTCGCGAGGTACCTCGGAGGCGCGCGGGGCGGTCTGGCGTCCTGGGAGAGTCGGGCTCGAGAGTCAAGCTTTGTTCGCGCACCGTCGTCGGCGATCGGCGGTTTTCAGGCCTCGGGGCGCTCTCCAGCAGCTGCGCCTCGCCGAGAGCGTTCCAGGGGTGCCCAGGTCGTCCCGAGCGGCCGCCGGAGGTAGGAGAGTCGTGACCCGAAAGCCAGGGGGCAACGTAGGAGGGGTACAGTCGGGGCCCTGCAGAAGGAACGCTTTTCGTTGGGGAGGGGCTCGGTGTTCCTTGATTGTTCTACAGTTTGCCTTCTGTTTTCCTGAGGTTTTCCATGGGAAATCGAAGTTCAACTTATGGAGAAAGGGGCCCCGTTCCTTATTTAGGGTTCCTTAGATCAACGCCCCGACTGTACGCTCTGGGGGAGTGCATCGACCCCCAGGTCGCCCGGTCGTCGCCGATGGGGGCCCGAAAGCCCCACCCCGCCAAGAAGCGTGCGGCTTCGCTGGTGGGGGCACATCGCCGATCTGTCGGCGACGTCGGCGGGGCATCGCCGATTTTCAAGTCGATGCTCCCCCCCCCCTCCGCTGTGCCCCCCCCTAACGTTGCCCCTCACAGAGGCGCGGGGTGTCTGAGAGCCTGTCGCCTCGTGGGCGCGGGGGTCCTCCTCCTCCTCCTCCCCTCGTCCTCCTCCTCCACCTCCTCCTCCTCCTCCTCCTTATCATCATCATCATCATCATCATCATCATCATCATCATCATCATCATCATCATCATCATCATCATCATCATCATCATCATCATCATCACAGCGGCGCGGGGTGTCTGAGAGCCTGTCGCCTCGTGGGCGCGAGGGGGTCCTGCGGGCCGTGCCACGTCCAGCCACAGGCACGGGGCGTGGGGTGATCCCTGCCAGGCCGCGGCTCGCCGGGGCCTCCGGGCGAGCGCCGGCTGGTCCGCCTCATGGATTCGATCCGGAGGGGGACGAGGGGAAGGGGGGCGAGGGGAGGAGGACAGGGAGGAGGACAGGGAGGAGGAGGAGGGGGGCGAGGAGGGGAAGGGGGGGCGAGGAGAGGACAGGGAGGAGGGCGGGGAGGAGGATGGGGAGGAGGGGAGGGTGGGGGGGAGGAGGAGGGGAGGAGGAGGAGGCGAGGAGGGGAAGGGGGGGCGAGGAGAGGGCGGGGAGGAGGACAGGGAGGAGGACAGGGAGGAGGAGGAGGGGGGCGAGGAGGGGAAGGGGGGGCGAGGAGAGGACAGGGAGGAGGGCGGGGAGGAGGATGGGGAGGAGAGGGCCCCAGACACGGAGGAGGAGGGCGCAGAGGACGCCAGCTGCACACCGGTCCCGGCCAGGCCCGGGCCCAGGGTCGGCGTGCCCGCCCACGGGCATTCCCCCGACCCCTCTGGCGTCTACAGTGGGGGCGCGCATCAAGAAACCATCTACTCGTCGTCGTCGTCGTCGTCATCGCCTCCTCCTCCTCCTCCTCCTCCTCCGCCTCCTCCTCCTCCTCCTCCGCCTCCTCCTCCTCAGGGTACCATGGGTTTCTTATCTCCGCGCGCTGCGCGTTGACTTCCCGCGGCCGTCAGAAAGGCTGCCGCGTTCGGGGCGTTCCGTGTTTTCCCTGGGGTGCACCTCGCGCGCGGGTTGTCGGGTTTGGGTTTCTTGCGATGGTTTCTTGCAGCCGCACCCGCACTGTATCACGGCCATCTTTTCACCTCAGGAGTATCGCAAGCGTCTACCAGCCAGCGAGGTGGGAAACAACAGAGGTCGTGTGTTCAGAACTAACAACTTAGCAAAAGAAACGGGATCGAGAAACCACACACAAAAAAACACAAGCGAGACTTCAACATTAAAACGGCGTCCAGGAGCAGAAAGCAATCGTGCGCGAAGGACCCGACCATTTGCAGTTGCTAGTACCCTCGTTGCAGGTATCGCCACCGGGGGATCTCTTCATGGGGCCATGAAGCATGCGAAGGGTGTGCCAATATTGGGCGGGGCCGCCACGTGGGCGCTGCTAGTGGGGTTCTAGGTGGAATCCACTAAGGAACAGGGGTGCGCCGCAATGGGGCGAGGCCGCCATTGGGGCCTTCGATGGAGCTCCCCATAGGCCCACGAAACGTTGTACTGGGTGGGAAACGCATGCGGACACCGCCACTAGGGCCTTCGGCGGAGTTGCCTGCCTCCCATGGGGTTACGAAGTGTTGCATTGGGTGAAGGGAGCGCATGCGAACACCGCCACAGGGCCCTTCGGTGGAGCTTCCTGTGGGACCACGAAACGCTGCACTGTTTAGGGGAAACGCATGCAAAACGCCGCCACCGGGGCCTCCGGTGGAGCTCCTGACGGGACCACGAAACGCTGTATTGGGCGGGGGAAACACATGCGAACACCGCCACGGGGCAGCGGAACGCTGTACTGGGTGGACGAAACGCATGCGAACACCGCCCGTGGGGCCTTCGGAACGCTGTACTGGGTGGGGGAAGCGCATGCGGATACCGCCACTGGGGCCTTCGGTGGAGCTCCATATGGGGCCACGAAATGCTGCATTAGGTGGGGGTCTCGCATGCGAACACCGCCACTGGGGCGTTCGGAGGAGCTCCTACCCAAAGCATCCGAATATCACAGTACAGAAAATCGATCTGCTCCATCGATTTCTATGGTACCGGAGAAAAACCCAAATCAAAATCTTCTCAGGGCTATGGGACTATAGGGCTACAGGTCTATCGGGGTATACGGCTATAGGGCTATGGAGCTATGGGGCAATAAGGCTATAGGGCCATAGGACTATAGGTATACAAAGCTATAGGAACACAGGCCTATAAGCATAAAAAGCTTTAGGGCTATTGTGCTATAGAGCTATAGGGCTTTAAGGCTGCAATGCTGTAAGGCTATAGGTATAGGGCTATTGGGCTAGAAGACTACAGGGCTAAATGGCTATAGGGCTATTAGGCACGCGGGCACCCAGGCACCCGCACGCACCCGGGCACCGGGGCGCGCCGCCGAAACTTGCGCCAGACTCCACATAACCAAATGAATCCGCTAGGACCCCTACAGAGGCAAGCTCCGATTGGGGAAGACTTGAATTTCAACGGGAGTTTGGAAGAAGTGCAGAAAATCAACCAGAGATTTGGGAATCTGACATATGTTCGAGGCTTCAGCGTCAAACCGCAAAAATGAGATTTGATATTGTGAGAATGTGAATTTTCCAGATTCTGAGGTTATCCGACTTGCAAATATACAATGATACCGGAGAACAACCCAATCCTAGTCTTTTTGGGGCTATAAGGCAACGGGGCTATTCGGCTACCAGGCTGGGGCTATACGGGTCTGGGGCTATAGAGCACTAGGACGATCGTGCTACGAGGGCTATTATGGCTATAGAGCTATAGAGGTACAGGGCCACCGGGCACCCGGGCACCTGGGCACCTGGGCGCGCCGCCGAAATGGGCGCCAAACCTCCATTCGCCGTATGAATCCGTTATACCCCATACAGAGGCAAGCTCTGGCTCGGGACCATGATTGGCACACATGTAAACCATGAACACGGTCAAGTTTTCAACTGCCCAGTGAGATAAACAGCAAGCAAGTCAGTTGATAGGCAATGGGACAGTTGGAGAATGAATGCCTCCACGCATCATCACTGGCTGGGGCCCACGCTGCGCGGAGCCCACCCATAACCATTGTTTGAGGTCCGCGCTGCGCGGGGCCCACGAACTGATTTTGACAGAGCGAAGCAGGCCGGAGGAATCAGACTCCACCCCAGGCAACATATCGTTCAACATTACTTGTTGGAATCCACTTCGGGCCCACTCTTCGTCGCCGTTTCGGGCCAACGCTATTTGAATCCCACGCGCAATTATCGCTTGGGGCCCACGTTGGTTGCGACCCCGTCTTCGACGATGGCAACGTTTGAAACGCCGGGAAGGAGAAATCAGGCAGGTGGCGCGCAGACCAATGAATGAAGCGAGATCGGGCTACATGCGGCGCCTCCACCGCCGCAACGCCATGCTGCATGCCATTCCCCACTCAGCTAGCACCTCGCCGCTTATTTCACCAGCGGGAAGGCCACAAGCGCACGACAAAGAAACTCGGGCCATTTCGGCCAGCCACGTCTTCAATTTCAGATTCCGCCGCGAAAGTTGGGGGCCTCGAAGACGAGACGGCCCCCCATGCGACGGGCCAAGAGAAACTCGACCGGCGAGTTGAGCGCGCACCTTTGCCCGGGCGCGAATTGACGAAGGCGCAGCCTCGACTGTCCGGCGCCCGTCGATAAACGCGCGCGCGCGACGATGACACGGCAACGCGCGAGCCCCAGCAGGCAAGCGGCGGCCCATGAGAACGCGCATCACAGGAACGAGCAATATGGGAGCAGCGGCCTGCGATTTCAGGCACGGAACTCACGTTAGCGACGGCGGCTCGAACATCGAAACTTTTGCATTCGGCGGGCGCCGCTCAGTCTTAGTGTTTTTCTCCCGGGGGGGAACGCACGCGCTCGCCGGCCGCCCCCGCCCCCCCCCCCCCCCGGCACCCGCGAACGCCGTCGCCCGTCACCCCTCCAACAAAATTCTTCCGGGGCTGCACCGCGCCTACACAGGCCTCGTCGATTCATGCCACCAGTCCCTGTAGAGTAGTTCGATCAGCCCCCGCAGCCCAGCGCATCCAGCACGTTGCGTTGGCAGCGCGACGCGCGCGTCGTCGCGGCGCGGCATCCGCGCGGCACCGCCGCGCAAGCACAACAGAACGCCGCGGTTCACTGCGCGCACGAAGCCAACGTTCACCATCTTAAGACACGCGTGCATGCATGCACTCGACGCTAGCATTCCCACACTCATCCGCCCCCCCCCCTCTCCCCCCCCCTCTACAATTATTTAATATGAATGCTATTCTCCCTCTTCCCCTGATGGCGTCCTGGGTATATTCGACCCCCCCGCGTATTGTTTTTTTGCACACGGGATTCCCGGGAGTTGGGTTTTCGCTTGCGTTTATATATATAGATATATACATAAATATATATATATATATAAACAAAAAATGCTGCTCTCGCTGAGGCGCGGGCCTCATTTCTGCTCCCGAATCGTTCCGAATCGTGCTCCCGCTGCAGCGTGGGCCTCATTTTCGGATCGGTGTTTTGCATCCGTCGTTCAGGATGGCGTTCTCGCCCCAGCGCGGGCCTCTTTCTCGCGCGCCCATCCGCCCGCCACCACCGCGCCGCGCCACGCCCCGCCCCGCCGCACGCACCCCCACCGCCACTTCCACCCACCAACGCACGCACGCACACACGCGCACCACCACCGCGCACCGCCACCACCACCGCACTACCCCACCCTCCACCTCGCTACACCGCGTCTCACCACATCACACGCGCGCACACACAGACACACACGCACGCACGCACGCACATATACACACACATACACACACATACACACACGCACACACACACACACCACCACCACCACCGCCACCACCACCACCGCCATCACGCACGCACGCACCTGGCCCACCACCAAACCACCAAGACGCCACACCACGTCACACCACAGCACACGCGCACACACGCACACACACACACACACATACACACCACCACCATAACAACCACAACCACGCACACACGCACGCACGCACGCGCACCACCACCCACTACGCACACGCGCGCGGAGCCACAGGTCCGCTACGACACGCGTCCGCGGATAGAGAAAATCAGCGCCACGGCAAGGGGCGGGAGGGAGGGGTAGGATGTCAGATGTTGACGCGAGCGCACCGAACTTGGCATCGCCCCCTCTCCCCGACCCCCCCACGCTCGCCCCCCTCCTCCTTTCGCCGCCCCCACTGGGCTCAAACAGAAATCACGCGAGCTTTGCCTGCCAGAGCGGTCTCGGGGGCGGGCGCGCGCACTTGGAGGAGGCGCGGCGCGTCGGGGCCCAACGACGCGGGCGTCGGCGCGCTCGCGAGCACGGGCCCGGCCGAGACGATGACGCACAGCAAGTTCGCCATTCCGCAACTGGCGGCGCTCTCTGGCAAGGCCGCGTCGAAGCTGGACAGCAAGTTCATCCCCCTGGGCCCAGCGACGAACAAAACAACAAACAACGTCAACGCGCGCCGAAGCGCCCTTGGCCGCGAAACACAACAGCGACCGCCATCCTCGCGACGGCCATCACGGAGGCAGCCCGCAAGGCGAAGAAGGGCGCGCCCAGCGCCGCCTCGGGCGCCCTCGCAAGCACGGGCACGGCCAAGACGAAGGTGCACGGCATCTTCGTCGGAACGCCTTCGGCGAGGGGCCAAAGGCGGGGGGGGTCTCCGCGAAGGAGGCCGCCAGGCCTCCGGACTGGGGCTCTGGGAGGGGGGGCGGCCCCTCCTCAGCGCCGCCCCCGGGTTTGGCCCCCCCTGCGCGGAGGCCCCACGACGCCCCGCGCCGCGCAGAACATGTCATTCCCCGGGAGCGCGCCACCAGACATCTCGGCGCCAGATGAGCACCCAGGCCACGGGCCCAAGGCGGCGCCTACACGCGGGCGCACCCTGTAATTCATGCGCGACATCGACCGAGAGAAATGCAGCCATAACTCGCGCGCGGCATCCTGAAATTCCCCCTTCGCGCACGCCAGCATCGGAACGGCGGCGAATGCAGCCCGCAAGAAGCGAGACATTGCCTTGCCGTCTCAGGGCGGGGAGGCCGCCAACCCAACGTCAGAGTGCAACTGCTTTTTGTTGCGAGTATACTTTTTGTCACGCGTGGGGCCGCCAGCGCGCGCATCCCTGGCCTGTCTTGGAAGGCCAGCATCGCGCATGGACCGAGTCATTCACGATGTGCTTCGCAGCGCGATCACCCCACGCGCAGACACGAATTGCCACGGACGTCCTCTCGCCGCCGACAGGCGACGGCCCGCGCGCCAGCGCCGCCCCAATACATCCTCATCGCCCTCCACACACACACACACACATACACACACACACACCACCACCACCACCACCACCACCACCACCACCACCACCACCACCCACCACCACCCACCACCACCACCACCACCACCACCACCACCACCACCACCACCCACCACCACCCACCACCCACCACCCACCACCACCACCACCACCACCACCACCACCACCGCCGCCTTCCCCCGCCACCACCACCCCTCGCCCCCCCCCCCCTTGCATCCGCCATCCTCATCCATCGCCCCATCGCGCCCCCAGCCCAGCGCAGACCAGGCGCCGAGGACGCGGGCAAGGGCGCGGCCAGGGTCCGCACAGGCGAAGCCAAGGACAGCGAGGGCCCCCCAAGGTTTTCTCCTGCACGCGCACTGTTCTGCCATCCTCCCCCTCCCTTACCACGACCCCTCGCCCCCCCTCATCCGTCTGCCCCCCCCCCCCCCCCTCATCGCGACGAGCCCCTTCTTCTTGTCTCCCCGATTGGATCGCAGACTTCCTCGCATTGCTGGAGACGGCCCCCCTAATCCTGATCCTTCTTGCTTTCACATTACCCCCCCCCCCCCTCGCCTTCAATATCCTAGCGCCTCGAGAGCCGGCATCAGCCCACGAGGCCCCAGTCGGCCAGGTCCTTCGCGGGGCGCTTGCACAACTTGAGGCTAGACTCCAACTGCCAGCCCCGAAACTCCTTTCGGACGGGGGGGCCGCCTCTCGCCCGCCTTCTCACTCCCTTCATCCCCCCCCCTTCGCCCTTCCCCGCCCCCCCCCCCCCGGCCCACCCCCCCCTGCGCCCACCCCTCATCGCACCCACCCTCCTGCGATCCTCCTCGCCGGGATCAGGGCCCTGGGTTCTTGGGGCATCCTCGTCGCCATCCCCGCCCTTGCCCTCGTCGCCCCCCGCCCCTGCCCCGCCCCATTGCCCTGGCGGGTGTCGAAGCCCGCGAGCTCGCGGAACATCCCCGGGCCCTCCGAGGCCGGGGGCGCCAGCTATTGGCGGGGGTGCGTCATTGGGCGCGGCGCCAGCTCAGTCGCGGAGGCCTCGTCGGGCCGTTGACCCTCACGCGCGCCTGGCTGGCCCGACCCCAAGCAATTTCCACGATTCGGGCTCGGCGCGAACTCCAAGGCGCTCTTATTCAGCAATTGTCCGCATTCTTTTTGTTGGATGGCGATTTTCACGTCACGTTCTCGGCGCCACGCCAGGTTTTCATTTTACGAAGTTCCCCAGAGGCGGAGGCGCCATGACGCGGCGCGCACGGGGCGCGATCTTGTCCGAGACCTGCCGCTCGTCGATGGCGAGCAGGTCGCGCCGACAGTTCTTTCGCCATGCGCCGCCACAACCAGCCTGCGCGGCAGGATGGACCTCCCGGTTGCGAACCCCGCTACTCACGGCAGCACCTGTCATTTTCACGGGCGCCGGGGCTGACATGAACCCTCAGCCGACCTCCTCGAAACGGGCCCCCATACGTTTCGAAGGATTCGCCGCGCGACGGCGGCCAGCCGCCCCACGGGCGCGCCGCGCCCACGACCACCCTGGGCCAGAAAGGCGCCCACGGAAGGGTCAGAAGCCGATGGGCCGGGGCCGCCTTCCCCTCCACGCACGTGATACACAGCTGCACAATTGGCGTCTTGGGAGAGGATTTCTCGAGAGGATCCAGGGTCTAGAATACACTGGGCGTCTCGAGGGGATCCAGGGGCAGGTTCTGGCCGGGTGTCTCGCAGGACCCCTGCAATAATTTCGCGTGCTGCTGGCTGCCCTTGCTCAGGGGCTGCTCGTCGTCTTCGACTTCGGAG
The DNA here is from genome assembly GCA_963575745.1 of Prorocentrum cordatum. Taxonomy (NCBI): domain Eukaryota; class Dinophyceae; order Prorocentrales; family Prorocentraceae; genus Prorocentrum; species Prorocentrum cordatum. The sequence continues at coordinate 150,601 of CAUYUJ010019985.1, forward strand.
TCGCGCGCCTTATCCTCCCCCCCCTCTTCTTCGCCTTCCTCGCCCCCGCCAGTGACCTCTGGCTGGACGCGGTCATCGGGGGACTTCCCGCCCCCCCTCTTCTTCGCGGACGCAAGCAGCGCCTTCTCGTCGGAGCGCAGCCCCTCCTCCGGAGTGGGAGCGACACCATGGTCCGCACGAGCCCCTGGTCCTGCAACCCGGCCATCCTGGTGCCGCCCATCTTCAGCCGCTTGCGCGTCGTCGCCTCGGCCGTCGAGACGCCCGTCTCCAGGTGGGTGAAGCCCCCCATCGCCGACGGGCGGGGCGCCTTCTCGCATTTGCCCTTGGCGCACCCATTGTCGACGAACTGTTGGCTCCGCTTCTCTGGCGGGCCCGCGCGCTGGACGCCTCACCTCGGATAGTGCGACGACTACGACTGCGACGAATGCGACGGCGGCGACGACGACGCGGTCGACGACGACGACGACGGAGATGAAGGCGACGACGAGGACGGCGACGGCGATGGCGACGACGATTTCGACGACGGATACAACGACCACGCTGGCGACGGCCACGACGACGACGCCGATGCCGACGACGCCTACGACGACGCCCCCGACGACAGCGGTCTTCTGGCCTGACCAGTCCGATCGACCATCCCCGATCGAGCGCGCCGAGGAGCAGGCAACCCAGCGCGCTCCAATTGGCGCCGCAGCCTCGCCATCGTCTCGGTCTGGGCGGGAAGGGGGGGCATAATGCCATGGCCTTCGCCATCGCCAACCTTCACACCTTCATCATCGTCAATTAAGACATGGATACACCCGCCCGCCGCATCATCATTTGCTTTCATCACTCCCCCCCCCCCCCCCAGCTACCATTTTCACCCACCGCGCCCCCGGCATCCTCACCCACCCCCCTTTCCTACACCCTGCCCCCTTTCCCATCATCAGCATGTTCCTTTCGTTGCTGGTCGCCGCCTTCACGCGCCCCCCGAGTTGCCCCTGCCCCTTCGGGCCCGCGCGCCCGGGCCAAGGGCGCAATGCGCACGTGCAAAATAAGGCGTTCACAGAGATGCATGCACACCTGCATCCCCGATGCGTCTAGCCCCACAAATACGTCCAACGTGACCGCAATATTTCGGCGCGGGCTAGCCTCGGGGCGACTACTTCGCCACAGTGTCGGGGACCCTGCGTTTGGGCATCAGGCCCCCAGAGCGAGACATCGAACCGCGGGGGTTACATTCAACGCTACCGCGCACGATTTTGATCGTTGGTGATGGCCTGAAGCAGCAACGCGCAGCCTGGCGCGCAGCGCCAGCCCAACAAGCGCAACACGCAGCCGAACCCGCGAGAACAGCGCAACCAGCGCAACACGCAGCCGAACCCGCGGCAACAATGAAGTCCGAAGCATAACCCACAGCGCCATCCGCAGCACCAGCGCACCAGCATCAGCACCAGCAGCGCGGACCAGTGCCAGCACCAACGTGGACCAGCACCAGCGTGGACCAGCACAAGCACCAGCACCAGCACGACCTCGCGCAGCAGCACCACCGCGAAGCGCCTCGCCAGGCGCCGTCGACACCGACGCTCGCGCCCAGGGAGAAAATCACGGCCAAGACGCGCCCGAACCCCAGCGGCGCGGGCTCGAGCAAGAACGAAGCGGGCTCAAGCAAGGACGGGTCGACGGCAGCCACGAACGAGGCGAAGGCGGCCAAGGGCCAGGCGAACGCGGCCAATTACGAGGCGAACGCGGTCATGGACGAAGCGAACGCGGCCAACGGCAAGGCGAAACGCCGCAAGCACGAGGCGAGCGCGGCCAAGTACGAGGCGAACGTTGCCAAGGACGAGCCGGACGCGGTCAAGCACGAGGCGGGGTACACGCACAGCTTTCTTTGAAAGGCCGTGCCCGACCTCAGCGTCCGACGCCCGCGCCCGACGCCGCCGCGTTGCCCCCGACGCCTGCGCCCGACGCAGCGTGCATCGGCATACCGCTTGAAAAAATGATTTGTGCTACCATGGTTCATGTTTCAGTATGCCACATCGCATCCCCAAAGGATGGGATACGAAGTGGCGTGCGAAATGACGACGGCAGGGATCATGGGGGCCTTGAGAATAATGCGTTAAAAGGTCGCAGAGGCAGGTGCAGACAAAACACGACGACATGACGCGATTGGATAGGGAGACGCCGACGTCGGAAAAGGAGGGGGATAAAGGCGTCGACGCAGGTTGTGACATCGGTCCGTGACATGTCGGCCCAGGTCAACGCATTGGTCCAAACCAGACAGAATTAGGGGAGGAGGAGTAAGTGCATCGGGAGGAAGCGGAGGAGGAGGGGGGGAGGGGGAGGAGGAGGAAGTGGAGAATGATGAAAATACGGAGGAGGAGGAGGAGGAGGAGGAGGTGAAGGAGAGGCGCACGGGGCCAAGAGATTGCAGCATGGCGACAAGAACCAGCGCGCGCACCACCCCCGCCAAAAACTAGCAACGCTCCATGGAACATGAGGACCACAATGTTAAGGCAACGATGGGCTACATTAATCACAGCACTGGAAGACGGATCACGCGCGTTAGCGGATGAGGCTGCGGCGATGAAGGAGGCGGGGGGGTTGCGGGAATCGCACGCACGCGCAAGATGAGGTTTATGAGATTGATGGTGGGGGTGCACAATAGTTTGGATGTCGCAGAAGCAATGAAGAAAAAAATGGGCGAGGAAAACACCACAAGAGTAAGAAGACACTAAACACGGCAGGAGGTGAGAGGCCACAAGCTTCCTTGCGCATGTTCCAAAGGCAAAACCTTGTCCGCGCGATTGGGGCTGATGGCGCCCTCGCTGGTAAGGCCGCGGCGGAACAGCGCGAGCCGTTCGTCCAGCTCCATGTTCGAGATGTCGCCCTTGCGGGCCCTGAGCAAGCGCCTCGGGTCTTCCTTCGCGGGAGTGATCATGCCATCGCCAGCCGCCGCGCCCAGCTTGCCCTTGCCCGCGCCAGCTGGCATTTTCGTCAAGGACAGCCCCACTTTCTTGAAAGCCTTCGCCTTGGACTGGGAGGGAGGGGGCGGCGCAAGGGAGAGAGAAATCTTGGGACGACAGCGAACACGCAAGCGAAACGATGAGAGATTGGAGTAAAGGGACGGAACGTAGGCTGACTCTCAAGATGCGAATTGAGGATTTCGATGTTCAGTGAGGAAGATGAAAGGATGATTTGCGCGAAAGAGTTCCCTACAGGGCCACAAAACGTGTGAGAGTACGCCGAAATTGATGGCGATGGTGATGATCGTGGTGGCGATGATGATGGTGATGATGATGATGATGATGATGATGATGATGATGATGCTGATGCTGATGCTGATGCTGATGCTGATGCTGATGCTGATGTTGATGTTGATGTTGATGCTGATGATGATGCCTGATGCTGATGCTGGTGCTGGTGCTGGTGATGGTGATGGTGATGATGATGGTGGTGGTGATGGTGGTGATGGTCATGATGGTCATGATGGTGATGATGGTGATGCTAATGGTGATGATGATGGTGATGATGATGATCATGTTGATGGTGATGGTGATGATGATGATGGCCATGATGGCGATGACAATGATGGTGGTGATGATGATGTTCATGCTCATGTTCATGCTCATACCCATGCTCATGATGATGATGATGTTGATGATGGTGGTGGTGATGGTGATGGTGGTGATAATGATGATGAGGACGACGACGACGACGTTGGCGACGACGACGATGATGAAAATGATGATGTTGATGATGATTGTGGTGGTGGTGATGATGACTATGACGGCGATGACGATGCTTATTACAAAGCGGACGGTGATGATGACGAAGATGTTGGGATGATGATGAATATGATTAGGATTATGATGATGATCATGAGATGGTGACGATGATGACGACGATGATGATGGCGAGAGGAGGGAGGAGGGGGAGGACGAAGGAGTGGACGCGGGGCGCTGTCTTTTCAAAACGAGGACCCAACACCACAGGATGGTTGGAGACAATCGTGCGCGAATTGTTCGTCTATCCCCCTCTGCTTCCTGGGCGAGGGCCGCCCTCGCCAACTCAGACCTTCCCGCCCCCCATCGGTCGCCGAGGTGCCGGCGCCGCAGGCCGCGGCGCCCGCGGCCGCGGCCGAGGCGCCGGCGGAGGACCCGCTGATGGCGCGGCTGGCGGCGCTGTCCAAGTGAACCTGGCGCACGCAGTCATGACGACTGCCCGCCCTCCAGTTCCGCAGGAGTAGCCTGTACCAACGCCTTACCCTGCCGGGGCCGCGCTGCGCCACAGGGATGGTTGAGCCGCCCGGCATTGGCCAGGAGGGCGTACAGCCGAGACGTCGAGATGAGGACAACCTTGGGTTTGGAAGGGGCTCGTTGTCCGTTGGGTCATTCCGTGGCTGTTATTCTCTTTCTTGTGTTTCGTGCACACAGGCGTTCTTGGGGTAAGGAGAGCTTCATTCCTGACTTAGCGTTCCTTGTGGTCGCGGCTTGACAGTATACCCCGTACCAGGGCTCAGGATTCGGCGGCGCGCCCTGGGGGAAGGCAGAGGGGGCGGGCGTTTTCAAAAGGCTCAGCAGGGAGGGCTCTGAGAAGCCCCGCCGCCTTCTGAGAAGGCCTGCCCCCTTCTGAGAAGGCTTGCCCCCTCTCCATTTCCCCCTCGGCGCGCCGCCGAAGGATGGCCCGGCCAGGCACGGTGGCGTTGCACAGCTGCCTTCTGAGCACCCTTGTGCCCGCACCATACAGCAGGTTCGGGCCGACCCGGACTCCCAGCGACTGTAGGTGTCAGGCCGGCCGGCGCCGGGCGGAAAACCGCCGCGGCGCCCCGGCTCTCCCAGCGGGGCCGGCGGCGAGGGCCGCCCTTCGGCATAGTCCAGCACCCAGTACAGTCGGCCCGGATTAGTAGGTCGACCTTGCCAGCTCAAGGGTACCCTTGTGTCCTGTGCCTCGCGACCCGTGCGTTCTTGCACTCCTATGGCGATGTGGCCCTCGGAAGCGTCTTGTGTCCTCTCGCGTGTCCTGTCCAATCAAGGCCGACTGTAACTGTCTCGGCTTCGCGTGAGAGCGATCCTGTGCCAGAGTGACCTATGGTGCGGACCCACAGGGATCCCCCCAGCGCGTGAAGCGGCTTACCCGCTTGCACTCGGTCCCCCCGTGGCCCCCGAAAGGCGCGCACCAAAGGCCACCCTTGACTAGGGTCACTCGTGGGTGTAGCCGACCTTCGTAGAGGGCCTGCGTGCTACAGGCGCGCGCCCCTCGAGGCGGCGGCGGCCTCGTTTGCTCGTGCGGAGCAGCTCAGGGAGCTCTGCGCAAGAAAGGGGCAGATGTCGGGCGGCAGACGATGGTGCTGCCAGGATCCAGGGCGTCCAGGGCGGAGGGTAGGGGGGGGGGCGGCCGGTTTCCTCTCCGTCTCCCCTCTGTGCTCGGCAGCGAGTTACGCAGCATCCCCGGCTGCGGTGGTAGAGTCTGCCTCGTGGCTTTAGGGGGTTCGTGTGGAGGCCGCGCTCTTCGAGCTCCCTCGGGGGGAGGATTCGGCTCCTCCTCTGCGGCCGTTGTGCCGAGCGTTTCGCTCGGGACTCGATGTAGCCGGTCTCAGTCTCAGTCTCGGCAGCGAGTTGCGCAGCATCCCCGCGGTCACAGTAGGCAGACACCAGGGGGGGAGCAGAGAGCAGGAGAGACTGGCCGCGCGCGCGCGCCCAGGCGGCCTGAAGAGGCGAGGGGGAGCGGCCTCGGTGGGGCCTGCCCCAGAGACGGCCTCACCCAGCCCACGCGGAGGACCCCGTCGGGAGGGGCGTGGCCCGGCCCTTCCCCGAGGATCTCGGCGCGGCCGCGCGCCTCCTCTCCCTCGTCACCTCTGGGTACACGCTGCGACCCCGCGCGGGCCCCGAGGCGTACGAGCAGGTCTGCCGCGGCCCTTCGGCCCACTCGCGGCCGGCGTCGAGCCTCCCGCCACCTCGGGCCACGGGCCGGCAGCCAGGGCACGCCTGGCTCGGCAGGCACGCGGTGGGAGCGCGCGCTGCGAGGCGCGGACGCTGCCGGTCCGCCCTGTCGGCCAGCGGCGCCCGCCGCCAGGGGCGTCAGAGCGCTCACCACCGAGGCCGCACGCCCAGTTGGGAAAGTCTGGGGCGAGCCCGCGTCTGGCCTCGTCACGAGATACCACGTATATCAGCAGCGCTGGAGACGACATCATCACCTCCGCCCAGCTCGACCATGCCGTTGTCCTCCTGCCGCCAGCCGCGTCGCGCCTGAGTCGGCAGGGTCGCCCTGGCGTGTCAGTGGCTGTGTCTGCGTCTGCGTCTGCGTCTGTGTCTGTGTCTGTGTCTGTGTCTGTGTCTGCGCACGTGTGCGCCTTGCTCCCCAAGGCTGCCTCTGCAGGCCCCATCGCACCTGCCACACCTCCTGCGCCCTTTGGCGCTCCCCCTCGGCGACTGCAGGCCTTGATGCGACCGCCGTGCGCACTGCAGGACCTTCTGACCGCGCGATCCACGCCGCAGTTGCTCGGAGGACTTGGGGCGCGTCTCCGAACAGCAATGGATCTGCTTGCTTCTCGCCTCCTCGCCCTCTCCTCGGTATCGCTTATCCGATCCCCATCCCCATCTCCATCCCCTTCGAGACCCCCGCCAAATTACCACCCCAGTTGGGGATACACCCCTCGAAACCCGAAGTGAACGACCCATATCCCCATCTAGGGGGGTAAATCGGCCAGCGGGGCCCAGGCCACGCCGCTGGGGATGGGGATCGGTTAAACGATACTCATCTCCGTCGCCGGGCTGCAGTGACAGCCTTGAGCCAGCGGCAGGGCACCCAGGGAAGCCTGGGAAGCAGGACCCGATATGCGGGTGTCCCAGGCGCCGCGTTTATTCGGAGGCCTTGCTGTTGCGAACTCCGCCGCGAGATGCACCACGCCAGAAGAAGTCGGTGCCAAGCAGTGTCTCTGTCGGCGCCGCAATGATTGGCGCGCACCGCGAGGCCCCTGCCCAGCGACACGACGTGGCCTTGGCACGCGCTGTGAGACCGCTTGGCTTCTCGGTTCGGACACCCGCCTGGCCGCCGACCTGTCTCTTTCCCTCGCTCCGCCTCTTGCCCCCTCTGCTGCTCTTTCCTTCCCTGCGCGCGTCAGGCTGCAACTCCTGGGAGGCTGAAGTCAGCATCGGCGCTAGCACGCTCGTGGTCGAAAACCAGCCCAATCCCGCGTCATCCCAGGTATCTGCTTCAGTCCTATCCCAGGCGTAATCTGGGCTGATCCAGTTCAATATCCACTTTGATCGGGCTCCATTGTCCATACGGAAGGTTCGCGTCGTACCGACGCGGCGGTGACCTCTGCCGCGGGCGTTCAAGGTTGAACGCCGCTGGCGGCCCAGAACCGTCCGATGTGGCATGAGATGGTGATCGTAAAACAACCGATCGCTCAAGGCTGAACCGTCCACGCGGTAGCAGAAATCAACGCTGGGGTCGTCACGGCACGTACCTGCCGTAATCGTTCCCACGACAAGAGTTCCCAGGAGTTGCCTCCGTGCCCCTGCGCTGCCGTCCTCGGGGCAGCACTTCGGCCGCCCCAGCCAGCGCCCGGATGCGTCCGGCCGCCTCCTCGTCTTTGGCTCCTCCGGCTCCTCCTGCTCGTGTTGCTTGCTCCTCCTACTTTGCGCGTTCCCTTCCGCCTTCCTGCGTTTTTCTCCGTTCAACCTCATCCCAACCATCACCGTAATCATGCTGGCCCACCATCATAGTAATCCTCTGGGTCCTCCTTTAGGTCCTCCTCCTCTTCCTCCTCCTCCTCTTCCTCCTCCTCATCCTCCTCCTCCTCGTCGTCATCATCATCATCATCATCATCATCATCATCATCATCACCATCATCATCATCATCATCATCATCATCATCATCATCGTCATCATCATCATTATCATCATCATCATCATCATCCCCTGCCGCTCGACTGCTCGTCGGCCGCTGCACGGATCGGACCCGCGGCCCCCCTCTCGGCTCCCCCGGCTGCTCTCGAGAGGTTCTCTCCTTGCCAACCCCCCCCCGTTCCTCTCCCGAGCACACCTCGATCAATCTTGCTCCAGGCTGCGTGGAGAAAATCGGGCTCCGCATCGCGCCGCATCGCCGATGCATTGGCGATGCGGCGCGATCCTCCGAACCCACCTACTCGGACCCCACTCAGGAGGCCTTTCATCAATTGCGCGGACACTCGCACACAAGCTTCCCACGTAAGGTTGCGCGCAAGCGCCCCCTCTTCTCCACGCGGTATACCACGCTGGCGGCCCGCTGAAGCCGCGGCGTGAGGTTGTTGTGTCTGCTGGCGTGCGTAAGAGGCGGTTCTAGTCGTTGCTAATATCGTCGAAGATCTGGGTCAGCAGACCGCTAACCGTTGCGTGATATCCGACCTCGAACTAAGCCTCCGGGCCGATTGGGAGGGGGCGCCGCGGCGATCGCGGCGGTCACAAATCGGCAGAAGGTTTTTACCAAGAAATGGTATGCCCCTCCCCAGCCCCCCCCCCCTCTACGATGCAGAAGTGGCTCCTGATCAACGTGGGCAGTCGTGCCAATATATGCCCAACATGGGCAGTCGTGCTTCTGTTTGGTGTGGGGGGGGGGGGGGGGGGGGGATTATCACGCAACCAGCTTCGCCGAGCCGCACCGGACCGAGGACGAGGATCGAGGAGGAGGATCGAGGATCGAGGAAGAGGATCGAGGATCGAGGAGGCGGATCGAGGACGAGGATCGAGGAGGAGTAGCGAGGATCGAGGAGCAGGGCGGCTCGAGGCGGAGGAGCTCCCCCGCCGCCCATCTCGATCGGCCCGCTGGGCGCCCCGGGCCGCGTGCCGCCCCGAGCCGCCCCCCCCGAGGAGGGCCCGCCCGCGCGGAGGCCGCCGCTGCCGCCGCCCCGCGGCACGGGCCAGGGGCAGGCTGCGGCCGCTGTGCCGGCAGGGGGCGGCGGCGAGGGCAGGCCAGCGTCGACAGACCCGTCCTCCTCCTCCTCCTCCTCCTCCTCCTCCTCCTCCTCCTCCTCCTCCTCCTCCTCCTCCTCGGCCCCTCTCGGGCCGAACGAAAGGGGGGAATAGGGAAAAGGCGGGGGTGCGAAATCTGCTGCATGCAGCTGGTATCTGCCCCACCGCCGGGCCCATTCCTCGATACATGGGCGCCTCCCGGCGCCGGGAGGCGCCGTGAAAATCAGCTACGTGAGCTGATTCCCAAACCCCTCCTTTGCTATCTACCCCTTTCGCCCGACCCGAACCGAACGCGTTCCATTACTCGCAGAGTGCCTACTCGCAAACGTCAGTCAACAAAATCATATCCTCCGCTTGCGTAAAGTGTCGCAGATCCCTCGCGGCGGATCCGGGCCATGTGCGAGCATCTACTTTGCGAGTGGTGGAGCGCGCTTGCCTAAGACGGGGGACACGGCGTCATTAATGGATTCATTAGTTGGTGGAGTTCCTCGAATGCGGCCTCCGTGGCCCGTTGTCGGGTCCTGGAGCCATCAAGAACAGATCCAGGGCAGAAAATATGTCCCGAGGAGGTGACCGAGACCATTGGGGCGCGGGTTGCAAGAGATCACACCGTCGGGTGTCTGGGTACACCACGATCTTCCCGCTGGCCGGCCTACCGCCCTGGGTGGGGACACGTGCCGTTTCCATCAAGTTCCGTGGCGCCGATCCTCACCCCGAGGAGGTAGGCTGGTGGCAGTGGGCAACCCTGGCCTACTGGGAATGGGGGAGGGAGTCTGACGACGCTGGCCAGGGCCAGCGGACGGGCGACACGCGCGGGCCCCGCGGGGGCTGCCAGGTACACCACGGGCGAGGTGGTGTCCTACTGGTCGTCCTCCCACGGAGCCTGGCTCCCGGCCCGGGTGGTCTCGCAGAGCTCGCCCGGCGTCTACGTCGTCGACAAGCAGCTGCGGGGCTGCCTGTCCAAGATCCGCGCCGCCGACCTCCTCTCCGAGGCCGAGGTGCGGCGGGACCCGCGCCTGAGGGCCTTCGACCTCCTGGAGGCCGCCGAGGCCGGCCCCAGCGGCGCGCCGCCGCGGCTGCCGCAGGCGGCCACCCTGCCCCGGCCGCGCAGCGCCGCCAGCGCGGGCGCCAGCCCGCGGACCCCGGGCCGCGTCGTGCGCGACGACTTCAGCGACGACTCGGACTCCGAGGGCGGGGCGGCCGCGCCGCCGGGCCCGCGCGCGGGGCCCTCGCCGGGCGGGGCGCGCGGCGCGCCGCCGAGGCCGGCGCCGGCGCGGCCCGCCGGCGGCAGTGCGAGGAGGGCGCCGGCCAGCCCCGCCGCCGCCTCGGGGAGCTCCTGCGAGCGGCCCTCCGCCGCGAGCTCGGGCACGCGCACGCCGTCGGCGCCTCGCAGCGGGCGCGTGGTACGGGACGATGCGCGCCGCTTCGCGGACAGGGCGGCCGAGAGGGGCGCTGCGTTTTTCCGCTTCTGGGTCTCCGCGGGGCCGTCTCGTGGGGCCGTGCGGGGCTCTCCTGGCCACATCGCGAGGCCCTCTTGGGGGCCCTGTTGGGGGTGCCCTCTAGGGCCCCTCCTGGTCGTCTGGGGCTGTCTTGAGGCGGTCTTGGGGGACCCGTCTGAAGGCCTTCTTCGGATCTCTGTAGCTCCTCCGAGGTACTAGTGGAGCCTCTTCAGTCCGAAAAGTACAAAAGCCAAAACATGTGGAAGAACTTTGGTGCTTCACTCATTTTAGCCGTCTGGGGGGCCTCGTGGGGGATCATGGAGGCCGCTTGGGGCCCTCTTGGGCCCTTTGGAGCTCTCTCGGTGCGAAGACATCCTGAGACACAATAGGGGAGCTCGTGGGCCGTCCTGGGGCCCGCCTCTGGCCGATTTGACGCCCCCTCTTCGGGTCGCTTTGAAGCCAAAACATATCATCCGGACATCACATGAATGAGCCCATCAGAAAAACAAGCATACCAGCAGTGCCCTCCGCCTCATTTCAATAATTGCCTGGACCCAGTGGAGAGGGGAAGGGGCACCACTGGGAGCGGGAGGGAGTCTCACACGCCCAGTGTCCTCAGAGGGGTCTGCGGACTTCAGCGACGACTCTGGATCTGACGACGACTGAGCTGAGCCGAGGGCAGATTGTCGAATTGAGCGGGCCGCTATAAGGCTGATGCGGGCGGACCGAAACGGAGGAAAATGAGGAGTGAGGCAGAGGCGAGGTGGTGGAAGAGGTTGGGTCACTTCAGCGATCATTGATGCACTTTGTTGTGTGCACGTCGGTCGGTCGGCATGTTGACCTAGGGTATTTAAAAAAGCGTTGTGCATGTAGTTTTGTTGTAGCTTTCGGCAGGGAAGTTTCACCGACTAGTAGCACTTCGAGTGGCTACAGTATCGTTCCGTAGCAGTTCCAGGTGCACTCGCCGCCAGTGGTTGCCCATGCCTCACCAGCGGTGTTCGATTTACCATTATTCCCTCTTGACTCCGGTGCTGGATTTCTGCGTGGACGCTCGTTGCTCGTTGCTCGTCGATAACGTTCAACGCCCAGGTTAGAGGAGGCCGAGGACGCAGGGAATAATTGAGGACCAGCGCTGTCCGTCGCTTCATGGTTTCACCAGGCTCACCAGCGTTCGCGTTGTCTACTCGAGAGGCGTCGTACGCCACACCGCCGACCCCCCGGAGAGCAGACGTACGGCTTCCAGTGTTGTATGTTTCGTTTGCCGCTTCCAGTCGGCTGGCTTGTGCGTAGTTGTTGCAGCGATGTCCGTCGCGCGATGCTCGTGCTTACCCCAGGCTCACCCACGTTCGCGTTCCATGTGTCTCTTCATCGCCCTCTACTGCTCGTCCTCCACTTCGTCGTCCTCTTCGTCCACTCCCACACGTCATCCCCGCTTGGATTCCGCCTTTTGTTTCTCCGCCCCCGTGGCAGGTTCTGAAATAGTGTTGTGCAAGGCCTCCAGTGCGCCCGACGGCTCCAGGGCAGTGTTCCGCCCTCGCGGGCCACTTTGCTATTCCCTTGTTGCGGCCGCCGGGCAGAGGAACGCCGACAGTTCAAGACTTGCGAGCACCTCTTTCCTGCGCGCGCGCGTCCCTGCGCATTTTGCCGCGCCGTCGTAGGCTAGAGACGGTTTCGCCACCCCGAGGCCCGGAGAGATCCAGGAACACCGAAGCAGACATTCCCTTGTCCCGGAGTAACAGAATCAGATGGTTCGTAAACATACAGGCGACCGTTTTCTTATTCATTGTTTTGCCGATCGGCGCGGGCCCTCGCACCCCCCCCCCCTCCCTGCACTAGATCTGGGCTGTTTTGGGCGCCTGTTTCGAGCAGGTGGGGCTTCCCCGATAGGTACGCACTGCTGCAAACAGTCGCACCAACCCAGACCACCCCCCCCTTCCGCCCAATGCCGAAACGCCGAATCAGAAAACGCTCAGCCGTTCGGGCTCCTACACTAAGAAGCGTACTCCGGATTCCATAACAAAGTGGGGGGGTCACATTCGGGGGGGGGGGTCTAATTTGAGCTGTCTTGGAGGGTTCGGGGGGGGTCTGGGCAGAGGGCCGCCCTCTGATGGATAGTCTGGGGGGTCTGAGACTTCTCGTCTGGGAGGGTTGTGACCCCCATCCCTTTCCTTGCGAAATCTGGAGTACGCCGAGCTCCACCAGAGGCGCGGGGGGGGGGGGGGGGGCGCCACCCCCACCGGCCTCCCAGGGTCGACCCCGCCACACGTACAGCCGCAGCGCGCCGAGGGCGCTCCAACACAGGGTCCCTTGGCATCGCTCGGACGTGGGCATTTTTCCTCCGGCGAGGACCACCGAGGAGCCTCCTTGATCATGTGGCGGAAAACAAAAAAAAAAAAAAAAAAAAAAAAAAAAAAAAACGCACGAAACCGAAAAACACACGGGGAGTGGACGTCCGAGCGATGCCCAGAGGTGCGCCGACGGGGCGAGGCTGCTCCCCGTTGGGGCGGGGGGGAGTCCCCGGCATCAGTCACGAACACAGGGTGCGCCTCGTGCCTCCCGATCCCCCCGGGCCTCGGAGTGGCCAAGCTGCCGCGATCGTGGGCTCCATCCCGTGGCCACTGGCCGAAGCTTGCGTGCGACGCCCGGGGGAGCAGTGGGCCACGAGCGGCAAGAAAAGAGGAGCCCGAGCGCTCGAAGAGTCGCCATCGGAGAGGAAAGGGGGAGGGAGGCAGGGAGGAAGAGGGGGGCTCGAGCGGAGTGCGGCGTTCACTGCATTCCGCAGCGGGTTCGCTGGTGCGAACGGCTCCACAGAGAGAATGGAGTGCTGCAGAGTTCTCGCTTCTTCGTGGCCGCGGTGTCCTTGCGCGGTCTCAGCGCGCTCGCACATGTCATCGTTGGGCATGCCCCTGGCGGAGGGACCTCTGCGAAGACCAGCGCATGCTTGCTTGGGGGCCGCACCTTTCACTTGACCAGGGCCGCCCAGCTGGTGGGCGCCAATGCTTGCCGCCTCTGTGAGCGAGCAGGAAGGCACTGGCGGTCTCCAAGATCGGCTGGAAAATTGCAGCGGGCAGTGGCTTCGCGAGCGCATTCGGTGTCACGCCTCGTCGGCTCGCCGGTCTCGACCTGTGCTGCCCGCACCTCGGGATCGAAAGCGGGGATGCGGGAATGCCGCTGCGAGGGGAGGTCTGCGCACGCTCATCCTTGGGACACGCGGACGTCGGCCACTGAAAGAGATGTGTAAAGAATGTCGGACGTCCAAGGAACGAGAATGTTGGTCAGGTCGCCATACGCGCTGCTGCAAAAGGAGTCTGCGTGCATCGGCATCACCCAAATCAGAGGCTGATAGACCTCCTACCCTGACACGTCGATTAGCGAATTGGCCGTTTTCGGTTCGCGAGAGGGCGTCGCGGCCCTCATTTTTGCGGGTCCAGGTCCGTCGGTTTCGGTCCTAGGCCGTTTTCACTAAAGGATGGTTTACTAAAGGGAGGTTTGTCCACCGCCGATTATACTGGACGTCCAAGGAACGAGAATGTTGGTCAGGTCGCCACACACGCTGTTGCAAAAGGAGTCCACATGCATCGGCATCACCCAAACATAATTGCACTGTCCTGTGCGGCGGCCCCCCGTGGGCGACGCGAGCTCCCAGAGATCTTCTAGTCTACACTCCGTGGCAGGGGGCGCTTTCCGGCCACACCACCTGGGTAACATGCACGACGCGATGCTTGTGTGATGTGCTTGCTTCGGACGTGCGCCTGCAAGGGGGACGCATAGCACTAGTATGGCATCATGCTTCCTAATGCATGCTTAATTACGGTTGGAAAGCCGGAGAGTCGGAGTGAGTCGAAGTTGGATGTCTTAAGTTCGTCTGGGCGCCTGTCGGCATACCGTTTACGTGGCGTTGCGCCCCCAAGAACGAGTTTGCGACACCGTAGGCGATCCCATAGTCTGGTTTCTGTAACGACGCGTTTTTTTCTCGCGGCGATATTGCGGTGTGGCGCACCGTGCGTGTTTGTTGGCCAGCAGCGCGAGGCATGGTGGTGCATGTGCTTTCCGAGCGGGTGACACCATGCAAGTTATTGGATCTAGAAAAGCTTCGAGGTTGTAGCTGTCGTCACGCAAACTATGTCTCGTCTTTGGTGGTAAGTTGACAAGGTTTTTTATGCCCCATCCAAGCTGAAGGAGCAGCAGCAGCAACAGGAGGAGTAAAGAGGAGTAGAAGAAGGGAAAGAGAGCAAGAGAGAGAGAGAATGAGAATGAGAAAGAGAGAGCACTGTCCATCGGAATGAGCCCCGAAGAGTTTCCACGGTGCCAGTCCGCTTTCGACTAGTGTTACGGCGATCAAATTGCCCCAGGAGTTCTGCCCCGAACATCGCAGGTGCTCGTGCCTGCGGCACAGAGGGCCTCCCCATACCGCTGAGACGCAGAGCGGCGGCGTCGTGACGGCTCGGGCCACGTGGCTAACGAGCTGGGCGGCGCAGCAAGGCGGCCGCGCTCGTCTCCCAGACGTGCGCACGCGTGGGAGCACCGGGCACAAGCTGCACGGCCGGGCACGGCCTCTCCAGCGCGAGAGGCGCGAGGGCGGCCTGCCATGAGCGAGTGCCTTTCCCCCCACGGGTGCCGCACCCAGGCCCGCAGAGTCGCGAGGGCTGGCGGCGGGGAGCGAGGCGCGGGCTCCTCAGGGTGGAGGACGGGGGAGGGCGAGGGAGGGCGGGAGCGCCCACCCCTCGTGGCGGGAGGGGCCGCGCACACGGGGCGGGGGGAGGGCACGCGGTCTGCTTGGGGCGGCGCCCTGGAAGCAGGTGGAAGCAGCACTGCTCGTCTTTTTTAGGGGGGGGCACGCCCGGGCGAGCTGGTCTGCTCGGACGACCTCCGAGGCGAGCCGAGCTGCTCCCTGGGGCGAGCGCCCCCGTGCGCAGCAGGCCCCACCGGGCCCGTGGAGCCGGGCACGCGGCGTCCACGGCGACCGCGTCCGCGGTGGCGGGCGGGGCGGCCAGCGCCCGCGCCATGATCCTTGGCGTCCGTGGCAGTCGGGCGGCTCGGCGGCGGCGCGCGCTCGCGGGGTGAGCGGCGGCGCCAGGCTCGGCGCGTCGCGGGCCAAGGACTGGACGGACCGCGCCGTCGGTGTCCAGGGCGCAGCGCCGGAGGCTCGTGGTTCGTCGTCGGCGTGGTCGCGTCCAGCAGGATCGACGTCTGGGTGTGTTTCGCCTGCGTCCGCCTGTCCCCGTGGCCCCCACAGCAGACAGGAGGGCGCTCATCTTGATCTACCTCTGCGCGCTTGCTAACAGCAAAGGTGTGTGTGTGTGTGTGTGTGTGTGTGTGTCTGTGTGTGTCTGTGTGTGTCTGTGTGTGTCTGTGTGTGTCTGTGTGTGTCTGTGTGTGTCTGTGTGTGTCTGTGTGTGTCTGTGTGTCTGTGTTTGTCTGTGTGTGTCTGTGTGTGTCTGTGTGTGTCTGTGTGTGTCTGTGTGTGTCTGTGTGTGTCTGTGTGTGTCTGTGTGTGTCTGTGTGTGTCTGTGTGTGTCTGTGTGTGTCTGTGTGTGTCTGTGTGTGTCTGTGTGTGTCTGTGTGTGTCTGTGTGTGTCTGTGTGTGTCTGTGTGTGTCTGTGTGTGTCTGTGTGTGTCTGTGTGTGTCTGTGTGTGTCTGTGTGTGTCTGTGTGTGTCTGTGTGTGTCTGTGTGTGTCTGTGTGTGTCTGTGTGTGTCTGTGTGTCGTGCTGTTTTGTGGTGTCTGTGTATATTATTTCAAGTGTCTGT